>JASPKZ010001995.1:2902500-3478831 GCA_030220185.1 Diploptera punctata
TCAATTAAAACTGGGAACGATGTGGAACATTCGATCCAGTTATAAAATTGTATACCGTAATTAATTGTATAATTATCAATGATTTATTATGATATGTAGCTAGAATAATAATACCATATCTACATAGGCCTACTATATTAGTTTATATACAACTGATTTCAACATGTGGCGGCCATGGGAAAAAAATCAAACAGAACAGTTAATAATAATAATAATAATAATAATAAATATAATATTTTCAGCATGATTTTGTATGGATATTAAAATTATGTAATAATGTTGGAATTAAATTATTTAATAAATAAATACATATATAATTTTAAAACTTAAACAATACCAAATAATAACATAACAATTAAATAATAACATAAATAATCAGTAATAAATGCCCATAGCGCTATGAGAAACGTGACAACACCGCATGTCAAGCATTGCCGCGCTGCGCCCGCTTTTATATAAACTGTTAACCATCAGAGTGAGGCGATAATATAAGAAGTTGCGTGGATCGAGATTGTCTCGCATTTCAACATGCAACACTGCTCTTAAAGACGTGAAGGGCAGGGGGATTGACATTCCACCTTGATCTAACTAATGAAAATACGCGGACTATAGTCAACCAAGCTCGGACTAGAATTGATGGATGACATCTGTAGCGAGTGTCCTGCGTCGTAGACTAGTGGCGCAGAGCTAAGGGACGTGCAGGTTCCAGTCTCCATGGGGGAATACATTTTCTCATGAAATTTCGGTCAGTATGGGACCGGTGCCCACCCAGCATCATGAGGAATTTGGGTAGCTATAATAATTAGCTGCTCCATGTTGAGAAAACCAGCTATAGCGGCTAGGGGACCCGACATGCTGATCATATGTCACCCCTACACTGGCTGGATGATCGTCTACCTCTGTGATTTGCACATATGGTTGTGAGGGCAGCAGCCGGATGGTAGGCTAAATGCCTTCTAGACTTGTCTCGCCATGGAGTTAGGTCTATTCTGTAGCAAGTGTCACATTAAAAATAACCTAATAGCCCGTTGGTTCTCAAAATCACCATTCATATTCCAAACTTAGCTAATAGAACATTGTCAAAATGTCCAAAAACAAGCCAATCAAAATTAAACGGGAAAATTACTCACTAATAGTCTTAGTGTGCTTTTTATGTATGTATATTTTAGGTCAACGCACATGTTCTATTAAATAACACAAATAAACTAGGACTTGAAGTAAATGTTAATAAAAATAAATATATGAGGCGTTACGAATATTAGGGGCGAATTATCTAGGAGAACACTAGTTTAAGTAAGTCGAGTTCGCCCTTAATATCCGCAACGCCTCATATGGTCACACACAGGAATACATTATTAAACGGGATTGGACACTTTACGGTTGAGGAGAATTTTAAGGAAGTGCCAGAATCCATATACATCCATCCATAGTAATTCTGCCCGAAGGCAGGTCCTTCACTGCAATCATAGCATTTTCATGCTATGCTTGCAGCTTTACTAGGGAATTGTGTAGGTGTGGTAGCTTCCCGTTGCTTTCCACACCGGTGAAGGATGATGATGATAATTATAATGGTAAGGATGATAATGATAAGGATGATGGCCATATGATTTCGGGGACCGTTTGGTCCTTAAAGTTTTCCTGACATTTGTCTTACAGGTGAGGAAAAACCTCACCCAGAAAAACTGCCCCGACCGGGGATCGAACCCGGGCCCGCTGCGTGACAAGGCAGCACGCTACCTCGAGACCACAGCGGTGGACAATCCAAATACCGTGGAACAATAATTATAAACAGGAATGAGATCGAGAAAGAAATTAAAATGTGTTCAATTTTGGAAACGCATGCTGTTATGCACTACATGTACTTCTGTCATCCCAATTCGTCTAAAAAAATTTTAATTAAAAATGTATAAAATTATTATTCTTACAATTATAGTATATGAAGTGGAAAGCAACGGGAAGCTACCACACCTACATCTCCCTAGTAAAGCTGCAAGCATAGCATGAAAATGCTATGGTTGCAGTGAAGGACCTGCCTTCGGGCAGAATTACTATGGATGTATAGTACGAGTATATGAATGCGAAACACTGTCTCTTACGGTACTTTAAGCGAGGGGAAAAGACTGAGTATTTGAGAACAAATAGCTTAGAAAAAATGTTGGGCAAAAAGAGACGAACAAACAAGTGAACAGAGAAAACTACGTAACAGTGAGATACGTGATATTTAAGGGAAACCAGACATAATAAGACAAGTTAAATCTCATAGATTGCGATGGGTAGAACATGTGGCATGAATGCGGTATTAAAGAGGGACATTGAAATTTATTATAGGAAAGCCAAAGGGAAAGTGCCCAGAGGTCAAGAATGATATAGGAAAGTAGTGTTAAACATGATTTGAGGAAGGTAAATTATACAGGGAAATTGAGTTTTATATAACCATAATAAGACCGATACTAAATGTTGGTATGTGAGAGTAAAACCCCTGGGTTATATTTTATAACAAAGAAAACTTAAAATATGTTAAGTAGATTTGAAAGGGAAATACTCATAGTGTATTTTGACCTATCATTGATAAAGAAAATTGGAGAATTGGATATAATAATGAATTATAAAGACTTGGATAGAGAAGCAAACATATCACTAGGCCTAATAATTTAATTGAAAAGGCTGCAATTGACTGAACATGTAAATAGAATGGATAGACACATCATTTCTAAGATGATAATGGAAGAAAAAATATTAATAATAAACGATCTGTTGGAAAACCTAAGAAAATATGGCTGGATGCTGTAAAAGAGGGTAGTCAACAGTTGAAGTTGAGGAATTGGAAAGAAAAAAACTCAGACAGAGAAGAATGAAGGCGGTTGTTGTGGAAGGTCCAGGTCCGTCTTGGCTCTATTGCCACTGCTGATGATGGAATTATATAGATTGTATTGTATTGTAAGCCCATGTGTTCCCTTTACAGAGATTTAGGCGCTCTCCCACTACAGGGAAGTATTTGAACCATATTAATTTAGTTACACTTGTTTTCGTATAGATGTCATATTGAGTGGCCCGTGGTCAGCGTTCCGCCTCATACTGATATCTAGGAAACCAAGGTAGTACTAGGACAGGAAAATTCGGTAAATTTTGCTTAGAGACCTTTTCATTCAGGCTTAAGGACTTTTTACGAGCCTGAAAATCTTCAGACTCGGGACCCACGGCTTAAAGTCCCTCCCGGAGGACTTGCTCCTTGGATTTTTCCGTCCTAAAAAATCCATCGACCCCGGCCGGGTTTGAACCCTCGACCCTCGGGACTCGAGGCAAGGAGCATAACCACCAGTCCACCAGATAATGGTTGGAAAACGTAAGCTCAGGATAGGAATGCGTGGAGAGTTTATGTACGCGGCCATAAATCTCTGGTTTCAATAGTTCAGGAGTTACCGGTAGTTAACAGTATCAGTGTTTTTAGAATAACACATTTCAAATAGTGTTAACTGGAGGGGAAAAAATCCTTTACTTATACATTTGGCGTATTGAACTCAGAGGTACTTAAGTTGAGGGGGCACGCCGTAGCGTAGATGGTTGAGGCAATACGCTACAAACCGGAAGGTCAGGATTTTTAAACTGACCCATGTCCCTGGGGTCGACTCAGCCTCTAACGAAAATTAGTACCAGTCGCTTGTTCTGGGGGTAAAGGCGGCCGTCACGCAGGGCTGACAACCCAGCAGATGTCAAGTGCCGATTGTCTAAATAAAAGCGGAGTCTTTGCCTCCTACTGCCCCCAAGGGTCTCGTATGACATGTAGTGGCATCACTTTACTTTTTACTTAAGTTGTGAATTTTGTTGTGTGATAGTCTCACCATGGTGCAGAAACGTGGACTGTAAATGCCAAATTAATGTCAGTATTGCAATCTACAAAATCTCATCTACTATTTAATTTTCTACAAGAGCATGCCATCAAATCTTTAGAGAATAAAGAAGGCCTACAACTCAATGGTATTTATAAGCTGTTAGTTTATGCTGATGATGTAGTACTATAGGGCGATAGCGAGGAGATACTAAAGGCCAAAACACACACAATATTGAGTAACCCTAAGAAATTGGGACTGCAAGTAAATATCAATAAAACTAAATATATGGTCACACATAGAAATATATTATATAATGGACAATATATTATATATATATATATATATATATATATATATTATATAATGACAAATGAGGAAATTTTGAGGAAGTGGCTGACAAATGAGGGAAATTTTGAGGAAGTGGCTGAATTCAAATACCTAGGAACAATAATAATCACAAATAGGAATGAGATGCTCAAAGAAATTAAACATAGGCTTAATTCTGGAAATGCATGCTATTATACATTACAGAGACTCTTGACATCCCAACTCTTTTCAAAAAACGTTAAACTGAAAATATATAAAACTATTATTCTACCAGGTATATTATATGGATGCGAAACATGGATTCTTACTTTAAGGGAGGAAAAGAGATTACGAGTATTTGAGAATAAAGTTCTTAGGACAATTTATGGACCAAAGAGAGATGAACAGACAGGTGAATGGAAAATATTGCATAACAGTGAACTACATGGTCTTTATAGGAAGCCAGATATAATAAGAACAATTAAGCCTCGTAGGCTGCGATGGGCAGGACATGTGGCATGAATGGGAAATGAAAGACGTGCATGGAAGCTTCTTGTAGGAAAACCAGAAGGAAAACGCCCAATTGGAGACCAAGAATGGGGTGGGAAAATAACATTAACTGTGATTTGAGGGAAGTAGATTATACAGACTATTTAACTCATGCCCCAAATGGGAGTCAATATCCAATCACGTTTCAATGATTTCTGTTTTACAACCAATCAGAGTCGTGTTTCACCAAATAATTTATCAGTGTTATAATTACCATATTAAAGAAAGCTCCTCCTTACAATATTGCGTTCCTTTGGCAATAAATAGTATGATCTGGTTGCAGTGATAAACAAAAGAAGCAATAGAAGCGTACCTATCGTTTCTCATTTGTTTTCAAAAATCGCCGTTTACATTAAATATATAAATATTTTAAAATAACTATAGTTAAATAATGATTTGTGAGTAAACAGCTTAATTTTATTCGTTAAATAGTCCTAACAAATGCCACTCTTGATTTCCAAATTCTCTAGATAAATTTGGAAATCACTCGTGGCATTACTTATGAGAATGTTTGGAAAACATTAACACATGATGGGAATGTATGGAGAGCTTATGTCCGCACGGCCATGAACCTACTGGTTCGATAGTGTCAGTGAGTTAGTTATTGCAATCTACAAAAATTGATTTTTTAAGATCTACACAATGCTCTAAATTACGATCGGAAACATTATTATCCGAGATAAAATTAACTTTAACGTAACTGTTGCACAGTTTGTGGGAAATAAACAATGGCAATTGTTTGGACACTTGAAGAGGATGAATGAAGATAAATTGCCAGTAAGGAGTGGATTCCAAATCGGAGGAAAAGAGGAGGCAGACCTAATAAGACATGGATAGAGGGAATTATGAATCTGATAGATAGGAGACTGCAGGATGGTGACTGGAAGGATATAGAAGAGTGGAGAAAGAGAATCAAAATTAAATATTGGGCACAGGAAGATGTATACATTTAAAACCTGTTAAAAAAAAGTCTTACCTTGTTATAAATCCAAGCGGGTGCGGTGGAGCGAAGTCACAGTAACCACTGTGTGATTGTTTGCGTATCACTGACTGGTCTGTGGCTGCGGCACATGGTGACATGATGTTGCTTCCCACAGTAGTTGCCCCTCCACTCAACTATCACATTTCTTAGTATACATATGTAATATGAGGAAAGTTATCGGGAAGGGTGATTCACCAAATTGCACAACTGGGATATTCAAATAAAAATCTAATATTGCTCGTACATCTTGCAAGTCGATTCCAGTGGTTAAGTGGGTCCCATGTTCGCATCGGGATCCGAAATTCTGTTTTTTTTTTTCAGGGGCCTATTTCATAAAAGTTCTACTTTTGAAAATTGCTTTTTAGCAGTATCAAATTTACTAGTTATCAGTATGGTTAATCCTGTTTCATAAACACAAACATACACTGCTAAATTTGCTCACTACTTTTAACAGTTACCTAGTGTTTAACAGTTAGTGTTTAATAAAATGAGTATACTACAAGGCTGTCCAAATGGAAGCCTTCCAAAGCCATTCAAATGGCTCACGAAGTTCTCGCTTATTGTAATATGATTTAATATCATTTTTTTCCATTAAAACATGCTTTTTTCATAAGGATTTTAATAATTGCCATTTCTTTTAGGGTGCATCATTTTTTTCATAGCTTATTGTATGAAACTGTTAGGCATTATATTAGTCATTGTACATTCAAAATTAATTGTACATTCATCGATTCATCACAGTGATTAAACACGTCAACCCCTAGTAGCGAGAGAAAGTTCCTTTAGGGCAGTGTGCTATGTGGCAAAGGATAAGGGTAACGAAATATGTGTTCCCTTCTCTATTCATTTTCAATGCGATTGTGTTTTCGAATAATCACATTGAATAGGAACGCTACTTGTAAAATAATTATTTTTTACTTTCATAAGTAGTAACTTAAGTATACTTATTGATTACAATTTGGTGGGAGAATATATTTTAGTTTCAATCTGCGGCTCTCCACCTGGTTAGAAAACATTTCTGGCCTCCAGGTTCATTATAATTGGACAACACTGGAACTTAGATAACAATAATTACATCTCTGCTGGATTTCAAGGCCTTCTCTATGGATTGCATTTGCACTTGACTCAAAATATAGTAGTTCTGTTGCATTGTTGTTCTCCATACATCCCTATCCTGAGCTAATGTTGTCCACTTATTCTTTCTCAAATAAAAATATAATTTTCCTAAGCTCGCCTGTTCACCCCTGTGGTCTCGAGGTAGCGTGCTTCCTTGTCACGCAGCGGGCCCGGCTTCTGGGTGAGGTTTTTATCGGGGTTTTTCCTCACCTATAAGACAAATGTCAGGAAAACTTTAAGGCCCAAACGGTCCCCGAAATCATATGGCCATCATGATCCTTATCATTATCATCATCCTTCACCGGTGTGGAAAGCAACGGGAAGCTACCACACTTACAATTCTCTAGTAAAGCTGCAAGCATAGCATGAAAATGCTATGATTGCAGTGAAGGACCTGCCTTCGGGCAGAATTACTATGGATGGATGGATGGAAGCTCGCCTCTCACCGCTGGGGTCTCGAGATCGAGTCTCGATTACTTCAAGTGGGTTTTGTGGTGGACGAAACGGAGTTTAGGTACGTTTTTCTCGGAATTTATCCCGTTTTTCCCTGCCACATATTCCATTTCACCATTTCTCCATATTCATCTGATCCATTTCGTTTCATTTCATTCATCCGCCCCTGTGACGGTGCGTCAGTGATGGTCGACCGGCACTCTTGTAGTTCACAAACCTCTATAAATAGGGACTTCATCTCATCTCATTCCTCGATCTGACCCTGAGTTGGACAAGAGTTAAGGATATATTTTATTATTTTCCTACATATTTCTTTGGCTTATATTCTGGGAGCCTTGCCTTGGTTTTCCAACAAGAAGCCCCTTTTTCATTCCCCGTTTGTAGCACATGCCCTGCCATCGCAATGTACGTAACTTAAATATTTTTATTGCATCTGGTTCATCATATATATATATATATATATATATATATATATATATATTGAATTGTATTGTAAGCCTATGTTTTCCCTTTACAGAGATTTAGGCGCTCTCCCCCGACAGGGAAGAATTTAAACCATACTAATTTAGTTAGACTTGTTTTCGTATAGATGTCATTTTGAGTGGTCCGTGGTCAGCGTTCCGCCTCATACTGACATATAGGAAACCAAGGTAGTACTAGAACGGGAAAATTCGGTAAATTTTGCTTAGAGGCCTTTTCATTCAGGCTTAAGAATGTTTTACGAGCCTGAAAATCTTCAGACTCGGGACCCACGGCTTGAAGTCCCTCCCGGAGGACTTGCTCCTTGGATTTTTCCGCCCTAAAAAATCCATCGACCACGGCCGGGTTTGAACCCTCGACCCTCGGGACTAGAGGCAAGGAGCATAACCACTAGTCCACCGCGGTCGACTCATCATATATATAGGCCTGTATATAGTATCAGTTCAGATCGAGCTCCATCAAGGATTTTATTCTATTCAACTAAATGGAGGTGATATTTGTTTTCATGGTTATAAGCCATTTTGATCGTCAAGTGATGTAGATTAGAATGCTTCATAATGACTCACCTAAGGACCACGTGTGGTTTCGTTGTCTACACGACTATAAAGTCGGCAATAAAGCTAAGTGCGCATGATTGTGGTACAGCCTTGTGTGATAATGTAAAGTAGGTGATATATGGAAATTCTTTATGCATACCAGATTGTATATTTGTAACTAAAACACAAATTATCAACTCCATGTCGCAATAGGCCTTGAAGATCAGCCGGCTGCCCTCACATCAGCATGTCCCATTTACAGCCAAGTGTAGGGGAGGCGTGTAATCAGCATGTCGAATCACCCAGCCATCACAGTTGGTTTTATGTAGCTGGATCCCCTCTTTATTGTAGCTACCCAAATTCCTCAGGGTGATGTGTGGGCACCGGTCCCGTACTGGTCGAAATTCCACGAGGAAATGTTTTCGTTCCGGGGGATTCCAACCAGCGCATTTCCCATAGCTCTGCGCCAAGGCGTGATCGGACAGCTATGACGCGGTACAGAATGTAAATGAATTAAACCAAATAAATTTAACTGGTAATATAGGGTTCCTGACGAATAATTTGAGACAGAGAATCAGTCTCAAGAAAAATATATTAGATATTTTGTGTTCATAATTCAATTAAAATTAAATCGTAGTTTAAATCAACGTAAATTATCCATTAAAATATGTATTATGTCCACCGCTGTGGTCTCGAGGTAGCGTGCTGCCTTATCACGCAGTGGGCCCGGGTTCGATTCCCGGTCGGGACAGGCTCCTGGGTGGGGTTTTCCTGTAAGACAAATGTCAGGATGCTTAGGGCCCAACGGTCCCCGAAAATCATCCGGCCATCATCATCATCCTTCACCGGTGTGGAAAGCAACGGAAAGCTACCACACCTATAATTCCCTAGTAAGGCTGCAAAGCACAGCATGAAAATGCTATGATTGCGGTGAAAGACCTGCCCTTGGGCAGATTACTATGGATGGATGGGTATGTATTATTTTAATCATGATAGCGATTTTTGTCGACCGCAGTGGTCTCGAAGTAACGTCATTGTCTCGTACGTAGAGGCCCCGGGTTCGATCCCTGATCGGGACAAGTTTCCTGAGTGATGTTTGTTTCGGTATTTTTTCCTCACCTCTAAGACAAATGTCAGAAAACGTTAAGGCACAAATGGTTCCCGAACATCCATATAATTTTCGCCTTTAGTATGTCTTAAATGTTAGTATTGTCTTGGAGGTGGCCCTGGTATTGAGCTGATCACTCGGTGTCATTGTGTGGTAAAAACAATATGTGTGTGATACAAAGTTACAAGTTCTCTCCCAACAGGTGGTGTGCTTGTAATGCCCGGGTGGCTTGGAAGATGTAAAAGAAACTACAAGAGATTAAACTAAGATAGAGAGAGAGGCTATAGTGATTTTCATAATTACGATTCTCGACATAAATAAGATCTTACTACATTAATTCATCGTTATGCCAAAATGAATAAATCGGATCTTTTTTTTTTTTTTTTTTTTTTTCAAATAATTGTTAATGTTTGAATGTTGGTGTAAAGACAATAAAAGTCATTCCCAGATTTAGCAAACTTACAAAAAAATATAAAATATTCTTAGTCTATATTGTGCCCATGTAGCTCGATCATTTTGAACAGTGGCTAAATAGTTTTTTTTTTTTTTTCAATTCTTATTTTTGCCCATGTCTAAATTTTTTATGTATCTTCGACAACTATTTACCTCCTAATTGTTTATCTGTTTGGGTATGTATATTTTCATTTGTATTATTTATTGTTGTTTCACTTATTTTGAATATTGTTTACAGTTACATAAGCATATTATTAGTCATGCATGTATGTATATATATATATATATATATATATATATATATATATATATATAAAATACATGCATGACTAATAATATTTATATATCCATCCATGGTAATTCTACCCGAGGGAGGTCTTTCACTGCATTTTCGTGCTATGCTTTGCAGCTTTACTAGGGAATTATAGGTGTGGTAGCATCCCGTTGCTTTCCACACGGGTGAAGGATGATGATAATAATGATCATCATCATCGTCATCTTAAAGCGCGACTTCAAAAGTGAAAGCTTTGGCCTTCTCAACAATCTTCCTCCATGCCAATCTGCCCTATTAAACTGTCCAGCTAATTCTTGTTGAGATTTACAAGCATATTTTCATTTACTGTGCTAGGGAGCTAGTCTAACGCCATAGCCCCAACCTGGAGGACCAAGTCATTTGATTTTAGGGTTTCCGTCCCTTAGACCAGTTGCTTCCACCACTGCTACGGAGTCTGATCCACCCCTTGTTTTTCTGTTGGGGTTTTCTCCCTTAGCCTTTGTAGATAGATCCCTCTACCCCGCAAGGCAGCTGTTTTCCCTGTTAACCTAGGGAGTGGTTGCCTCTTCCGCCTTCAATGCCGTATCGTAGGACTCCTACTCCGCCATATCCGCCGTTGAGGTCTTCACCGTGTCCCTGGCAAGGGGCTCTTACAAGATACTATCAGCTGGGCGAGCCTAAACCAAGGTTTTTTAACGAGGTTGTTACTCCTCCCCCTCCTCCTTTCTCATCCGGACTTGGGACCGGTAATGGTGGCGTTGATGATAATGATAAGGATGATGAATGATGACCGAATGATTTTTGGGGACCGTTGGGCCTAAGCGTCCTGACATTTGTCTTACAGGTGAGGAAAACCCCCGAAAAAAACCTCACCCAGGAGCCTGTCCCGGCTGGAAATCGAACCCGGGCCCGCTGCGTGACACGGCAGCACGCTATCTCGAGACCACAGCGGTGGACATATTTGTATATATGCCTTTTAATAACGTATTGTAGTTCAGAATAAAAATTGTGTCTGCAAATTGATCGATGTCTATCGATATTTCTTACTCTAAGGAATAAAAAAGAAAAATTTACAAAATTATTACATGCCTGTTTTTTTATGTTTTTTTTCTTTTTCGTGTGTATGAATAAATTGGATTTCTTAGAAAATGTTCATTTAACACGCACATTTCATAATGAATAATATGTATCAAGTATTACAAAACAATACAATATAATATATATATAAGTCCGCCGTTGTGGTCTCGAGGTAGCGTGCTGCCTTCTCACGCAGCGGACCCGGGTTCGATCCCCGGTCGGGGCAGTTTTTCTGGGTGAGGTTCTTATCGGGCTTTTCCTCACCTGTAAGACAAATGTCAGGAAAACTTTTAGGCCCAAAGGATCCCCGAAATCGTATGGCCATCATCATCCTTATCATTATCATCATCATCATCAACCTTCACCGGCGTGGAAAGCAACGGGAAGCTACCACACCTACAATTCCCTAGTAAAGCTGCAAGCATAGCATGAAAATGCTATGATTGCAGTGAGGGACCTGCCCACGGGCAGAATTACTATGGATGGATATATATTTCAATAATAAGTGTAATGTGTACACAAACACTACTAATATGATACCATATTTTACATCAACAGTGTATACGTATTACCTTGACACTTGGCTGATTGATACATAACAAATATCCCATACTAATACTCATCAACAATGTAAACGCCCTCTTGCTAGCTTAATTGATTGATGTAGAATGATTATGGCATCATTCTCATTACGTCTAAGTGCGGTATTGAAATATTGACCGTTAAAATAATTATACATTGTTTTTAGTCACACAGTATGAATCAGTATATACACTATTATCATTTAAGTGAGATTGTCAAGTCAGAAATAATTAACTAGCTCTTGTTAGAGTTTAAATTGTAAAAAAAAAAATTAAGAATTTTAGGGTTAATAAATTCTATCTTCAAGCCACAGTTAGTCCAAAAGCATTCAAGACTGAAAGTGTATAAAACACTGGCTCTTCCAACTCTTTTGTATGGTAGCGAAGTATGGACGTTGAAACAGAAGGATATACAGAGACTTAGATCTGCTGAAATGAGATATCTTCGGAGGACTGCAGGATACACACTACTAGATCACAAAAAAAAAATGAAGACATCTTAGAAGAATTACACATGGAATCTTTAGAAAACAAAATTTCTGATTATAAGTCAAGATGGATGCAACATGTTCATCGAATGGAAGATCACAGAATACCCAAACAAATGTTAAGATATCAACCTGCAGGAAGAAGAAGACCAGGACGTCCACTCAAGACTTCTGGACGGTGTTTCTCTTGAGGCCGAAACAGGTCAACAAATGGCCTAAATTCGTGAATGTGCTATGATGATGATGATGATGAAAAAAAAAACGTTCAACGTATTTTTCTCAGAACTTACATAGTGGCGCATAGCCGGTTGATGCATAACGCCTTCCAAATAATTTTAATGTGAAATATAAATTATAAATGCAGGAACTTAAAATTAATTTACATAATCCATTATTAATATATTTTATACATTTACAAAGAATCAGCTTCTTTCTTTGATCAAGTTGATAAATGTTGTGACTGAGTGAAATAACATAATATGCAAATGTAAAACTTATTGGTTTAATACTTTAATTTCCTTGTGATGTCATTATATGTCACAATATGGAAATGAACTCAGCATTTACGAGTATCCTGAATACGTGTTTTTCGCGTAGCTAACATTACTAAAACACGAGGAGAAAATAGAAGTTTCATTTATTCCCTAAGTGACACATTTATTTTTACATTGTCAGATGAATTTCTGTAGAATGCTAATATTCAATACAATTAAACATAATTGAACTGCATTACGGAAAACGAGTAGCGCTTCAGACTAATATTGGAGAGGTTCCAAGTTAATATAATGAGAACCGACTAACCTGACTGCAGTTTTTTTTTTTTTTTTTTTTTTTCCCCACAAGGAAACTATCAATCATTGCATGCCAATCATTATATTTTGAAGTATCTACATATAACAGAAATGTAGATACTTCAAAATACACTAACCATCTACTTCAATACGATCATTGTCTTCTTCTTCTTCAGTTCCTGGTTTAGGCATTAATTGCCTGTTCCGTCTTCACTAATAGATCTAAGACCATCTCTTCCGAGGACATCCGACATTTCTTCCTCTCGAAAAATAATGTAAGATTTCATTTGGTAATCTACTTTCTTCCATTCTTTCTACATGTTCTGTCCACTGATTTTTGTTGTTAAATATATTTTCTTTTATGGAGTAGATCTGCAGTTCTTCTCGGACATCCTCATTTCTTATCTGGTCCAATCTAGTGCATCTTTTTACTCTTCTGAAACATTTCATCTCGGCTGCTTGGATTTTACATTCTTGTTTGGTAGTGATAATCCAAGATTCGCTCCCATACAAATGGACAGGGGCCGCCATTGGTTTATAAAATGTTAATTTTGCTTGCTTATGGGTTTTATTATAATGCGATCATTGTTTTAATTCAAATGTTAAAGTTTTACATGTTTGTAACAAAGGGAGAAAACTAGATCTTTTAGAAATTGTAGGAATAAAGAAATTGAAAAAAAGCAATAGGCTGTTAAATTCCCAACTGGATTTAAATATATCACCTCTCTTAAATTTATAATAGGAGAAGGTTTGTTACACTGTTTTGTTTACATTCAATTGCATAGAGTTATGTACTTGAGTGTATATATAATAACAAAATTAATTTTTGCGCGATAGTGCGTTTTGTCGTACTTACAGCAATGGCGACCATGATTGAAAGTTCAACTTCCTACATTTCGGGATTGCCAACCTAAATAACTATACTGTAATATTACATTTATACCCACGTGCGGGAAGTAAAACCACTGCCCTCTATGTATACTACGTACAATGTATATACAAAACATATCCAAAAGGTAGTGTTAATATACATTATACGAAACAAATCACTGCATTTTAAATGAACTAAACTTTATTTGAAACAATATCTTCTTCTTCTTCTTCCTTCCAAGTATTAGGCCAAGGCCTGTTACGATCCTATAGAAAATTTTCCCTCCAGCGTTTCATAGGACGGCCCAGTGATCTTCGTCCTCTTATATTGAAACAATATAAAACAATAAATACGTACTTGCGGCCATTTTATCAATAATAATGGTCTCACGACCTCCTGTACTTTCAACTATTAAACATTGCCCACTCTGTTAACTATTCAATTCTCTATAATGAACGCACATATTTCCAACAAAGATGTTATTATTTTACTACTATTTATTATTTTGAAAACACCATCGCGCAAAAAAAAATGTACAACGCACGTTTCTGAAGTTTTTTTTTACAGATTCTCAGAAATTAAAAACCTTACTATCGCTCGATTGTTAAACATTTTCCTAGATTCTGTAAATACCACTTCCCAACCTTGCATCGTAATATACTATTGTATTCATTGTATTCGTCTGAAGAAGGTACAAAGTATTGAACAGCTGTAACGAATTTGTATTGAAATAAATATGAAAATCGTATAAAACTTTTAACAGTTTTATTTTATTTTATTTTATTTTATTTATTAATAAAAATAATTATTATTAGTGACGCGCATATATGGTAATGGGATTATCTCTATCTACTCATTCTCTAAATGAGCTAGTAGGCTTTGGCCTGCATTTCTATTATGCTTATCGTGGGTTTTCCTTAGAAGTTTATGTAATTTTGATTATACTATGAAATGTTTATTAATGAAATCGTTCCCGGTAATGATATTCAAGTCGCCCATGGTGATCTAGAGTTTATGTTCCTTGCCTCTAGTCCCGAGGATCACGTTTTCGAACCCGCCGGGGTCTATGCTTTTTTTTAGGGTGGAAAAATCGAAGGAACAAGACATCCGGGAGTGACTTCAAGCCGTGGGTCCCCCGAATCTGAAGATTTTCAGACTCGTAAAAAAATCTTAAGCCTGAAAAAAGAGGCCTTCATCATCCAAGTAATATATTAGTTGCTTACTAGATGTCTCATTGGGTCGTTATGGTGGCCTCATACCACTCATGACGTATGCAGGGAAATAAGCGTACTAAATTAGTTTGGTCTAGAAAGTCGTAATAAAAGGAGAGGCTGTGGCTAGACTCAATGTGTCATAAATCCAGTAAGTAAGTAATGAAATTCAAACCCAGTAGTTTGCCTTGACTGAGGAAGATTATGAGTAGAGACAAATTGGTCGGTTATGTTTTTGTACATGGAACATCCAGAATACAAGTCTCGAACGCTATTGAGTGAAATGATGCATACTTCTAAAAAAAGCATCTTAGAATCTCCGACGTGTGCGTTGTTCCGCATATAATCATCGGTGATGGACTGGGACATGAATGCAAAAAATAGGAACATTAGAGAATTATATCAGCGAATTAGGATAGAGAAGAAAGGGTGTCAGGCTAGAACAAACATAATTCGGAATGAAAATGAGGAGGATATGATTGCAGATTCCAGGAGTATATTAAATAGATGGAAAAGTTACTTTAATCAGCTATTAAATGTACATACAGAACAGGACATTGAGGAGGATAATTTACACACAGCAGAAATGCTAGTCGCAGAACCAAGTGCATTAGAGGTTGAAATCCAGTAAGTAAGTAGAAAATTTGAAGATGTATAAAGCATCAGGTTCAGATGAGATCCCAGCAGAACTGATAAAATCAGGGGAAGAAAAATTGATGGACAAGATAAGCCGGTTGCTTAGTATGATTTGGGAAAAAGAAGCTCTTCCAGATGAATGGAAAGAAACGATTATTGTACCAATGTATAATAAAGGAGATAAAACTGATTGCAACAACTACAGGGGCATCTAATTACTTTCAACTTCGTACAAAATTCTAACAAATATATTAGTAAGCAGACTTATTCCCTATATTGATGACATTCTAGGAGATCATCATTGTGGATTTAGAAGAAATAGGTTTACAACAGATCAGATTTTTAGTATAAGACAGATTTTAGAAAAGAAATGGGAATATAATGGTTCTGTATATCAACTATACGTAGACTTCAAAAAAGCATACGATTCAATTAAGAGGGAGAAGTTATATACTCGTATCCTACTGGAGTTCGGAATTCCTAAAAAGTTAGTTAGACTTATACGAATATGTCTAAATGGCACAAAGAGTAGGGGGCATGTAAGCAAACAATTTTCGAACACTTTTAAAATCCAGAATGGGTTGAAGCAAGGAGATGCACTCTCTCCTCTACTGTTTAATTTTGTACTAGAGCATGCCATCAAATCTCTAGAGCAGGCATGTCATAGTTCAGAGCTCCAAGTTCGGTGCAGTGCGCGGTACTAACTCTGGAGCATGCATTCTACTTGCTACTTCTCCGGCGGGACTGTACGAAAGACTATCATTGTCACGAACGCTTATAACAGGAGGATTCGAAGTATAAAACAACACACAAACAGGAGAAAAGCATGTATTAATTATTAGTATTAACTTGTTTTATTAAATAATACCTCAATAGATTTTAATCTGCAATATTTAATAATTACCTGAAAAAACATTAAGAACCAACAGACTTCTACGTATAAACAAAACAAAAGATGAGAATACGTTTAAAATGTTCATGTGTTTCTACACCATTTTAACAAACATGATTTAATATTTTTTGGTAAAGGAAAAAAAAAATGTAAGTACATTTATTATTCCTACTGTAGGAAAATAAATCACCTCTCTCCAGTGTGCCTACTTCCCGGAAATTCTTACTTGACTCTTGACATGTTTTAATTTTATTTTTTTATATAAAACTTTCCTCATTAGAGGATTTCCACAAGGACAAAGTGATACAGACTATAATAATTTTCAAAATTGATGAAATACATTAAAAAATTTCAAATTGTAATTGAAGTATATTCTATAAAGTGGAATTTTGTAAACATGGTTTCTTAAAATTAAAATTTATCCTCTAATGGCAGCGATGGCAATTTTAGAAAGATACACTCTGTCCAAATCTAAGAAATTCCAAAATTTAGCTAAGAATACTGGTATAGTGCCTCTTTCCCCGATCATTAATCCTGTGACAGTTACACTATCTGATTGGTATTTATTATAAGTAATGTCACGAGTGATTTCCAAAGTATCGATAAATTCACGACTCACGAAGTGAGGAGTGAATTTAACTAGAGAATTTGGAAATCAAGAGTGGCATTTGTTAGGACTATTTAACGAATAAAATTAAGCTCTTTACTAAAAAAATAATTATTTGAATATAGTTACCGGTGTTTTAAAATATTTATAAAGTTAATGTAAACGGCGATGTATAAAAACAAGTTAGAAATGTGAGGTTATGTATATTCATTGCAACTAGATCATATTATTTATTGCCAAATAGGATCGCAATATTGTAAGAATGCACTCTAGTGGAGAAATAATGAAACACATCAAACTATTATAATCGACATTATAGGTTAATCATTTATATTTTGAATGAGGAACTCAGTAAAATCACTGAATCTATTCATTATTTGCTATATTCAATGTATTTGTTGGTGAAAAATAATGGTCTAACCTGTTAAGAATATTTAAAAAAAAGGAGCTTTCTTTATCACAAAAGCAGGAGCTGATAAAGAGAAATCGATAAAGAGCGAGGTGAAACACGACTGTCATTGGTGTAAAACAGAATTCATTGAAACGTGATTGGTCATTGACTACCATTTGCGACATGAGTTAAATAGTCTTTGTAATAGTCAACCGTTGGCTGATATATGGCATTCTTTTCAGAGTCGACTTCCTCAGGTTGGCTACTATGAGTCTCAAAACGGATTGTGGGATCTAATATCATACCAATTTTAGAAGATGATCTAAATGCAATAATATTTATTCGTCTGTTACTCCCATTTACTAATTTAATATTGGAAATATAAAATGAGTACCTGATAAACCAGTCGCCCTCATCTAAAATAACGTTCTGTTTGAAAACTTCAGGTAGTTAAAAATATGATGGCCTTTCAAAACAAAGTTCGATTTTCTGCATTTCAACTGATATTATCGCCTTACTATGATGGTTGTCCGTTTATATAAAAGCGGGTGGCGCGACAATGCTTGACAATGATTAACATGCGGAATTATTATAGTGACGGTAGTCGGCATCTTTGTATTTAATTATATATAACACCTGCCAGGAAACAAAGTGAGCCGCTGGACAACCATCATAGTGAGGCTACAATACTAATGTTGTTGTATAAGTTGTACAACGCGTTCAGGTCTGCGGGCGTGTTCTTGTTGAGCAAGTCTTTATCCTCAGCTTCTTTTAAAATTTCTATGTCTTCTAGGATGATAATCTTCTTGTTGTTATTCTTTCTGTGTAATTTTGACATAGTATTACCGATTTTGTCGAACTGATGACCCATTCTAGTATATGTTTGTCAATACTTGATTTTTTCGTTATTAAAGTAGGCTATATATGTGTATGTATATACATTTTTTAATGTTCAGTATATTTTGTGTTAAAATTTCTTCTTGTTCTACCGATGTAAAACTTATTGCAATTTTGTACTTTAGTTTATAAACGTCTGTAATTTCGTATTTATTTGTTACTTCAGTTTTGTTTGGTATATTGTTGTTGAGTTTGTTATTAGTTTTAAAGGCGATTTTTGTGTTTTTGTCTTGTTTCTTCATCGAGTTAGCTAATTTAACGGTTTCAAAATTGGGAGAGATATTCTGTGTTAAAAAATACGAAGGCCTGACTCTCGCAAGGTCTTCAAGCTGAACGTAGCCATGCTCATCATTGCGTTTGGCGAGTGAAACTGAACCAAGTCACCAGGTCCAGCGGAGCGCTCCTGGTGCATATCGGAATGGTATTAATAAACTGTTAGTTTATGCCGATGATGTAGTACTATTGGCCGATAGCGAGGAGATACTAAAGGACAACACGCACGCAATATTGAGTAGCACTAAGAAAGTAGAACTGGAAGTAAATATCAATAAGACTACATATATGGTCACACGTCGAAATACATTATATAATGGTAATGGACAGATGACAAATGAGGGAAATTTTGAGGAAGTTGCTGAATTCAAATACCTAGAAACAATAATCACAAACAGGAATGAGATGCACAAAGAAATTAAATATAGGCTCAATTCTGGAAATGCGTGCTATTATACATTACAGAGACTCTCGACGTCCCAACTCCTTTAAAAAAATATTAAACTGAAAATATATAAAACTATTATTCTACCAGTTATATTATATGGATGCGAAACATGGACTCGTACTTTAAGGGAGGAAAGATCACGAGTATTTGAGAATAAAGTTCTTAGGAAAATTTTTGGACCAAAGAGAGATGAACAGACAGGTGAATGGAGAAGACTACATAACAATGAACTACATGGTCTCTATAGGAAGCCAGATATAATAAGAACAGTTAAGTCTCGTAGACTGCGATGGGCAGGACATGTGACATGAATGGCAAATGTAAGACGCCAGAAGGAAAACGCCAGTTGGTAGACCAAAATGGGGTGGGAGAATAACATTAACTATGATTTGAGGGAAGTAGATTATACAGGGAATGATTGGAAATCATTAGATCAGGATAGGGATGTATGGAGAGCTTATGTCCGCGCGGCCATGAACCTACGGGTTCGATATTGCCAGTGAGTAAGTAAATAAGTAAGTAAGGTGGACTGGGACTTCTGGTCACAGATTAAGTTCCTTGACTATTGAACAAATACATAAATGTTGTATATATAGTAGTAAGTCCACCGCTGTGGTCTCCAGGTAGCGTGCTGCTTTGTCACGCAGCGGGCCCGGGTTCGATTCCCGATCGGGACAGGATCCTGGGTGAGGTTTTTCGGGTTTTTTTCTCACTTGTAAGACAAATGTCAGGAAACGTAGGGCCCAACGGTCCCCGAAAATCATCCGTCCGGCCATCATCATCATCATTCACCGGTGTGGAAAGCAAAGGGAAGCTACCACACCTATAATTTCCTAGTAAAGCTGCAAAGCATAACATGAAAATATTATGATTGCAGCGAAAGACCTGCCCTCGGGCAGAATTGCTATCGATGGATGGATAGATATGGTAGTAGATTGCAGGAAACTACTCACTGACCTTTATCATAAACAAGATAGTATTATGACAATGGATACCATCTCACTGCGGAATCAATGGAAATGAATTAGCCGATATGCTGGCAAGACGAGGAGCAATGTGTTTACAGCAACCTAACTCAAACACATAGTTTTGCTCAGGAACCATTTATATGAAACAAACGGTAAAACATATATTCTCAACCAATCTTCAGATCCGAATAAAAAAAATTAAAAACAGTATCCACACTATACCAGATGCAGCTCGAAAGGAAGCTGTAGTGTATTTTTGACTAAACACATGATTGTCTTGCACTCATCTTCATCGAATTGGAATTTTCAGAATTCCTCATTGCCCACTGTATTTCACTCGTATTTCACGAACACTAACATGGACAGTGTCAGGTCTTCACTCTGCTATGTTGAAGGATAGATATTGGGAAGCAAGAGCCAATCTTTCTCTTTTATCATGTTCTATTGCTTTAATTTACAGTTATCAATTATTTGTTTACTCATAATTGTGGACAATGACTTCTGTCAAGTCCCTTGCATTTGTATAAATATTGTATATATAGTTTGAGTCACGCAGTGGGCCCGGGTTCGATCCCCGGTCGGGACAGTTTCCTGGGTGAGGTTTTTATCGGGGTTTTTCCTCACCTGTAAGATAAATTTCAGGAAACTTTAAGGCCCAAATGGTCCCCTAACATCATTTGGCCATCGTAATCATCATCATTCATATTCATCTTATATTAACTTAGGATTTAGGGACTCTCCTGGCGCACCACTATCATCACCCATCATATCATTGGGGCAACGTAACCCCACCTTCCAAGCGCCCCAACCTCAGAAGTGGATTACAATTACGCCATTGCCAGGAGAGAACACCAGAAATGTACAAAAGGACAAACTGGGGCATTAAAGAAATAGTTTGAGTCACTGTTTTATTGGAATGTTTCTTTAATTTCTTCGGGAAGTATATAGCTTTAACGAAAGTTCATTTGTCCATCTCGTTTACTTACTTTACTTGTATTTTCATATATGACTACAGTTTTTTTAAATATAAATTTATATAGTGACGTAAATTTATAAACGGAAACTGGGATATACGTTAACGCAAGGAATTGTGGTATGACTTCCTTACTAATTTAAACATGATGTAATAGAAGTGTCTATTACACTGAGCAATAAAAAATAAACTTTCTTTTTGTCTCAGAAAGAAAAAATGTTGTGATTCTGATATATGTTTTTCTCTTGAATTCAAATATGATATCGGTTTTTCTCCATCACGCAAGGTCGTACATTCGTAACTACACAATATTCAAACATTCGGACTCACCTAGAAAGCAAGAAATGACGACTTTCTGCTATATTTCGCCTGTGGAGCATCCCTCTTGATGGTCTAACAATAATCGGCCAGCATATTAGGATTCCATTTGCCTTGATATCTCTTTTCCATAGCTGAAATCTACTGATGAAAGTGTTCCCCGTGCTCATCACTCACTGCGGCAAGATTTTCCGGGAAGAAATCTAGGTTTATTTAAAAAATAATTATTTAAATCCATTAATTGAAATTGAAATAAATAAACTGTGGGTGATGGAGAAATTCCGAATACATCTTTGAAAACACGATAAAAACTGCATTAAGTACAACTATTGGTACTTATGAAACAAAAATCATGTTGACCAGTGTTATTTTCCTCATTTAGATAATATGCTATTTGTTTTACCGTTGCATTATCATAATTTAATCAATAGAGCCACGTAGTGTATGACACGAGGTCGTACGCAATGGGGACCGGGTTAATTTTAAGTTGTCGCATACTGATATATTGAAAAAATACTGTATGATTAAATTTGGTTTATTCCTGATTCGTATCCTTCCAGACATAAAATATATTTAAATGTTTGTATTCTTCTTCTTCTTCTTCGTCAGGCTCTACGACTTCCAGTGGAATGTCTTGGCCTTCTCAACCAGTTTACGCCACTTCTTCCTATCTTGTGCAGTGGATTTCAAATCAAAAATCCCCATCTCTCTCAAATCTTCAATTACGTCATCTTCCCATCGATCCTTGGGTCTTCCCCTTGGTCTTGTTCCTTGTGGCTTCCAATTCAAAATATCATTCGGCAATCTTCCCTTTGGCATTCTTAGTGTATGTCCAAACCATTGTAATCTTTTGGATTTGATGAAACTAACTATATTTTCTTTATTATTCTTGAGGTATAATTCGTCATTCCTTCTCAACCTCCAATTTCCATTTTCCTTTACTGGACCTAGCACTCTTCTAAATATTTTCCTCTCAAACGTAATAGTCTTTGTTTATCTGCTTCTTTTAGTACCCAGGTTTCAGCTCCATAACATATGATTGGTCTTATTATTGCTGTATATAATTTGAATTTAACATTTTTTGATATTAATTTGCTTTTGAATATATCGAAATTAGCAAAATATGCTTTATTCCCTTGCGATATTCTTGTTTTGATCTCTTCTTCAACAGTATTATTATCGTTTAGTATTGTACCTAGGTACTTAAAGGAGTTAATTTGATCAATACAGTCACTATTTATAGTTAGTTCAGTCAAATTTGTTTTATTTCTCATACATCTTAAATATTTTGTTTTATTTAGATTGATTACAAGCCCATATTTTATACTTTCATTTTTCAATTTGTCAAAGGTTTCCAGTAGGGAATTTTTTGTTCTTGCTGTTATTATTACATCATCAGCATATGCAAGACACTGTTTTAGTCTTGTTGAAATATTTCCTCTTAGATCAAGTGTGTTTTGAAGTAAGACACATATCCCATTACTAATACGAATAATGTCGTAGATAAAGGATCTCCCTGTTTGACCCCCAGAGTTTACTTCAATCGCGAATCACTACTGAAGTGTGTTGCTCCATTTTATCCTTACTTTGGTATCGATCAAGGTTAAAGCTATTAATTTTATTAGTTTTTGAGGTATCTCATATTCACTTAGACTTTCAATTATTTTGTTTCGATGTACAGTATCAAAAGCTTGGGAGTAATCAACAAATATATTATATAAGTTAATATTGTATTCGTGACATTTCTCAAAGATTTGTTTCATTACAAAGATATTGTCTATTGTTGATCTGTTTGGTCTGAATCCTGCTTGGGCCTCACTCATTTTCCCATCTATTATTTCTAAAAGTCTATTGTTTAATATAATTGCAAAAATCTTGTATGCTATGTTCAAGAGAGTTATAGGTCTGTAATTATTACATAACAGTTTATCTCCTTTCTTGAACACAGGACAGATAATTCCTTCATTCCAGGTTGTCGGTATTTCTTCTTTATTCCAAATATTGAGTATTAGTTTATGTATTTTTTGTTTTAATGTTCGTCCTCCATGTTTAATTAATTCTGGTGGAATATTATCAGGACCAGCCGATTTATTTGATTTTAAATTTTGTATAATATAACATAGTTCGTTCCACGATGGAGGTTGTATTGTTTGTGAGTTGGGAAAGTTTGGAGTTTCTGGTATAGTAATTCTTGTTTGATTATCTTTATGAAAGATTTCGGTGAAATATTCTTTCCATCTTTGAAGAATTTGTTCTTTTTGTGTTAGGATATTACCTTCATTATCTCTGCATAATAAAGAACCTGCTTTGTATTTTTGGAAACTCTTTACATCTTTGAAGAATTTCCTGGTTTCATTTTTCTTATAATTTAGTTCTATTGAATTGAGTTTCATATTAAGCCATGTTCGTTTTTTCTTCTTACATAACTTATTTGCTTCGTTCCTTTTGATTTTATAACTTTCTTGATTCATTCTTGTGTTCATTAGTAATTTTTTCTGCCTTGCTTCATTCTTCTGTTTTATGGCTTCTTTACATTCTTCATCCCACCATTCGTTGCGTGGTTGGACTTCTTGTTTCATTATGGTGACATTAGCTGATTCTTTAATTGCTTGTTGTATTGAGTTCCATTCTTCGTTAATATCATCTTTTTCATCTAATTTAATCAGATTTTCATATAACGTCTTACAATATCCTTTTAATTTAGCAGCATTCTGTAAATTATTTTGATTCCATTTAATATTTATCTCCTGTTTCTTTTTGTTTTTATAGATGGTTGGTAATGATTGTTTCATTATCACTTTCACTAAAAAGTGATCTGAATCTATATTTGGTCCTCTGAGGGATCTTACATCTTCTATCAGTTCCATGTTTATTACCATTAGTCAGAACATGATCAATTTGGTTTATGGTATTGTTATCAGGTGATTGCCATGTACCCTTGTGTATTTCTTTATGTTGAAATTGTGTACTCATGACTTTAAGGTTGTTCACAGTTGCCAAAATCACATAGCAGTTCACCATTTGTGTTAGTTTGTTCATGAAGAGTATGTTTTCCAGTTACTGAGCTGAATGATTCTTCTTTGCCTAATTTGGCATTGAAGTCTCCAAGCACTATCACTGTGTCGCTTGTAGGAATTTTGTCCATTACTTTTTTGTACTACATTGTAAAAAATTTCTTTAGTTTCGATATCTTTATCTTCAGTTGGTGCATAACAATTTACTAGTGTAAAATGATTATATTTTCCCCTAATGCGCAGTTTACATACTCTTTCATTAATATGAACAAAATCTATAACATGATTCTGCAATTTCTTCATGACTAAAAAACCTGTTCCAGCTTGTCCGATTTGTTTTCAGTTCCAGAGTAATACAATGTATAATCTTGTTTGTTGATTATTCCGCTTTGAGCCCACCTTATCTCTTGTAAGGCTATTATATTGAGATTAGTTCTTCTGATTTGATCGACTAATTCTTGTAGTTTTCCGGGTTTTAATAACGTTTTGACATTCCAAGTACCTAACTCTAGTTTATTCATAGTCCTTTTTCTCTGCTGTGGTCGTCTTCTTTGCTTCTGTCCGGCTGTACTGTGTTGAGATGATGTAGCGGGAAAGTTTTTTACAGTGATAGGTTGCTGGCCTAACGCCCAACCCCCAGCTCGGAGGACCAGGTCATTTGATTTCGGGGTTTCCGTCCCCTAGATCAGTTGCTTTCACCACAGCTGTTGAGCCTGATCTACCCATCTGGATTGCTTCTTAGTCTGATCACTCACCTTTGGCCTGTCCAGCTTGGGAGGCCCTACCTGTAGCTATGCTACTGCTGGCATAGCCCAAAATGTTTGTATTCACGTCTGTAAAATACATTTAGGCCTATGGAAACCAGATGCAATACGAGCAATAGGTCATATAAAGGGGATCAGTTTTTTTTTAAGAATATGTACTCCCAAACACAATTTATTTCTATGCAGTGATCTAGATTCCTGCTAAGCCACGTAACCAATCCCTGGTTCCGGCATAATGAATCCTTATGACACTTCTGTATTGATGCATGAACACAACTATCGACTTTAAGGACTTTAGGTTGAACGAGCAGTGCCTTCTGCATGGCCAGCGCGTTCACCTGACTTAACGACCCTTGATGTTTCTTTGTTTACATACAAAATTATGGTATATGAAACTCGAGTTGCTATCAGAGCTCTACTGTTTGCCCGAATCACTATGCGTTTCGCCATATCAAACAGAAACCTACACTACTCGATAGAATTGGACAGTCATTGGTGCGAAGGTATTATATGTATGAGGCAGAGGGCAGAATGTTTGAATACATGTTGGAAACTGTCAAAATATTCCATTCAGTGAAAAAGTATGTTGTGTACAATTGATTTTATACACAGTCCAAACATTAATGGGTGAGGAAGTTGACCAATGTTCACAATTCATGTTGTAGATTATGGTATTATTTTATACACAGTCCAAACATTAATGGGTGATGAAGTTGACCAATGTTCACAATTCATGTTGTAGATTATGGTATTATTTTATACACAGTCCAAACATTAATGGGTGAGGAAGTTGACCAATGTTCACAATTCATGTTGTAGATTATGGTATTATTTTATAGTCCAAACATTAATGGGTGAGGAAGTTGACCAATGTTCACAATTCATGTTGTAGATTATGGTATTATTTTATACACAGTCCAAACATTAATGCGTGAGGAAGTTGACCAATGTTCACAATTCATGTTGTAGATTATGGTATTATTTTATACACAGTCCAAACATTAATGGGTGAGGAAGTTGACCAATGTTCATAATTCATGTTGTAGATTATGGTATTATTTTATACACAGTCCAAACATTAATGGGTGAGGAAGTTGACCAATGTTCACAATTCATGTTGTAGATTATGGTATTATTTTATTCCGATTGAGGGTCTTTCCACTTTTCAGCGGTTGCCCTTTTACCAGCCGGCTGCTGGCCCTTCACATCCACATGTGTCAATCACAGAGGTAGATGATCAACAGCCAGTGTAGGGGTGACATGTGGTTAGCATGTCGAGTCCCCCAGCCGTTATAGCTGGTTCCTCAACCTGGAGCCGCTACTTAATGTAGCTACCCAATTGCCTCACGATGCTGGGTGGGCACCGGTCCCATACTGGCCGAAATACCATGAGAAAATTTCTTCCCCCATGGAGACTCGAACCAGCGCAAGTCCCGTAGCTCTGCGCCAAGGCTTCCTACCTTATCCGCTCGGCTACGGCGCGGGACGGTATTATTTTATACACAGTCCAAACATTAATGGGTGAGGAAGTTGACCAATGTTCACAATTCATGTTGTAGATTATGGTATTATTTTATTTAACGACATTCTTAAACAACCAAGGTCATTAGGTTAACAATTCAATTCTGGACATGAAAGGACAGACAAATTTTGCTCAGAGGGTTCTTTTTCGGTCTTGAGGTTTTTTTACGTGCCGTAAAACGTGTTTTGATGTATACGTTCCTTAACAGAAAATAATTGAAACTCATAATGTTATAAATATATATATAGGGATATATGGAGAGCTTATGTCCGTGTGGCCATGAACCTACAGGTTCGATAGTGCCAGTGAGTTAGTTAGTTAGTTAGATACACAATTCCTTTGGCCTTAAACTTGGATTTGACGAGAAGTTTTGTTGAAAGGAAGTAGATACTAATATTTGTAGATGCACATTTTCATTTCTTTCTTTGCCAGAAAATCAGCCTTTCATTTCCTATTATTATTATATGATAAGGAATCCTCTAGAATGTAATTGTTTTATCTGCATCTTTCAGATTTATGATTGTTTTTCTTTCCTTTAAAAAATATCAACCAGGTAATTTAAATCCAATTTGGAGAGCCCGTACCTCTTGTGTAAGAGGAAGCAATGTAACTCTTAGATCATATTGATGGTTTGTGCCTATATTCTTTCAGTAGTAATAGAATACTTGTCAGCTTATTAGATTTATAAAATGCCTAGAAGCATTGTAAAAGTCATGCAGATCTTTTTACATTGTTTTCCTGGAATCCCAAGGTCATGTGTCGTAAATCTGCAAATACGCATTTTTAAACAAGGTCAGTCATTAATTGTAGACATTATACGTTTATAAAATTACTATAACTTAGAGAGGGAAACATAGGAAGTGGTTTAAACTGGTTATGTATAGGTATCCAGATTTAAAACCTAAAATACAAAGAAATCTGTAGAGCAATCTAATATATAAAAATCAATGTTTGTTTGTTTGTTCGTATTCTATGTGTAGCCATACCGTTGATCCTATTTTGAGGGTTTTTTTTGCAGAATGTTCGGAAAATTCCTGGGATGAACATAGGCTGTAAGAGAGTTGTGATATTTAACCCCTTCACCCCTAAAAATCACCCTTTTTAGTGAAAAACGTGAAATAAAGTCCATATTTTGACGCTTAAATGGCTTACGCTGGCTAAACCATAACAAATACACCAAATTAATGTACACAGAATTGAATATCTCAAAAAACTCTACAAAAAAGTCCAGGACAGCATATGTTTATTTTTTACAAATAACTCACAATAACCATTTTTGTCTTTCATTGATACCAAGAAGATTGGGATAAGTAGATTCCCAGGCAAGCGTGCTCTGCCATACCGTTCATCCAATTGAGATGGGGCTTTTTGAAAAATGTTCAGGAGATTCCGGGGATAAACATAGGCTATAAGAGAATTGTAATATTCAACCACTAAAAATCACCCTTTGTAGTGAAAAACATGAAATAAAGTCCCTATTTTGACGCTTAAATAGCTTACGCTGCCTAAACTATAACAAATACACCAAATTAATGTATGCAGAATTGAACATCTCAAAAAACTCTACAAAAAAGTCTGTGACAGCATATGTTTATCTTCTACGGATAACTCACAATAACCATTTTTGTCTTTCATTGATGACAAGAAGATCGGGATAAGCAGATTCCCAGGCAAGTATAAAAGCGCATGGCTGTTGGTAAAAACACATTAACATTTATTTAGGAGTAGCAGCGCACGCCGGGTATTAGCTAGTATTTAATATTTATTTCTTAATTTGGATATGATTGCATTGCTCATTACACTGGCGAACAATTTGTAACACAATTTCTGTTGAGTTTGATTTTTGAGCTGTTTTATAGTTAATTAGGTATGCTGATTTCAAAACTCACATTAGTTTTCTTCTACACGTCACTTTTTTTCTCTACACCTTATGATAATGTGATCACTCTCCCCGGCCTCGAGCATGGATCATAGAAGCACTATCACTCTCCTATTGGCTGATACAAACCTTCTCTAGTATTCTATTTTCGAACAAGAGAAAGTGTGTTTATGCAATACTTTCAAAGTGATGATGGATTTGTGTATTGCCATACGTACATGGTTTAATGGGAGAGTTGGAAATTTCAACTTTAACACAACTGTTATTACAATTATTATTTAGAATCAATATATTTGGTAAGTTTTTGCTGTATTTTTCTGTATATGCACAATTTGTATGATTTTAAAGGGTACCTGTAGCTTAAAAAGTTGACGTGATAGACATAAACTACGGTTATTTTTGGATCCAGAGGCCAAATGTTAGTTCAATACAAGTTACAGATGTAAGTCAATGAAATTTCTGTTCCCCTGTGTTATAATTTTCACTGGATTCATGATCGTAATCATCTATCATTATGCCCTTTACTTGGCAAATACACCTCTCTCGTGTCATTCCATATTTTGTTTAAAAAACTTTTCTTTCCATTGCACACTACATATTTTTTAATAATTTTTTAATTGGTCAATATTCATCTTGACATAACATTAATCATGATTTGAGGGAGGTGAATTATACAGGGAATGATTGGAAAGCATTAGCTCAGGATAGGGATATATGGAGAACTTATGTAGGTGTGGCCATGAACCTCAGGGTTCAATGGTGACAGTGAGTTATTTACTTAGTTATAAGAATTACATAAAACAGTAATTTTTCCAGTTACATGTATACCTAATTCTCTTACTGTAAGATATGAAAAAAAGAATATGGGTATTTGAGAATAAAATGCTTAGGAAAATTTTTGGTATAGAGAGACAAACATATGGAGAAATGTACAGTGAGATACATGATCTTTAAGGAAAACCATAGCTAATAAGAACAGTTAAGTATTGTAGTCTGCAATTGGCAGAACATTTGGCATGAATGAGGAATGAAAGAGGGGCATTGAAACTTATTACAGGAAAGCCAGAGGGAAATCACCCAGTATGTAGGTCAAGAGAAAGGTGGGTGAACATTAGCCATGATTTGAGGAAAACAAATTATACAATGAATGATTGGAAAATATGAACTCAAGATTGGGATTTATGGAGAGCCTATGTCTGCACAGTTCTGTGCTGTAGCCGAGTGGTTAAGGCAGGAAGCCTTGGCGCAGAGCTACGGGACTTGCACTGGTTCGAGTCTCCATGGGGGAAGACATTTTCTCATGGTATTTTGGTCAGTATGGGACCGGTGCCACCCAGCATCGTGATGCATTTTGGTAGCTACAATAAGTAATGGTTCCAGGTTGAGAAAACCAGCTATAACGGCTGGGGGATTCGACATGCTAACCACATGTCACCCCTACACTGATTAGATGATACCTCTGTGATTGACACATGTGGATGTGAGGCCAGAAGCCGGCTGGTAGGCTAAGGGCCTTCTAGACCTGTCACGCCATGGAATGGAATGTCTGCGCTTCCTTGAATCTTTTGATTCGATAGTGAGTGAGTTAGTTATGGATTTTTCCCTATTACAATATGTAAATTCCCCTTTATATTTCCTCTGTTGTGAGTCAAACAAAGCTCTTACTGATTTTAAACAGAACATACATCTGTTTGATTCATGTCTTTCATGTTTTTCGGGCTAAATGGCCATGGTCTGGTTTTCTTAACACTCAACGTTTCATCTACTGCTGCAGTAGACATCCTCAGGAGATTATGCGTGCTCTATGACCTCCTAACTCTTCAACTGTTGGATGCAGACTGGCTGTGCATATAAAATTGTGTCCCTATTTATAGCAAAAGAGAAACGATTCCGATTGAGGGTCTTTCCACTTTTCAGCGGTTGCTCTTTTACCAGCCGGCTGCTGGCCCTTCACATCCACATGTGTCAATCACAGAGGTAGATGATCAACAGCCAGTGTAGGGGTGACATGTGGTTAGCATGTCGAGTCCCCCAGCCGTTATAGCTGGTTCCTCAACCTGGAGCCGCTACTTATTGTAGCTACCCAATTTCCTCACGATGCTGGGTGGGCACCGGTCCCATACTGGCCGAAATACCATGAGAAAATTTCTTCCCCCATGGAGACTCGAACCAGCACAAGTCCCGTAGCTCTGCGCCAAGGCTTCCTACCTTAACCGCTCGGCTACGGCGCGGGACAAGAGAAACGAGAACCTTTAAGTACTGCCGGTATATATCGTACTCCATGTAGTTGTGGTGAAGTGTACATAGGAACTACAAAACGGATGATAAGTACAAGAATACAAGAGAAATTGTAGGTTGAAACAAATTGAAAAATCGTCTGTGGCGGAACACTTAGTGAATAACAAAGAACACGCCATAAAATTTAAAGAAACACAAGTTTTGTCCAAAACACAACATTACTACACCAGACTTCACAGAGAGGTTATTGAAATTTACAAACACAAAAATTTCTTTAACAAGAAAGAAGAAACCATGAAGATTAATAAAATTTGGATCCTGGCACTATATAACACGAGAATAAAACCTATGACTTATGCCAGTGACAACCAATCAAAAAATAGCTCTAAAGTAACGGACTGTATAGAAAACATCACCATCCAAGACTCACCTATAAATAAGGACACGATTTCCAAAGTACAGCCAGTCTGCAGCCGACAGTTGAAGAGTTAGTAGGTCATAGAGCACGCAGAATCTCTTGAGGATGTCTACCGCAGTAGTAGACAAAATGTTGGGTGTTAAGAAAACCAGACAACAGCCATTTAGCCCAAAATACATGAAAGACATGAATCAAGACACCTGCCGTGAAAGTCTACAATTTATACATCTGTTTATTCTAGAAGAAATATTAAATTATTTCAAAGTCTACCATCGGATATAACATTGTTATCTTGTCTTGAAATTATGCTGCACCCAAAAATTCCAGGGGGAGATAAAAAAATAATCAGATATGTCAATTGAATAAACACTTTCATAGATTTTTTGTGCTAACAAGTACATCTTTTATTTTTAACACGCAATAGAATATTCTGGCACTTAACCCATTTCCATTGTCTTACTCACTGTTATCATTGTCATGATTTCCAACAATACACATTGTTATTTATTACTTCATGTTGAAATATTATAAAACCAGAATAACAATTACAAGTTTCAAATATTTGTTCAAGTTTAATTTTGGATAAAATGTTCCTCTTGTGGTATTTATTTTTTTACAAAAATAAGTTCAAATGAATTTCCTCTCCATGGCACCACAGACCTTGATATTTTGGCTTATCAGCAGGCTATTCTCAATTTACATGAGAGGTAGCAGGATATCGTCCCAACTGCCATCTAGTGGTTACTATAACAAGTAAACATTGTAAAGAGAATATTTACTTTATAGCAGTAACGCTTGTATATTTAGATGTTATAACTATATATATATATATATATATATTCTGGTATACTGAAGCTTTGTAGAATTTTGTAGGTAACAGTCATATACAGACAATTGAAAAAACAAACTACAATAACCTCAACAACTTAAATAAAACTGAAAATCCTCAGTAATGTTTATGAAACCATTGGTCTTGGTTCACACTTTGTTTTGCAACCAAAGTCATGGGTTTGCAATTTTTTTATAGTTCTTTATGGAAATAATTTTTAAAAATTATAAAATCATTGTCATTCATATTTTGTTTTTTTATATATTAATACAAGTTTTCTTTGGTTTCTAAATTTAATTTGTAATATGAGTGATGTGGAGGTGTTAGTAAATGTGAAATATTCTTGTTCCCAAGTGACTTTATTCTAAATAACTTAAAACATCCAATACTTCTTTTTGTTTCAGGTAAGGAGTACAGAGCTTCCATCTAGAAAGTAATGTAAGTACTAACACATAAAAAGCATGAAATCATAACATGAAAAGTCATAGCAAAAGGAAGGATGTTAATATATTTGGAATAATACTCATGAAACTCTTTTTTTAAAGTTTAAACATATTATGGTATCTATTCTCACAGATATCTTAAATGTATTTGAATCAAATATTATTTGAGACTTAATAATACTATCTACATTGAATGGCTTCTTCTTTCTATGTTAGATATAGTTCTTTTGTAGTTACATTTTTTTTTCAAATGCCCCTGGTTGTCATTTCAACATTTCTGGTGTTCTCTCCTGGCATGACATACTTGTAATCCACTTCTGAGGTTGGGGCACCTGGAAGGAGGGATTAAGCTGCCCCGATGATATGAGAATTGATGATGATGGTAATGATACGCCAAAAGAGTCCTTAAATTAAACTTAAGCTAATTAGGCGAATATGATATTGATGATAATGATGGCCAGATGGTGTTCGGGGACGTTTGGGCCTTAAAGTTTCCTGAAATTTATCTTACAGGCAAGGAAAAACCCAAAAAAAACCTCACCCAGGAAACTTGTCCCGAACAGGGATTGAACCGGGCCCACTGATTGACGAGGCAGCACGCTACCTTGAGACCACACCAGTGGGCTCGTAGTTACAATACAAAATTTTAAATGTAAAGAATAAAATTAATAGCTCTAAGGTATTTCCTCAACATGACTATAGGCTAGTTTCATCATTAGAAGAAAGTTGTTCGGTCTATCTGTTGCTTGTGATAATTTTGTAGAGAGGGTTGTTTTTACTGGTTGCATTATTGTTTAAAACCATATTGTTTTTAATTTATTTTAAAATTTCTCTCTCCTCCAGTATTTTTATCTTTAGATGTTTCTCCCTTTATGGATTATAGTAAGAGTGTTTCTATATTTTTCATGCAACAATTGTTTTATAATTGGTTGTATGACATGTCCATGGATTTGTCGACCTTTGAATATTTCACTAGAGATTTATACTGTTCTGTTTTCTTCTTCTTTGAAACTATGACCAGACAGTCTAAAGCAACGTCTTAGTTTAATGTTTAGGACATAATATGCCCGTTCAAGTACTCATGGGTAAAGAATTTTTTCTCATGGAATTCCAGTCAACGTCTGGACCAGGGCCCACCGAGCATCATGAGGAATTTTGGTATCAATAAGTACCAGATTGTGAAAACCAGCTATAACTGTTAGGGACCTGATATGCTGAGTTCATTAATGCTATACTGCTAGATGATTGTCCACACTTATGATTAATATTATAATGATATTGTGAAAAGAAAAATTAATGTCTGAACCAGGAATCGAACCGTGGACCTCTCGTATTCCATAAGAGCATGCAAGACCACTACACTATTCGAGACATAGCACAGACATTAACAATTCTTTCCACATATACAAATCTCTAATTCTTGTTTCGTCCGCTGCCAGGTAGGTGTCACTACCATCACCAGCAGCCGGCTTCATTTAGAAGTATCTATATTTGAGAATTTTACACCACCACTTTTATAAGCAGTAAACAATGTTATTTAATATTTTCCAATACTGTTATTTTAACACAGTTCCAATAATGGATCATATTATATTATTATAATATGATTAATATATATGGAATGAAGCAAGTAGCAGGATGGTAAACCAGAGTCCTTCTATGCCATGGAATTTTATTTAGTTTTTCAAAACTGATTTTTCATTGTTTGGAGTTTGTGATTTAACAGAATTCCAGATCATTCAATAAGTAATGTATATAATTTCAGTTTTCAATTACCTTTCTTTAGAAATGAATGAAACTTTATAGAACGTACCTTCAATCCTTTCTTTATAATGTCACGAAGTTTCATTGTTTTCCAACAGATGACTGTAATGTACTTTAGTTTTAAAATTGTGGCTTCTTGTGAAACATGTAAAAGCAGAGAGCTGAGATTGAATTTCTTTCTGCAGATCAGGAGACCATTTCAAACATGCACAGACACTTACGAAATGTCTGTGTGGATCAAGCAGCAGATAAGAAGTGCTGTCAGTTCCCCATGATCTTCAATCACAGCTTTGTATGTGTTTCATGAGCAGCTGCCATTTTAAAACTTCAATACATCACAGCCATCTCTAGGGGGAAAAAAAAAAACTTGGTGACATTATAAAGAAGGATTGAAGATATGTTCTGTAAAGCTTTTTTTTCATTTCCAAAGAAAGACGATCGATAACTAAAATGATATGCACTATTTATTGAATGTCCCATACAGATACATTCTAAGAGAATATATCAGTTGATCTTATAAATTACTATGGAGGAATCATTCCATTTTTATTTAAAACCCTACACATTCTTTGATGTAGTAATACCATTTTACAGATGGGATTATGATATTTCAACCAACTTATTTATTTATTTCTCTATCTTATAGTTACTTTAACTATAGTGGTGATTTTGTGATTTTTCTGAGGTACTTCTGCACCTTGTCTATTTGGCACTCATCCTCATTCTAGATTTGTCATTCAATCTCTTATACCAACTCATTTCAGATGGGATCATGATAATCTGATTCTAATTTGTTGTTGATCGTTGTTTTTAAGATTTTAAAATGCTTTTATTTGTCTTTCTAATGAATTTTATATGTTCATCCCAACCTAGTATATAAATTGTAAGTGTATTTTCTTCTTCATTTCATGTGATAGACCTAGTGGTCTGTTACGGTCTCAATCCAATGTTTGAAGGGTCTGCCCAAACATCTCTTGCCTGGTGGCTGGTAATTTAAAATTTGATGTGGTATTTTTGTTCTGCTCGTTCGTCTTACGTGAGATGTCCAGTTGTTTCTGTATTTTTGTACATATTCCATGACTGATTCTGTTTGTAATTCTTTGAGAATCTCAGAATTCCTTTTATGGTCTGTTCTTGAGTAACCTACAGTATGTGTCATAAATTTCATTTCTGCCGCAGTTAGTCTTTGTTCATCTACACTGCGAATTGTCCAGGCCTCACTGCCTTAACATAATATGGGTCTGGCCAGTGTTTTATAAATTCTAGTTTGTGTGTGTTGCTGTACTGTGTTTGGCTTGGAAATATTATTTATAATTCCTGTTACTCTGTTAAATTTTATAATTTTTTGACTAAAATCTTTTTCCTCTTCATATGTAATTTGGTATCCGAGATAGTTAAATGCATTAGTTTGTTCTAACATTTTATTATTAATAACAATTTTACTGCGAACTGGGTCTTTTCCTAGGAAAGCCATGACTTTAGATTTTTCTGTTGAGATTTCCATGTTGTAGTTTATTGCAATTTGGTGAAAAGAGTGGACTGAACATTGTAGGTTATCTTCTATTTTCGCTATAAACACAATGTCATCTGCAAATAATAGGGTGTCTAAATTATATAATTTATTAAGTGGTATACTGCCATGTGGCTGTAGTCTCCATTCTTTAATCATTGAGTTCATGTATATTATGAAGAGCATTGGTGAAATATCACATCCTTGTCTAACTCCTTGATCAATAGGTCTGCATTCAGAGATTTTATTTTCAATCTTAACTTTGATGTAATTATCCTTTTAAATATCATATATAAGTGTATTTTAATAACAAATATTGATTGTTTATGTTTTGGAGAAGCTTGTTATGTAGAAAAAAAATTTGCTGATCCTGTTGATTAGATAAAAAAAATCTTTCCATGTACAAAGAAATATGGGAAGCAGTTAGTTGACTATTTATTATAATATGCATTGTAAAAATACCTATAAACACTAGGAGGGACCCTACATGCTGACCACATCTCACACCTGTACTTTCTGGTTGATTGTTCACCTCTATAATTGACACAAATGTGTATGTGAGATCAGCAGCCAGCAGGTGGGTCGAGGGCCTCCTAGACCTGTTGTGTCATGCAGTTTTTTTAATAGATTTTGCTTGCTTTGATAGACATGTAAAGTAATTTATTTAATGATGCTCCTTAAGAAATTTAGATCACAGCAGTACAATTGAAATCTAGGCCTGAAAGGACGGATATTTTTCACAGAGGCCACTTATTTCTGGATTGAGGTATTGCAATATGCCATACATCTACAGCATGGGATTGTGGGTTTATTTTCCTCCTGAACAAAGCCATATTCAGGATTTTAAAAATCCGTTGACCGTCCCTTGTTAACCTTGGAACCAGAGTTGAGAAATGGTAATAACTAGTCCACCAGGATCTACTCGTACTGTAAAAAAAACAGTGGTTTACCTTTAGAACTCATATCCATAATCCACCGTGAAACTAGAAGTCATTAGCAACTACTTCTGATATCTGTGTCCCACGCCGTAGCCATGCAGTTTTAGTCTCTTGGTGGCTTGGTACATATAGCTACAGAACTTGCACTGGTTTGAGCCCTGATTGGTTTCATGCAGTTTTGGTTAGTATGAGACCGGGGCTACCCAGAATAATAAGGAATTTGAGAAGCTACAAAAGTAGTGGTTCCAGGTTAAGAAAACCAGCTATAATGGCTGAGGAATCCAACCTCCTGACCACATGTCACCCCTATACTGGCTAGATGATCATCTAACTCTTTGATTAACACACGTGGATGTGAGGCCTGCAGCTGATTGTTAAGGCAAGGGCCTTCTAGGTCTATCCTGCCATGGATTTTTTTATTGTTATCTATGATTAATCGGTATATAGCTCGGGTAGATTCATATAAATATTTGCCACTTATGAGCTAGAGGTTTTATTCCAATAATACTAAATGTGCAATCATTTTTTAATTATAGAGTAACTGAGAGATTTCCAAAATCATGAGCACGAACTTGACTTCTTGTAGGTTTCTCACTCTTGCTTAGATATGAGTCGGTTGTCTCCAGTTTCTTCACTACTGATAAAATTGTGAAAACTTACACTCGGTGAATTCTCTGTGATTTGTCTTTCATTATGTTTTAGCAGTGAAAACAAACATCCCGTGCCGTAGCCGAGTGGTTAAGGCAAGAAGCCTTGACGCAGAGCTACAGGCCTTGTGCTGGTTCGAGTCCCCATGGGGGAAGACATTTTTCTCATGGAATTTCAGCCAGTATGGGACTGGTGCCCACCCAGCAACGTGAGGCATTTGGGTAGCTACAATAAGTAGTGACTCCAGGTTGAGAAGACCAGCTATAATAACGGCTGGGGGACCCAACATGCTGACCACATGTCACCTAGGGGTGACACTGGCTTATGATCGTCTTCCTCTGTGAATAACATATGTGGACGTGAGGCTAGCAGCCAGCTGGTAGGCCTAAGGCCTTCAAGGCCTGTCGCGCTTGGAATGGAATGGAGTGAAAGCAAACTATTGAAGGGATTACTTCATGTTCATGATGTAATTGCAAAAATTAGGTACTGCAAACTAATCAAAACATGTAGCCAATAATAAACAATAATTGGCAGTGGTACCAGTAGTTTATCCCAGAGCTACTGAGATAATAATATTCAGTTTCAAGTTCATACTGGTCTACAATACGGAAGTGAATGCTGGACACTTCGAGCAAAAGATAAATCCCGCATTAATAGTTCACAAATGAGATTCCTCCGACCACTAACTGGAGTAACATTAAGGGATAGAATGAAAAATGATGAGATAAGGATGCAGTGGAATAGTAGGGAAATGGTTGAACATATACAAAATTATCAGATTAAATGGTTCCAACACGTCCAGAGAATGTCAAATTCCCGTTTATCAAAGATGATTTACCACCTCAACCCTAAAGGCAAAAGAGACCTCGGAAGACCCTTCAACCGATGGAAAGATCAGTTTTTGTAGTCGTAGAACGGGCACCATCACCCAATACTGCATTCGGAAGAAGAAGAAGAAGTTCATACTGACTTTGAGTGATCTTGTCAGTTAGCTATATTGGAGAAAGGGCCATTTAGCAAAGGTCAATTCAATTGTGAATGTAGTTATTTAGGAGTTACAAAATACATGTTTTGAGTTTTGTGCTCTAATAAACTTTAGTCATTAAATTTACAAAATAAAAGTAACTGAAGTAACAATTAACACTTCTGCATGGTGCAAGAGATTTAATTAAAATAAATAACAATTCTTATTACTTATATTACTTATATTCTAAATTAATTTGGGATGTAGGCATTGAAAATATTTTTAATGGTCCATATATCGTTTTGGGAATTTCAGTAGAATTCACCTATATTTTTAATGTGTGTATGTATTTGCATGCACATGTAAACATGCCACACCAGCTCTAGTCTGCCTCTGGACTTCCAGGTCCAGGTTAGAATCCCAAGGCTTGAAATTTTAATTGTAAAATTTTCACCCCCTGGATTAAACTCCAAATCTCTCTTCAGTACTTGTTAGGAAGGCATGTGGCACTGTTGATAGTGATTCATCCTTCAAATGAGGACATTACAACTGGCAGTCCCATTGGTGCTTTTGACAGGAGTAGATTATGCGTTGGATCTGGGTTTAACCTTTTCCCTTCTCTTTATCATCATTCCTCACAAACAAACATCCTGCATTCCTCTCTGTATACAAGTACACATTACCTATGTAATAAGGCCAGCTAAAGCAGTGTGTAAATTGAAAATAGACCACATCAATGTCATATATTCATTTAGAGTGCGGAACTTGAAGCACGAAAAATACACTGGTGGCATTGGAACATACTCACACATATATTTGTTTTCTTTTATTATTGAAATTTTATTTTTATTATAAAAAAAAAGCAAAGTATACTAATAGCACTTAAAAAAATGGCATCACCTAAATGCAATACTTGCCATATCGTCGGTGTACAGTCTAAGCCTCTTAACTCCATAATTTAAAAAAAAATTCAGGAGAAAGAAAAAATCTTGTAACTGGCTGATTTTTAGCCAAAATCTATTATTAAATTAGTTTCTGAAAAGTGTTATGCCAGAGATGTGAATTCTTGGATGTGAGATTAGAGCAGATGAAACCTCACTATTCCTCCCCACCGGAGATGCAAATTTTGAGCTTGAGGTTAATAGCTGAGAAAATGCATGGTTTTTGAAATCGTTAATAGATGGCACCAAAATCATCTTGTAGTTACAAAACTTTAATAGCATATAGATGATGCATTTGTTTATCAAATAATGCAAGAATCCAGATTTTACTCTTGAATGGAATTATGAGGTTTTGATCGCCGACCGACGATATATTTAATAACATTAAGAATAGGTATTCAGTTTGATTTCACTTTGCATTAGGATGGTTAAACTGAAAAATTAATATTATAAAAAATATATTAATTTATATAATTTTATCCAAATGAAATTACAGGACACAAACTTTATTTTAAAAATGTATTGGACAAAATGGCAGCATAAAAAGAAACAATCAATAATATTGTAATACAACTTCATAAACAGGAAAACTTAAATGTAATACAACTTATATACCATAATACATCCAAGCAAATAACCCATACAACCTAGGGAATGTCTCAACTTAATCTTAAATTATTGCATTAATACACTTCAGTTTAACTGCATGAAACTTCATAATGCAAATAAAAAGTATTCGTTGTAAAGAAACCTGTGGAAAACTAACTAACTCACTACTTATTAATATCTGATATTTAATACTATGTTTATTTACTTTGCAAAATATAAATTATTGTTCTTATTCATGAGAAATATCACTCATCACTTCTGTATCTCTAAATACAAAGTATCAATACATTCAATTTGAACATTTTTTTTATGTATAAAATGTACTGGTATTAGAGAATTCCAGTTTTGAGAGCAATTAAACACAATATCACTTCTTGTTAAGTCAGTGTTTTTCACCTGAAACACACTAGTGTAGGCCTACTATGAAGACCCAATTATAGAGTTTTATTAGAGAATTATTTATGATTTTTATATTGTGTAAATATATCAATATCCTGTAAAATAAGTTTATAAAATATGCCTCATGTCTATTTTAACACAATAAGGAAGTAAAATGTGGTCATGGATAAAGAGAGGAAATTAGAATTCAAGTAAAGAAATTAAATTTTTGCAGAGTATGATACAGAAATCAAGAAAGCATAAACATTTTATTTATTTAAATTAAATTGTGTATGTAGGAAATAACACTATAGAGGTTTATTTTAATTAATTTGAGTTTTATTTTGACTCACCTCATATTTCTTGATTTTTATGCAAACTTAAGCTTTGTCACTGACTTTGTGACATTTTCGATGCAACAGTTGTGATCGTGGTATTGCATCGAAAATGTCACAAAGTCAGTGACGAAGCTTAAGTCTGAATAAAAATCAAGAAATATGAGGTGAGTCAAAATGCAACTCAAATTAATTTTATTTATTTATAAATGAGTAAAGACATAGACATAAAATTGGTCAAATTTAAAAAAAACTTATAGGAACAATAAAAAGCATAAGAATTAAATTAATGTTTATATTACCTCACCTCATATCCTTTTTCTTCTATACTGCAGTTTTGGAGCTTATCTCCATCATCAGTAGCCTCTGGTCAACCGGCGTTATGTCGTTTCTTGGCGGTTCATGCCAAGAAACAACATAACATCGGTCGACCAGAGGCTACTGATGATGGAGATAAGCTCCGAAATTGCAGTGTAGAAGAAAAAGGATATGAGGTGAGGTAATAAAAACATTAATTTAATTCTTAAATTAAACCTCATAGTGTTCTTTCCCTGTGAAAGTTAAATAAATAAAAAGCATTCTTTTTCGAAAAGTACGCCCAGATACAATTCTAAAATTTTATAAAACAATGGATCTTCCAACTCTACTTTATGGTTCTGAAACCTGAGCTCTTACTACAGGTAAATTAAATAGGATAGTAGCTGCAGAAATGAAGTTATTAAGACCTTTAGTGGGTTATACGCTTTATGACCACATGCGTAATGAAGATATCCGCAAAGCTCTCAACACAATGACTGAAACCATTAAAAATATCAAAATAATTGGCATGAACACCTTCTTAGAATGCCAAACAATAAGACTACCTCTGCAGCTATTGAACTACAGACCCACAGGGCGAAGAGACCCAGGAAGACCTAAGAAGAGATGAAGGGATCAATTTCTATCCTGAAGCGGAACAGGCAATGGCCTAATCCATGCCTGCAATTGATGATGATGATAAATGAGTTGGAGAAAATTTTTTATATATCACCTCATTTCCGTTTTCACGATACCATAGATGAAGGTAAAATGACCTTTGAAGCCGGTATCATGAAAACACGGAACTTTATGAGGTGAGATATAAAAACATTTTCCCCAACTCATTTATTAATTGAAAATACCTCATAATGTTAATTCCCACTGTAATTTTTATTAAAAACATAAAACCTAATGAGAGAGAGAGAAAAAATTGCATTTGAGCTAGGTAATGAAAACAAGATTGCCAACTTTATGTGCAAATGCTCTACCATTGAGGTAGTTACCACACTTCACAGATCAAGTTCAAATTTCTCTCTCTTCAATAGTAATGTTTATGTGGAAATCAATGCTTCCAGACTAGCTATCTATTGGCTAACTAACATAGCTAGAAAGAAAATTTTACACCTGAGCCAGAAAGAAGAAATGAAATTAAAAATGAAGAGATATTAATGAATTGATTTGGACAATAAAAGTATAAAGTTTATGTCAATAAAAAACTTAGGAACAAATTAGTAGAGTTCACTGATGGCTCATGAGTTCTGGGGTGTATGAGACCAGATTAAAAATAAACTTATGTGTTACACCAAGATCCACAATATCCTCAGAAAGCTACAGTTATTAATCCACCAAATACAATTCTTATACTGTCTCTATAGGAGTTTCTTCTTATAGTTTTATAGTTACACTAACATATAAGTTCATTTAACTTTTATAGGAATTAATCACTATGAGGTTTAATTTATGGTGAAATTTCACCATTTAAGTTCATATTATCAATCATTGACTCGATAATATATTTTAATTGTAATACTTCTACACAATGTTTGGTACATGGGTGATTAATAAAACAATAAGTTAAAAGAATCAACATACTTATAGTGGCCATTTATTTATACAGATATGCTGTTCTTCTGATGTGCAAATATTTTCAATAACTTTCAATTTATAGTTTTTTGTAAATGTAGTCCTTGTGAATAGAAATAACAGCCAGTGAATTTAATCCTTCTTCTGCCATAGTTTTCGTCAAAAAAAGTTATGCACTTCAGAGTGTTGATACATTACTCTGTCACAGGGGTTGCAAGAACTGTTTCTAACAACTTCATTACTTCCAAAAATATGTCTATACGATAATATTCATGATCATAAATAATGATGTTAATGCACTTGAGGTAGGTGCATTTATTTCTGATCATTAGATTAGAGTACAATGCACTCAGTTTATTTGTAAATCTATTCTTACTCAGCACATTGTATTGTGTAATAATGGTTTCAAGCAATGATTCAGGAAAATTATCACAATAAGTAGGGAATCACCTATCGAAAATGTAGAAAAAATTCCAAAGTTTGGAATCACTCACTTATTTGACATCTTACAGTGTCATACGCTCCTTTTGCATTGATATGACATGAATCTTCACTTATTCTCTCTTTCTCTGTTCCATGCCATACCTGTCTTATTATGTCTTGGACTTTTATTTTCACTAGGATGATTTTTACCAATCTCATTCATAGCTCTTTTTATATTTTGGAGTGCTTTATTCACCTTAACACCATTTGTGTTTAATAAAATTACTATGGAAAGTAACTCTATGAGGTAAATTTACATAATTGAATTGGACATTTTTATACATCACCTTATAAAATCAGTCAGAGTTTAGTTGACAATGGAGGTTATTAACCATTTGTGTTTCTTGCTTGTAGAATATTATACAGTATATCAACATGCAAGAACAAAATTAAGGAAGGAAAAAAAAAATTAAAATCTTCAATTTGTAGTATCTTCTGTAAACCCAATAGGTTCTCTAATGGTACTGTCAATCCAATGATCTTTAGTAACTATCCTAGTGAAGCATTCTTATTTTCCGATACAAAACATATCAACCTTGATTCAAAGTTCCATTGCATTTGACAGATTGCAGGAATTCATTTGTTACATGTGTGCCTTGGTAAATCTCTGTATTTAGATGAATCACTAATGAAATGCTGCTCAATTCCCCCAATGCAAGCAATGATGCATTCAGTCTCTCGCTGGGGAAGCTTTTAAATACTTAGTTACTAAAGTGTTCTTGGATGAATTATGAATTTTGACACTCCTTTTTAGAATATTTTAATAAGTACATAAAACCACCATCAGAGAGAGATGAATGCATCATTCATTATATGGGGTTCTCACAACCAATTGGGCTGATGATGAGAGTAAGATCTTCCAAAATATGTTCTAAGGTAAATGCTGACAACTTTTAACATTTCATTTGTGTGAAGATGTTAAGATAATAGAGATAGAAATAGTACTAACTGGATACTGGAAAATATGGCAAGAAGAATATAATGCAGGTAGATTAACAGATAGGTTAGAAGAATAGGTTAAAATATATAGAAAAATGGAATTTAAATGTTCTGAGTTGGAAGATAGAAAAATTACCAAGACAGGACTGGAAAAGATGATATTGTTTTTATATTGGAGAAATAAAAGGATCGGTTCTATAAAATTCACTAGTGTGTTGCAGTTTTCTGACGTTAATAGGACAAAAAAAAAATTCATGACTAAAACAATTAAAATTATTTATTTATTTATTATATTTAGATGTAACCTACTTAGAACAAAAATAAGCAAGTCTCCAAAATAAAAATTCAGACTTAAAAAAAGTGCAATACAGAAATATGTTCTTATTGTGAATGACAAAACAAATGCATAAGCTAAGCAAATTTAATCTTGGTGGAATGTTGCATACTTAAGCTTCAGTCTCTTTAGGGAACTTATCCTTGGAAGGATACATAGGCGACATTTCAAGTGTTGAGGGAGCTGTAGGAAGATTGTTGTGCATGTAGTCATTGAGCCGGCGACTCAGTTCTTCTAGAATTTCACTAAACACTACCATATTCATGTTCTGTCCTAGCAGGTGAAGCAATAGGAAATCTCCAACCTGAAAGAAAATTAAATAATAATTAATTTTCTTAAAATGCAGTGTTATTACTGGATAACCCTGATTCTGTTATAAAGGTTTTGACCTTACAAAAGGAAAGAAGTCAACACAAAGCACACTATGTCAACATAAACAACAAATATCAATCATTAACAGTCTATGTATAATGGTTTAATAGTCCAATGTTGGGCCTTAGCCTCTTGTTAGGAGTTACTACACAAAGTTAATGTAATTACTATTTAATTTTAGGAAGTTATATTTTGAGGTTATTTTAATTATATTATTTTTGGTCTGGACATCTTACCTCAATATTAATGTTGATTTGTTCTTGGACATGTTTCAAAACAATTCTGTTTTATCGTCAGCTTTCCCAGACTGGTTTTATTTATGTTGCATTATGTTGCACCACCTGGATGTCGATGTCAGCTCCATCCTGTGGTTGGCCAAAGAACCTCCAAACAAGGTCACCCTCCATCGGAATATCAAAATTCATAACTCTGTTTCTGTTCTTCTGAATATAAATTTTTTCCCAAATAGTCAGCTCTTTTGTATTTTCTAACTGTTTTAATAATTTAGTGTCTGAATTTATATTATGTTTTTCAGACCAAACATGAGCAGCAACTGCAGATTTTTCAGTTTCTCCATTTTTAATATTTCTTATGTGTTCTTTGGTTTTAATTTTTAGGTTTCTTTTTGTTTTCCCTATATATATCTTATGTGTTCTTTGGTTCTAATTTTAAGGTTTCTTTTTGTTTTCCCTATATATATCTTTTCACAACCCATGCATTCAATTTGATATATTCCTGACTTTTTAAATGAAAAAAACTGATAAAAATAAAAAGTCAGGAATATATCAAATTGAATGCATGGGTTGTGAAAAGATATATATAGGGAAAACAAAAAGAAACCTAAAAATTAGAACCAAAGAACACATAAGAAATATTAAAAATGGAGAAATTGAAAAATCTGCAGTAGCTGCTCATGTTTGGTCTGAAAAACATAATATAAATTCAGACACTAAATTATTAAAACAGTTAGAAAATACAAAAGAGCTGACTATTTGGGAAAAAAATTATATTCAGAAGAACAGAAACAGAGTTATGAATTTTGATATTCCGATACCTTGTTTGGAGGTTCTTTGGCCAACCACAGGATGGAGCTGACATCGACGTCCAGGTGGTGCAACATAATGCAACATAAATAAAACCAGTCTGGGAAAGCTGACGATAAAGCAGAATTGTTTTGAAACATGTCCAAGAACAAATCAACATTAATATTGAGGTAAGATGTCCAGACCAAAAATAATATAATTAATGTAATTACTCTTATTTTTCTAAAGAAATAACAAAAAACAAAAATAGTGGCATTTCAATGTGTAGATCCTGTCAGAAGTAAAATTGTACTTGACAATAAAATTTTGGAGCAGGTGAATATTTTTACATATCTAGGATTCCAATATCTCATATGAAGAAGAAAAGGATGTAAATGCAAAAATATCTAAATTTTTAAGAATTTTAGGGTTAACAAATTCTATCTTCTTAGTCCAAAAACATTCAAGACTAAAAGTGTATAAAACACTGGCTCTTCCAACTCTTTTGTATGATAGCAAAGTATGGACATTGAAACAGAAGGATGTACAGAGACTTAGATCTGCTGAAATGATATACTTTCAGACGACTGCAGGATACACACTACTAGATCATAAAAAAAAATGAAGACATCTTAGAAGAATTACACATGGAACCTTTAGAAAACAAAATTTCTGATTATAAGTCAAGATGGATGCAACATGTTCATCGAATGGAAGATCACAGGATACCCAAACAAATGTTAAGATATCAACCCGCAGGAAGAAGAAGAAGAAGAAGACAGGACATCCACTCAAAAGACTTCTGGATGGTGTTTCTCTTGAGGCCGAAACAGGTCAACAAATGACCTAAATTCATGAATGTACTATGATGATGATGATTTCTCTAAAGATGTGGTCAACATATCAACCCAATGAGACATCTAGTAGGCAGCTAAGATATTACTAGAATGAAAGAGGTTGGTAAATTTTGCTTAGAGACCTCTTTAATCAGACTTAAGGATATTTTACGAGCCTGGAAATCTTCAGACTTAGGACCCATGGTTGAAAGTTCCTCCTGGAGGACTAGCTCCTTGGATTTTACCATCCTAAAAAAATCAATCACCCCGGCTGGGTTTGAACCTGTGAACCTCGGAACCAGAGGCAAGGAACATAACCTCAAGTCCTCTGCAGCCGACAATTATTAACGGTATGTCAGAGAAATAATTGTGTCTAGTATTACATAAAACTGGATATACTTAAAAAACAGACGATACCATTGTAGGAGTATTTCTGTGCTCGTTGCATAATAATAGGATACTTGCATGTGAATGTTTTTTATTACCAAGATTCATTGAGTTTATATGTTAGAATTGGAAGTGCACTGTACTTATGTTGTATTAACATCACCACCATCAACAGCACAGTATGAACATATCGGTCCTTTCCATCCCCATTAGAACTGTTGCCTCCATCAAAGTCGCAGATGTTTAACATCTCTTCCTTCTGGATAATACTGAAAAGCTATCTTCAGAAAGTGATAATCCTCCATCCTATCAAGGTGATCATCCATTTCTTTTGATAACTTTTCACAAGTTGTTTATTTCTTCTGTTTGAAGTTTCTTATCTCTCTATTCTCTTGTATACAAGTCGTGAAATTTCTGAACTGAATGCAGAAATCTCAACTCAAGAACTTCAAGTTGTTTTTATCTTCTTCTGTTAATATCCATCAAGATTGTGTATTACCAAAGTACATTGAATTCATTTAACAGAATTTAATAATAATACTTGTATTATCATCAATAAACATAACAGTATGGTATGGACCTATTGGTCCTTCCTGTCTCCCTTAATACTGATGCCTCCATTGAAGTGTTAGACAACCAACTCCTCTTTTCTGGAAACAAGGTAATCCATCCATTTATTTTGGCCATTTTTCTCCTCTGTTCAAGCCATAAAATCCTTGCTACTGAATACAGAAGTCTCATCTCAAGTGCTTCAAGTTGTCTTTTATCTTTTTGTTGTTAATATCCACCATATAGGGGTATTGGCAATGCCACTGACTTACAAAACTTCACATATCCATTTATATTTATGTAGATTTTCTTCCATATTCATTGATTTGTATTATATTTTGTTATTTATCAGTAGCTCTAACTACAGTGATCATCTGTGTATTATGTTACGTTTATGTCTGGTCTGTAAAGTTCAGCATTTTTTCTTGCCAGAGATATAATGTGATAGCAATGCCAAAGTGCCATCTCAGTACGACATCTTCAAGTATGATGAATGGACATTTTAACTTTAGCGAGATGTCTGCCAAATACCATATGGTATTCAGAAAGGCAGAAATATATTGAACATAGATAAATTCCAACAAAATTTAAGATGAAACAATAAAATCATATAGGAATATTTAATTAACGTTGGGAAGTAAACATTATGAGGTATAATCATTAAAATTCATCGGAGAACATATTGTTTAAACAACTCACCTCATAGGATTCATGCTTCCATGATATCGCGATTTCAAACATAGTCATGTTCATCATCAGCCATAACTCCGACTGACAAAATTCTTCGGCCGTCAACTATTCTATTGTCGCCATCTTCAGTGCTGCCATCTATGGTTGAATTTATGAACTTCAAAATCAATGTAATTTCGTTAGGGATATCAAAATTCATTGATCTATTTTTGTTTTTCTGAATGTATATTTTTTCCCAAACTGTCAATTCCAAAGGTTTCTCTACTTGTTTTAAAAGTTTAGCTTCTCTTCCAATTTTATGATGTTCTAATAAACTATGTGCAGCAATTGCAGATTTTTCAATTTCACAATTTTTAATCTTTCTGAAATGTTCTTTTGTCCGAATTTCCAAATTCCTTTTTGTTTTTCCTATATAAACTTTATTGCAATCTTCACAATTTATTTGATAAATTCCAGATTTCTTACTGTCTGGAACATTGACTTTTTTATTGGTACTTAGAAGATTACCCAGACTAAATTTATTTATTTATTTATTATTTAGTCTGGGTAATCTTCTAAGTACCAATAAAAAAGTCAATGTTCCAGACAGTAAGAAATCTGGAATTTATCAAATAAATTGTGAAGATTGCAATAAAGTTTATATAGGAAAAACAAAAAGGAATTTGGAAATTCGGACAAAAGAACATTTCAGAAAGATTAAAAATTGTGAAATTGAAAAATCTGCAATTGCTGCACATAGTTTATTAGAACATCATAAAATTGGAAGAGAAGCTAAACTTTTAAAACAAGTAGAGAAACCTTTGGAATTGACAGTTTGGGAAAAAATATACATTCAGAAAAACAAAAATAGATCAATGAATTTTGATATCCCTAACGAAATTACATTGATTTCGAAGTTCATAAATTCAACCATAGATGGCAGCACTGAAGATGGCGACAATAGAATAGTTGACGGCCGAAGAATTTCGTCAGTCGGAGTTATGGCTGATGATGAACATGACTATGTTTGAAATCGCGATATCATGGAAGCATGAATCCTATGAGGTGAGTTGTTTAAACAATATGTTCTCCGATGAATTTTAATCATATAGGAATACTAAGAGAATGAAGACAAAGATTAATGATATGGAAAAGGGAAGAAATATTTAGGGATATTTAGTTTATAAAATATATAGCGGATCTGTAGACTTGCATTGTATTTATAAAGTTTTATTCTTGTTTGAATTATTTACTTTAGGGAAATTTGACTGAGACACAGACAGGAAAAAAACATGGAAAGTTCTTATAAGAAAACAGAGGGAAATTGCCGAGTAGGTTGGCCAAGAATGAGATGGGGAATTAACATTACCATGATTTGAAGGAGGTGAATTATACAGGGAATAATTGGAAAATGCTATCTCAGGATAGAGATGTATAGAGAGCTTTTGTCTGCATGAAGATGTACCTCCAGGTTCGTAATGCCAGTGATTTAGGTTTGGTTATAATTTTGTTGTCTCCATTCATGACCTAAATTGCAAACATTCCTAAGTATTCCTTTAATGAATGAATTGGAGAAAATGCTTTAACATCTTACCTCATAAAGTTGCGTGTCTCACGATAGCGGTTGGGATTTGACTGTAGATGGAAGTAAAACTATACTTTTGAAACCGGTATCCTGAGACACGCAACTTTATGAGGTGAGATGTTGAAGTATTGTGAAGACATGCAACTTTATGAGGTGAGATATTAAAGCATTTTCTCCAATTCATTCATTAATGTAAATACCTCATAGTGTTACCTCCCACTTTAATTCTGATTAAATGAATTTAACTTATTTAAGAATATTTTTAATTTCTTTAATAAAATTAGTTGTTATAATAAACTATTTCATATAAACCTGGAGACAAGAAATAGTAGTCTCTAAAATTTAACTTTTGATGCCATTTCTGATTTAATTGACTGAGCCAGGGAACAGCATTTCATAGTAGTTTCTTGGAAAGTGTTATTTGATGTAAATGTTAAGAATTAATATTGAATTTAAGAAAAAAAATTTCACCCTCTCTCATAACAAAATTCATGAATGCTTAGTCTCGTTTTTTTTAATACATGTGCTACATCTTTCTGCACATAAGTAAATATGGGTATAATTCTTCAGAAAATATGTAAAGGAAAACATGCAAGATAAGGTGGGAGTGTTTTTTAAAAATGTGAAAATTGGTAACTGGAATAACAATATTAAAGGTGTAAATACAGAAAAAGAATAAGGACAACATATATCCTTTTTAGGGTGTAGTTAGTATAAATAAAGGCACTTACACTAGGAGGAAGGAGAATTTGGATCTCATATGAATAGGATCTCAAATATCCAACAAGTGAAAAATGATACTTACTTGAGTTTTGTCGACAACATTAGATACTCCTGTCGGTTGTCCAAATCTGAAGCGTCGTTTGAGAATGGTTTCTCGTATAGATGGCAGCACAACAATAACAGTGCTGTAGAGCAAGGCAAGTCCTGACATGACAGCCAACACGATGAACCAGAACCATAGGAATATGTAGATCTTCTCATTGAGAATATTAAGTGCTAACACACACAGTGCATCATGCTTCTGGATTGAACCTTTCAACAAGAAAATAACAATTTTACTAAATAATTTAAATTAATTAGATAAAGCAAACTTTAAATTATCTGGAAAGGATAGATTAAAAACGAAATTATTATAGTATGATTGAGAATAAATGATTTAAAGAACATAATTTAATAATCCAGATTCAAATATTTTGGGCATGTAAAAAGTATGTGACAGATTTTAGAAAAGAAATGGGAATATAATGGTACTGTACATCAACTATATGTAGACTTCAAAAAAGCATATGATTCAATTAAGAGGGAGAAGTTATATAGTATCCTGCTGGAGTTCGGAATTCCCAAAAAGTTAGTTAGACTTATACGAATGTGTCTAAATGGCTCAACGAGTAGGGTGCGTGTAGGCAAACAGTTTTCAGACACTTTTGAAATCCAGAATGGGTTGAAGCAAGGAGATGCACTATCTCCTCTACTATTTAATTTTGTACTAGAGCATGCCATTAAATCTTTAGAGAATAAGGAAGGCTTACAACTGAATGGTATTAATAAGCTGTTAGTTTATGCTGATTATGTAGTACTACTGGCTGATAGCGAGGAGATACTAAAGGCCAACACGCACACACTATTGAGTAACACTAAGAATTAGGACTGGAAGTAAATATCAGTAAAACTAAATATATGGTCACACGTAGAAATACATTATATAATGGAAATGGACAGCTAATGACAAATGAGGGAAATTTTGAGGAATTGGCTGAATTCAAATACCTAGGAACAATAATCACAAATAGGAATGAGATGCACAAAGAAATTAAACATAGGCTCAATTCTGGAAATGCATGCTATTATGCATTGCAGAGACTTTTGATGTCCCAACTCCTTTCAAAAAACGTTAAGCTGAAAATATATAAAACTATTATTCTACCAGTTATATTATATGGGTGCGAAACATGGACTCTTACTTTAAGGGAGGAAAGGAGATTACGAGTATTTGAGAATAAAGTTCTTAGGAAAATTTTTGGACCAAAGAGAGATGAACAGACAGGTGAATGGAGAAGACTACTTAACAATGAACTACATGGTCTTTATAGGAGGCCAGATATAATAAGAACAGTTAAGTCCCGTAGACTGCGATGGGCAGGACATGTTGCGCGTATGGGGAATGAAAGACGTGCATGGAAACTTCTTGTAGGAAAGCCAGAAGGAAAACGCCCAGTTGGTAGACCAAGAATGAGGTGGGAGAACAACATTAACTATGATTTGAGGGAGGTGGATTATACAGGAAATGATTGGAAGGCATTGGCTCAGGATAGGGATGTATGGAGAGCTTATGTCCGCGCGGCCATGAACCTACGGGTTCGATAGTGCCAGTGAGTAAGTAAGTAAGTAAGTAAGTAAAAAGTATGTGCCAATTAGGGATCCCAGGAAATCTATGGAAAATAATACTCATATTCATACATTTCATACAAGATGGAGTGACCAGACAAAAAAGGTGTATAGGAAAAAGGCTGGGATTGAGACACAGTGCTAAAGAATAAGATATATGGAGACTAATGGAAGAGGTTTTGTAGCTAAATGACCCACAGAAGTGATAGTAAAACCATATGGAAGAGAACATTAGTACAAAATGGGGTAACCATGGGAAGAGAGATACACAAAAGAAAAATACATGTTTAATTTTTAATATAATTACATGATGATAATTTTTGTCTGGACAATCATCCAGTTAATATTAATATACTATTTTGACAGTACTGTAAAATATTATTGCTACAATCATGGTTAGTATGTGTGGAAATTATTTATTTAAAAATTGATTATCATATAACCTTAATCAGAAATAGAAGAATTGTTAGTTCTGGATCTTGTTAGTAGTGATACTGATTGACTTTTTAGGATTTAAAACAATGAGGTACTATTTATTTAAGTAAAATTTTATCATTTAATTACAATTACAGTGGGAGGAAACACTATGAGGTATTTACATTAATGAATGAGTTGGAGAAAATGCTTTAACATCTCACCTCATAAAGTTGCGTGTCTTCACGATACCGGTTTCAAAAGTATAGTATTACTTTCATCTTCAGTCAAATTCCAACTGTTGAAATTCCATTGTTAACATCATCTTCTGAACTGCCATCTGGTGTCGATTTTATGAACTTGGAGATCAAGTTATTCTCATCGGGGATATCAAAATTCATTGCTTTATTCTTCTGAATGTATATCTTTTCCCAAACTGTCAATTCCAAAGGTTTCTCCAATTGTTTCAAAAGTGTTAGTTTGTCTTCCAATTTTGTGATTCTCGACACCAGATGGCAGTTCAGAGGATGATGTTAACAATGAAATTTCAACAGTTGGAATTTGACTGAAGATGGAAGTAATACTATACTTTTGAAACTGCAACTTTATGAGGTGAGATGTTAAAGCATTTTCTCCAACTCATTCATTAAAATTTTATCACCTCACTTCATATTCTTCTTCTTCTTAGATTGGTTTCGGAACCATCATCGATTCCATCCTCAGTATTTTAATGTTTGTTAGTATGTCGTCTCCTGCTCTCTCTGTTGGTAGACTGGGAGCAGGAGGTGGCTCATCGAGATGACATACGAACAATCGTGAAAATACTGAGGATGGAACCAAAGAAGGTTCCGAAACCAGTCTAAGAAGAAGAAGAATATGAAGTGAAGTGATTTTACTTCAAAAAAAGTGATATTGGTGTTTACCTGAAGGACCAAATTTGTGGAATGTACACTTGGTGACTCGAGGGAAAACAGCTATCATGGGATCAGTTCTATTTTCCTGATTCATACCGGAGTACCTCACAACTTCTGTTCCATACTTCAAGAATGCTCCTCCCAAAAACACATCAATAAAAAATATGTTTCCAACCTGCAAAATAAAAAATAAATTATAATAAACTAGTCTATTCTTCACTTTCAAGCAACAATTCAAAATTAAATATAGGATATTTGTTGCATTATATTGATTTAGTAAAGGTATGTGAAATAAATAATGATGAACAATATATATATATATATGTTTTTAATGGGTAACTTAAAATATTCCTGTAGTATGTGTGTAATTATTATAATATTTATAAAAGGGTCCGGTTGATTATGAGATTCCACAAAAGTTTTATCTTTAAGGGGGGGTAGAATTTAAGTTGGAATATTTCTAACTCACAATTATCAATAATTGTCCTTTTAGACATTTCTGGTATTCTCTCCTGGCAATGGCATAATTGTAACCCACTTCTGGGGTTGGAGCATCTGGAAGGCGGAGTTACGTTTCCCCAATGATATGATTGATGATAGTGGTGTGCCAGGAGAGCCCCTAATCCTAAACTTAATCTAAGATTAATGTGAATGATGGTGATTGCAATGGCCATATGATTTCGGGGACCGTTTGGGCCTTAAAGTTTTCCTGACATTTGTCTTACAGGTGAGGAAAAACCTCGATAATAACCTCACCCAGAAAAACTGTCCCGACCGGGGATCAAACCCGGGCCCGCTGCGTGACAAGGCAGCATGCTACCTTGAGACCACAGCGGTGAACGATGAACAAAATATAATTGTCTTCTTCTTACTTGTCATTACACACATTAGGCATCATATGGTCTCATTCTATTGCTTCAGCAGTAGGTCCAACAATCTTTTTCACAAAGGATGTCTTTTAATACCATATTGTGTAACATTTCGGCAGCAATGCTACTGCTGGCATAGCTCTCAGGGTCATTTAAGCATGCAAGCTACTCCATATAAATATACTATTTTATGATTTTAGCAATTTAATTAATTATATTTTGAATTTACTAAAAACCAGAGAATCCTTTGCAAAAAGAAATCATACCAAGTGAGATCTCTCAGGCAGTAGCTTTTAAGACTCATATTAGGGAGGTTCTAGGTTCACATCTCAGTGCTGACCAATCTCACTGAGGTTGTTTTCCTGATTTTCCTCAGTCATGAAAATAAGTTGTGGATTAGAATTTCTTCACCGAGATCTGTTTCATCATAATCACCATTTCATAATAATTATTGAAATTAAATTAATGAACCTCTTCAAAAAGATATGACAGACCCCAACAGTAGAAACATGCAGCTTACTGCATACACCTAAAGATCCTAGATGCAATACAATCTATGAATTAAAAAAAATAAATCCTGCTTGCATAAGTTGTAAATTTTGTAAATTATAATTAAATTAATGTGAGTTCCAAGTTTAATTAGCTTTATGACTTGGCAGTTTTCTCTTCAGTTACATCATTTGCATTCTGTTCATCTCCAGGGATTTCCTGATTATAAATTCAAGGACGTGTACAAACATGATAATCTCTAGTGCTTATTCTATTATGAATTTTGTTTGTTTGCTCGTTGTGATAATTTTATGAACATTTTAGATATTATGATGTTGCTCACAGGGAATGAGTAAATGGGAGATATACTATTTACAGTCAAAAATACAGATTTTGGCCTCTCTGAGGATACTTTTTCTAAGTTCTAATCCTGTGAGCACCTGATACAAGTATGGCAGAGAACATATACATTAAAATATTAAAATTTAAAATTAGTACCTGATAAATCAGTTGTCCTCAACTAAAATAAAGTTCTGTTATAAAACTTCGTCAAGTAGTTAAAATATGAAGGCCTTTCAAAACATTGTTTCATCTTCTGCATTTCTACTGGTACTGATACTCATCGGTCCCAGTTGAAATGCAGAAGATGAAACATTATTTTGAAAGACCTTCATATTTTAACTACTTGATGAAGTTTTATAACATAACTTTATTTTAGTTGAGGACAACTGATTTATCAGGTACTAATTTTATATATTTTAATATTTTCTTACATAACCTCAACGGTGCTTTAAAATGAATTTTAAAAGTATTGATGTACATTAAAGCTAATATGTTGAAAACATTCACTATATGCCATATCTAACCACATGTGTATATACTGCTTTTTGGAATTAGCCTAAATATGGACTTAGTTTATAACAACTGATCAAATTTCATAGTTTATAACAACTGATCAAATTGCATGTGTAGGATATACACACAGATAACGAAGTTATTAATTTTAAAAGTAGGATCTTCTTGGTGATAAACTTGTTATTACACAAAGTCAATCTTCTTCTTGTATCTTATAAGCCCATGTTTCCCTTAACAGAGATTTAGGTGTTCTCCCCCTACAGGGAAGAATTTGAACCATACTAATTTAGTTACAGTTGTTTTCATATAGATGTAATTTTTGAGTGGTCCGTGGTCAGCGTTCCGCCTCACACTGACATCTAGGAAACCAAGGTAGTACTAGGACAGGAAAATTCGGTAAATTTTGCTTAGAGGCCTTTTCATTCAGGCTTAAGGATTTTTTACGAGCCTGAAAATCTTTAGACTCGGGACCCACGGCTTAAAGTCCCTCCCGGAGGACTTGCTGCTTGGATTTTTCCATCCTAAAAAAATCCATTGACCCTCGACCCTCGGGACCAGAGGCAAGGAGCATAACCACTAGTCCACCGCGGCCGATCACAAAGTCAATAAAAACCCAAATCACCAATTTAAAAGTTAAAAGAGTCAATGTGTTTCAGTAGCGATGTTACCATTATCAAGACTTAATATTGACTGAATGAGTCAATACTAAGTCTTGATGATGGTAGCATCACTACTGAAATGCATTGACTCTTTTAACTTTTTAAATTGGTAAATTGGGTTTTTATTGACTTTGTGTAATAAAGGTTATTCATATTTCTTATGTTGCGTTAGTGATTACCGTATTTGTCTCTGGTTCTGAGTTTTGCTACTTTAAACCTGGCCAAGATACATGATCTTCAAGGCATAAAATTCCTGAACTTGTCCTCCCTTGGAAATGAAGTAAAGCCATGGATCTCATAGATATAATGCATGAAAAAGGATTTCATAAACTTATGACGGGATTCAACATTATGAAGCTTTTGAATTAATAAAATTAAAATGAGTCATACATCATCTCACCTCATGTTCTTCACATCACAGGACTGCAGTTTCAGAAGATGAAAAAAGTGAAAAAGAAAGACGAGCAGATCTTTTAGGATCAAATCCACATTCAGATGGGGATGATTTTTTCTTGATCTTCAATTATATTTTTTATTGGTTAGAGACCATAACACACCATTAACTCCAGGTGTGACAGGCCTAGTAGGCCCTTAGCCTATCAACTGTCTGCTGATCACATCTACATGTGTTAATCACAGAAGTAGATCATCCAGCCAGTGTAAGAGTGACATGTGGTCAGCATGTCAGGTTCCCAACCATTATAGTTGTTTTTCTCAAGTAGGAGCCACTGCTTATTGTAGTTACCCAAATTCCTCATGATGCTGGATGTGCACCAGTCCCATACTAGTCAAAATCCCAGGAAAATTTTCTTTCCCATGGGGATTTGAACCAGTGCAAGTCCCGTAACTTTGTAACAAGGCACCATATATTAAACACAATAACAGACCATTAGGACTAATATATATGAATGATTTTAGAGAAACAAAACATGGAAGTATCACTATCAATAGAAATTTAAAATTAGATATAATAATGTTAGCAGATGATCTTGTTTTACTAGCAACATCTGAAGATGATCTACAATGGTCAGTACATAATTTAAATTTGATAGCCCAGAAATATTCAATGGAAATATCTACCAATAAAACTAAAATAATGGCCTTTTGTGGAGAATCCCCAATACCAAGCAAAATTTGTTTAAATAACAAAATTTTAGAGAGTTTATGAGTTTACTTATTTAGGGTATAAACTCTCTTTTGTTGAAAATTTGGATTCACCAGAGAAAATTGTGAAATTCAACAAATCAATGGGAATCATTAATAGAGTTTTAAAACCTTCATTAGTGCAAAAATCAACCCGTACTTGTCTTTATCAAATAATGGCTCGACCAGTCCTATGTTATGGGAGTGAAGCGTGGACTATATGGATGAGAGATGAAAGCAGACTAACAGCTTGTGAGATGAAATTTATGCGCCGAACAGCTGGCTACACCAAATGGCATCCAAAGAGAAATTTAGAAATCCTTCAAGAACTTAATGTGTCACCAATACTGGACTACATCTCCAGATATCAGCTAAACTGGAAGGAACATGTCTCAAGAATGGTAATGAACTACTGTCCAAATGGGGAAATGGTCACTTGGTCGACCTATGAAAAGATGGCACGAAAACCGCTTTCTCAGGCCGTAACAGTTCTTCTAGGACTAATACCTGACAGGATGATGATGATATATGAATGATGATCTACTTAGTTATCTCAAATTGCTAAGGTGGACCTTTTCGATACTTATATACAAGAAAATATTTGTATGGTATATCCAGGAATCAGCCTAGGATTCTGGTTGCATTATATAGAAGTATACCTACCACATTGATAAAATTGAGAGCCTCACATATGAAGTATCCAGCTGCATACGTGTTGTGGAGATGCAGAGTATCCATGATGTATTGTACAAGTCTGGATTGGCGGTCACGTCTGTCCTCCTTGCTACCAATCATTGATCCTCGCATTCCATCACTAATCATTCTAACCCTTGCCTTCTTCCCAATTCTTCCAAATCCAGTGTGGTACGTAGAATAATACACCCTATAATTATAATATTAACACGCTGGTTTAGTTTTACTTAAGATCATGGACTAACAGAGACAAGTTAAAAAAAAGTAAAGTAAATTTCTTTATTCAATGCCATCAGTTTGTCATGACATTTCTGGTATTCTCTCCCGGCATTGGCATATTGTAACCCACTTTTGAGGTTGCTGTCCCAATGATATAATGGGTAATGATGCGCCAGGAGAGACCTTAATCTTAAACTTAATCTAATGAGGTGAATATGATAATGATGGACAGATGATGTTAAGGGACCGTTTGGACCCTAGAGTTTTCTGATATTTGTCTTACAGGTGAGGAAAAACTCTGAGAAAACCTCGCCTAGGAAACTTATCCCAACCGGGGATTGAACCCGGACCCACTGCATGTCAAGGCAGCATGCTACCTCAAGACCACAGCGGTGGACATAAAGTAAATGTTTGTAGAAATATTGCAATCATATAAATGCACTCATTGTTAAATGTCACAAAATTAGCAGATGTATTGTTAGTCAGAAATCAAGTAATTAATTTGAGAAGTGAAATTAAAAATGAGAAAAGATTTTTTAATTATTTATTTCTATTCAGTTCTTATTTGCAGTTATCTAAGGTCATATGAAGGGCACAGGGAAAAAAAAACAAGTAAATCATGTTTACATGAAACTTAGAAAATAGACTTTCAAATATACAATGTACCTAGTTTAGGGTATCCATAATATTTTCAATATAAAAGGGAGATGTACAAAAATTAAAGGAAAAACCTGGGACATTTTTAAAAAAAGTGGGACATTATAATAAATTATTTAAAAAATACAGTTACTTTCTTTTTACCACGACACTGTTGCCAATACAAATGGGTAAGAATCAACCATTAACAAATCAAAAACCACTAAAGTCGTTTATTACGTTTAAAAGTATTTATTTATCCCTGCAAGGGGTATATAAATCCACTAACTAAATCTCGTTCATCTAAGTTAAAATTGTATTTCTCCACTGCCAAAGAGCCAGAATCAGCAGGAAATATCCGACATAGGCTGCACTGACAATGGATTGACAATTTGAAAAATGTACCAGTTACCAATATATGAGAGTAAAAAAAACAAAGATTATAGACCAAACAGTGCATCGTGGGCATACAACTGGCGCTTTCTAACGTTCATATTTATAATTACATAATAAAGAACAAAACGAAAGTTGCCATTCATAAATACATTGACAAAGCATCATCCCAAAAGCGGGACATTCGAGCATCCCCAAGAAAACTTTTGGGACAGCGGGACATTATCCAAAAAAAAAAACAGGACTGTCCTGGGAAAAATGGGACGAATGGACACCCTAACCTAGTTCTTTACTCGTATACCAAACTTTGAAGGTAAATAAACCCATGACTAAACTGTTTCTTTTACTGTTTCACATTCTAAAAGAGAGAATCTAATGAAGCCTCAAACTCATTTTCGACAAAAAAAAGTGATTTGCCTGGTTCTTTCTCTGTACTCTTCTAGTGTTTACTATCTGTGATTGTATCCAGTAGGTTGTGTATTTTAATGATACTGTGGAAAATGAAAAGTGTCTTGGCAATGTAATTCCAAATCAGCATTTTCCTTATAAATAAACTATTAAGGAAAACTGGGAATGCAATACATAAAATACTAAAAATTTAGTCGGGTTGGTTAACATCGGAATTTGAATCAGAAATCCAAATCCAAATTTCAAATCAACTTCCACAGTAATCGATCTTACATATTAAATTTATCACTTTTCACCAAAAGACAAATTTTATTTGAAGAGAAAATATATGCCTGAATCAGGATTTGAACCTGATGTCTTTGGTTCTATACACCAGTGCTCTGACCACTGAGCTACCAGGCTCCTGATTGAAACAAATATTAATTCTCTTTATCAAGTTTTTTTGAGTCTAGAGTTATCTTACTTCAATTTAATGTTGACATGTTCAAGAACAAATCAACATTAAATTGAAGTAAGATATCTCTAGACTCAAAAAAAACTTGAACAAAAGAATAGAATTACCTGGAGGAAAAGCATGAAGGGAACCCATTGGTAGTAGGAATGATAGCGTGTTTCATTCTCATTTTCAACATAGGTTCCTACACCAGGATGTGCTACGTGGGTTCCTACAGGCTTGCCCTGTTGATGTGGCAGTGTGAATGTCGATGTAATCCAGCAGTATGTGTTTATTACATGCCCTGGTACTCCATTATCTGTGATACAGCTAATTGGATCACCTGAAAAACAGAGGATTGAAGAAAATTATATGAATAAACAAATAATTTACTCTATAATTAAGGAAATTTAATACCATCCTTTAGTATTTAATAAGTTTCAAAACATTTTCAACAAATTGAACATTAAATTATCACAGAAAAATGATTACAGCCTAAATTAATTAATTAAAACCAACAAAAATGAAAAGATTGATGAAGACAACAAACAAATGTGAGATTGTAAAGTTTGTGAAAAAAATATACATGCGAAAAAAAAAAAAAGAACTTGAATACAAGATTGAAAGAACACCTTAGAAATGTAAAAAATGAGGAAATAAAAAAGTCTGTAATAGCTGCACATGCATAGTCAGAAAAACACACAATAGAAACTAAGGCCAAATTACTGAAACAGTTAGATAAATCTAAGGAACTCACAATTTGGGAGAAAAATTACATCCACAAAAATAAGAAGAAAATTATGAATTTTGAAATTCCCGACGAAAAAGAAAAGAAAATTTTTATTTTGAAGTTCATCAGCCAACAGGGAGTGGAAATCAACATACAGGATCGACAACTGCAAATTGGGCAGTTGGGAGGCATTGATAATATCACACAAGTGTGAAAAAACTAGTTGGCAAGAAATATAAAAAAATATGAGGTGAGTCTAAATTCCTAACTCATAATAAATAATTTATTCATTTAAATAAATAAGAAAAAAATTAATAAATGGAATCTTCTTGATGATAATAAAAATATATTACACTATCAATAAAACCCAAATCACAAAACAAAAACATTAAAATACTCAACATGTTTCAATAGCAAGGCTATCATTATCAGGACTAGTTATTGATTGAACTCTTGATAATGATAGCCTCGTTATTGAAACACTTTGACTATTTTAATATTTTGTTTGGTAATTTGATTTTTATTGAATGTGGTAATATAAATAAAAAAAAGGCAAATTCCTGCAAACTGCAAAAATCACCTAAGGATTTAACAATGTACAAAAATGTATCTAAACATACAATTTAAATTAAAATACCTCACTTCATATCCAGTCTTCTAATTGTACCAGTTTCAAAGCTTAGGCAGCTTCATCTTCAGTAATTTCTCATTGACTGATGTTATGTCCATCAGAACTGCTTCTTCCTCCCTCTGTTGGTGGACTGATGAACCTCTGGATCAAATCAAAATCCCCAGGAATTTCGAAGTTCATTTGATCCAGAGGTTCATCAGTCCACCAACAGAGGAAGGAAGAAGCAGTTCTCCTGATCGACATAACATCAGTCAGTAAGGGATTACTGAAGATGAAGCTGTCTAAGCTTTGAAACCAGTATAATTAGAAGACTGGATATGAAGTGAGGTATAAAACATTTTAATTTAAACCTTAAATTAAACTTCATAGTGATTTTTTCCTATATAAAAGTTCAATGTATCTAGACATGTCAGGCATTTTTATACATACCACATTTATTCAAAATAAAAGGTCGGAGCTGTTTTAGATAACGAGAACTTTCAGATAATGCATGATAACTGTTTTGGTTATGTAGGCCTGTAAAATTAGTTTGTTTTAAAATGTAATTTAAATTTACTTGTAATAAATATAAACTAGTTTTATCTTATACATAGTGATCTGTTAAAGGGAAGACAAATTTAACCCATTCTTAAAAGATTCTTTATATTTGTGTGGAGAAAAGTGCAGACACCCTTATTCCTAGAGTTACTGTGAAGTGAAAACAAAACGGAACTCTGTCACATTTTTACATGGTATATGGAGGGAAATTCCAAAATTTGACTTTTAATTTTATTTGCAATATTTCAGTTAAATAAAGTTCAGTTTAGTGGGGTTTTACTGTAATTAAATATATTAGTAAAATACATGACATCAGCGAACTTGGTATCAAATGAATGGAGAAAGAAGGCTCAAGACAGGCAAGAATAATAATAGTAATAATAATATGCTTTATTTTAGCTGGCAGAGTAAAGGCCATAAGGCCCTTCTCTTCCACTCAACCAACGATTAGTAGAATTATACAAAAATTCCACCAAGAATACCACGTCAGATCCTAAATTACCAGCCACCAGGCAAGAGATCTTTGGGCAGACCCTTCAAACGTTGGATTGAGACCGTAACAGACCACTAGGTCTATCACATGAAAGGAAGAAGAAGGAGAAGAAGATACAAAAATTACATCTTATTACAAGTTTAAGATATTATTAAAATACAGACTACACAAAATACAATGATAATATGATCTAATACTAGCTGATGCTAACAAAAACATGGAATATAATAAAATGGATGGAGGTAATTAGAGAGAGGTGGTCTAGTGGTTCTGTTCCTTGTCTCTAATCCCAGGGTCGCGGATTCAAACCCGATTGGGATTGATAGATTGGAAAAATCCAAGGGACAAGTCCTCGGGGAGGGACTTTAAACTGCGGATCCCGAGTCTGAAGAATTTCAGGCTTATAAGAAGGCCTCTTTACAAAATTTAACAGACCTTCATTTCATCCAAGTAATACCTTAGTTAAAATATATATACAGTCAATATGCCCAATTCACCAATTAATGTTTTAAAATGGTCAATACATTTTAAAACATTAATTGGTGAATTGGGCATATTGACTGTATATATATATATATATATATATATATATATATATATATTAATATTTTATCAGACCAAAACATCGGTGAAAAGATCAAGACCATCTTCGCTAGGTTTACCGTACAGGCCACATGGCCTAAAACGAATTTGTTCATCATGATGATGATAATATTTTATCACCAAGAAGATCACTTGTGTATTAAATACCTTAGTTGCCTACGAGATATCTCATTAAGGTGATATGCTAACCACATGTCACTTGTTGACATCTGTAGATAAATAAGCATAACTATTAAATAATTATTAATTAAATAAAAATAAAACGTAGTTTTATTTGATTTTCATATTTATTATATAATTCAGTGACAGCTGTTTCGGTACACTGTACCTTCTTCAGACATGTTAACAAATTATGAATTGTGTTCCAACTTAAATAATTAGCTTGGTTAAGAAATTCCCTCTAGAAAGCACCCATGTTCCCACGTGGGATGTATGGGGTATATACATGCATATAACTCAAAGGACATAGTGCCAAAGAAGAAACAGAAGAAATTCTACATTGATGAATTATCTTATTCTTACCAATTAAACTGTTAGCAGTACAGAGAATACAACACACAAATAGTATTGCAGATGTGATTCTATAGTGAAGCCTGAATACCATGTTGTCTATTATAGCTTTGTCGATGAGATATCGAACTTTGACGAACCCAGCTACAGCTGACACCAGGTTAAAAACAGCCATCTTGTTGGATTGTAGTCAACTTAACCTATGAAAAAAGTAAAGCACATCTATATTTGACTTATCTAACGTTCATATGTTAATTATCATACGTACTTTATCATTATGATATATTGTTTAAAACTTGTGTCATAATATGTTTCAAGTTTCACTGTGTTCTGATTATTTAAATAACTTTAATAATTAAGATAATAGTAATAACAACAATAACATGTTTATCTGTATGCTGATTTTTTCCCCCAAGATTTTAACATACGATGGTTATACACAAAAGTTGACACTAATAATATGATGATAATAATAATAATAATTTTTTTTTCATTCATAGTGTTCTGCTCAAGAGCAGGTCTTTCACTGCAAACTTAATAATAATGATAATAATAATAATAAATAATGGTAATTATAACACAAAATTGGTTACCTGATTGCTACAGCTAACTCACTAGCTCTATCGAACCCGCAGGTTCATGGCCGTGCGGACATAAGCTGTCCATACACCCCTATCCTGAGCTAATGTTATCCAATCATCCCCTGTATAATCTACTTCCCTCAAATCATTGTTAATGTTATTCTCCCACCTCATTCTTGATCTCGCAACTGGTCGTTTTCCCTCTGGTTTTCCTATAAGAAGCTTCCATACACCTCTTTTATTTCCCATTTGTGCCACATGTCCTGCCCGTTGCAGTCTACGAGACTTAACTCTTCTTATTATATAGATTGTATACTATATATATTTTTTTTTTGATGATGGATCATTTTCGGCGTGTTCTAGATAGGATCAGTGAAGATGTAAAAAAAAAAAATCAAAAATATTTTCATGAGAACAGCCTCATTAGATTCATTGCTTCGGAATTCGCTAAAATCAGAACGGAGAGAAAAATTATTGGAGTGAAGCACCTGCCCTTTGGCAGAAAACTATGAATGAATGTTGAATTCAGAGTAAATAAGTGCTACTATATATAATGTTATTCATGCAACTATTACGATTATTATACTTTATTAGATCTAGTTGTCTGCTCCAGTTTCGCCAATTTTAAAAATATTTCTAATATTCTTTTTACTTCTTGGAGAGAATTATATAATTTTTGGCGAGCAACTAGGACATCCTGGAAACATATTAGTTTCATTATGTCTGTATTGTTCTATGTACGAGATGATTGTAGCTGTTGAATTTGTTTGAAGATATCTTCATTTTAAAGGGGAAGTAGCAGCTTTTCTCATTTCGGTTTTTATGTCACCTTTCTAATGGACTCCGCTGCAGCATGTAAAAGAACGGGTTGAGAAAGAGTTTTATTGACTCTAAATCTAGAATGTTGCTGCACTTGATAAGACTCGAAAACCTGATTGGGTATTTAAAACCATAAAATATCCTTTTTATTAAATACATTAAATTACGAATCTAGCATGCAATTGAATCAAAAGTTGAGTTCTGCTGTAAAAATAATGTAATTTACTTCAGGTGTACAGAAATATCAAATGTTTTAAATTAGATTATCAAAATTACTAAAGATTGCCATGTTACGTTCTTATTTGCATATTTGCAAATCTTCACTTATTTTTCTTATAAATAGTAACACGTTTATCAACTTTATTAAACCTGCTACGTTTGCTATGCATGTGAACGAAGTCATCCTTTTTTGATCCAGTTCTATGAATTTCATTTTTTTTTATTTCGATCGTAGACAATTTTTGTCAATTAGTTTTTGAATATCCAAATCCTGTTTCAAGAATTTCACGTAACTTCGAAATTGATTGAGTAGATGTATATTATTTTTACAATTAATTCCTTGAATACTGAAATCCAGTTCTATGAAATTCAAGAACTGTAAAATTTGATCATAGATATATCATGTCATTTTATTTCTGAACACCCAGAAGAAATTTATTAGTAGACACACGTCAATTATTCATGAATCTTGAAATCCAGTTTCAAGAATTTCACATAACTTTGGAATTTGATCACATAGAAAATAATTTCAATTGTTTCAGATTTTTAAATGTTCGCGTCATTTTTTCTTTTTATTTTTTAATAAAATCCAATAGTCCAATATAGGAATATTTAAAAGTTAATGGTATTAAACTACAAACAGTACTTTAGTAGTCATTCATTTGTGGCAATAGATCTTTGTTCTTAGACGAGTTGAAAGCGAAACCACAGACCATAAAATAATAAGAAAAAAATAGCGTATCTAACAACCGTAACCAGGATTTCTACTTATTCACAGTTGGAAAGAAACTTCTAGTTTTAACAAAATGGCCACGTATCACAAATTAAAAAGTAATGTGAAATTAGCTGATTTCAATCTCCCTGAAAATTGCAATGTGTGGCACCATAAGAAGAAACCTCCGAAAGACTCGAAGAGAAACTCAGCTCAGGTTTTATAAAATTATGGCTGTTCCTGTTCTTTTATATGGATCTGAATCTTGGGTACTTACAAAAAAAAAGATATCTCATACATTCAAGCCACTGAAATGAAATTCTTAAGATCTGTAAAAGGATGTACACGCATGGATAGATTACACAATGAATCAATAAGAAATGAACTGGAGATATATTCAACAGTTGATAAACTAGAAGAGCACAAATACCAATGGAAAGAACATTTAGACAGAATGGACAATACAAGATTACCTAAAAAGATCAACACCTACAAACCACATGGGAAAATATCTTTGGGATGGCCAAAACGATGGACTTGAGACCGGAAACAGGTCACATTGACCTAATCCTGGAAAGGAAGAAGAAGAAAGTTAATTGTTTGATCCGTTTCAGAAATTAAAAATTAAATTCATGGCACGACAAGCCTAGAAGGCTCTTAGCCTATCATCCGGCTCTGACCTCAGATCTACATGTTTTAAACACAGAGGTGGACGATCTTGCAGCCAATATAGGGTGACATGGCATGTCGGGTCCCCCCAATCGTTGTAGAGGGCTTTTTCAACCAGGAGCTGCTACTTATTGTAGCTACCCAAATTCCTCACAATGTGGACACCAGTCCCGAAATTTCATAATAAAATTTCTTCCCCATGGGGACTCGAATCAAGTCCCATAGCTCTGCACATTAAACCGCTCAGCTTTGGCGTGGGATCCTTTTCAGAATATGATTTACAAAAAGGAGACAGTAGTGTTTGAGATTCGTATTTGGAAGATCCCAGGTTCAAACGCCGGGGTCAAAGCAATCTGACTCGGATTTGTCGTGGTTTTCCTTATTTAAATGAAATGCTGTATTGAAATTTCATTATTAGAACTGTTTCATTATGGTAATTTCATAATATAATTTTTAAAATTACATAACTTCTAAAAAAGAATATTACAAATAAATAGTCATTTTTATACAATATAATATTCTAGATGCTGTAAGATTTTAGATATTAAAGTGTCTATAAATAAAACGAAATAAAAAACAATCTACACAGATCTATAAAAATCAACCGTAATAAATGGATACCGAAAAAAACGGGTAGCCTATTTATTAATGTGCAGCTCTTTATTACAGAGAGAGATGGCTCAGTTAATAAGGTTGAGATTCATTTGTAAGATCTTAAAGCTTGAGGCCGACCACCCTACTTGGGATTGTTCGTGGTTTTCCGCGGTCATCAAGGCAAAGGATCAGTTTAAACTTCTTTACCATGGTTTATTTCATCATTAATAATCTTTCATAATTCATGATTAGGCAATATGAAATTTGAACTTCAAGACTTCATCAAAGATCATAAGTCAGATTTTAAAAAAATATGGCATGGAAAAATTCATTGCTAAAGAAATACAATAAAATTTATTAGATACAGTAAGGTTTATTCAGGAGGAAAGTAAAGCCGCGGGCTCTGTTTCGCAGATTTACAGCACATTAAAGAATGCCAGCAAACGAATGAGAGGCATCTGAACAATTTTTTTCTGCTTACCAAATGCAACATTAATAATAACCTGTAATGTTAATGCTAATATGCATTGCAGAGACTTTTGATGTCCCAACTCCTTCCAAAAAACGTTAAGATGAAAATATATAAAACTATTATTCTACCAGTTATATTATATGGGTGCGAAACATGGACTCTTACTTTAAGGGAGGAAAGGAGATTACGAGTATTTGAGAATAAAGTACTTAGGAAAATTTTTGGACCAAAGAGAGATGAACAGACAGGTGAATGGAGAAGACTACATAACAACGAACTACATGGTCTGTATAGGAAGCCATATATAATAAGAACAGTTAAGTCTCGTAGACTGTGATGGGCAGGACATGTTGCGCGTATGGGGAATGAAAGACGTGCATGGAAGCTTCTTGTAGGAAAGCCAGAGGGAAAACGCCCAGTTGGTAGACCAAGAATGAGGTGGGAGAACAACATTAACTATGATTTGAGGAAAGTAGATTATACAGGGAATGATTGGAAAGCATTAGCTCAGGATAGGGATTTATGGAGAGCTTATGTCCGCGCGGCCATGAACCTACGGGTTCGATAGTGCCAGTGAGTAAGTAAGTAAGTTATCAACTACCGTCCCAACTTCTTTCATTCAAATAACGTTACACTGAAAATATAGATCTATATAACTGTTATTCTTGACTTAACCACTCGGCTAAAGCGCGGGGTAAAATATAATAAAATGAATGGGGTAATACGAAGACATTTTGGTAAACAGATGAGGACAGAGACAAAACTAAGATTACATAACATCACATCAAAAGCTGCTCTAAAATACGGAAGTGAAATTTGGATTTTAAATAAAAGAAACTCTCATAAACTTCAACTAAGCCAAATGCGCTTCTTACGATCATTGTTAGGAGTTAATAGACTGGATCACCAAAGGAACACTATTATCAGAGGAAAACTTGGAGTAACAAGTTTAAATGAAGATATACAAAGATACCAAGAAGAATGGAAAAATCATCTGAGGAGAATGGCAAGAAATAGACTTCCAAAATTGGCATTCCAATATACCCCAACTGGACATAGGGACCAAGGAAGACCAAAACATCGGTGGAAAGATCAAGACCATCTTCGCTAGGTTTACCGTACAGGCCATATGGCCTAAAACGAATTTGTCCATGATGATGATGATGATAACTGTTATTCTACCGGTTATAAGTGGAGTCCGGATGTTAGGTACTTAAAAAATTCAAAATAGGCAGGCAACAAGGCACTAAAATCATTAATATAGGCACTAAAATTCAAAATAGGCTCTTACAAAAAATTGACTACAACATAACTTTTTAGTCTTACACTGGGAATATAAACATATGCTATCAATAGCATGCCAAGATATCAGAAATGCTTTTGGAATTTGTTTTGCCTTTTTACAAAGAGCAGAACCCTCTTTGTCACTCAGCAATGTTTGTATTGAAAAGAAGCAAATAACTTTTCTCCAAGCCTTACAGCTTGATACAATGGGACATAGCTTAGGACTATTTCGGTTAACGGGAATGCATGAGGTGGAAAAACACAATATTTACCTAACGGGAGTGCATTGAGGGAGAACCATCTACCTGCTAGGTTATTGGCACCCTTATCCTAAAATATTCTAAAGGGATTTATAAAAAGAACACTGGAAAATTTCTATGAAATGATTTGTGCCATGAAGTTTGTCCATTTCAATTGATTGCATTGAAATACTGAGTTAATTTCGAGAAAAAATGCAAATAGGCATAAGCTGAAAGGCATTTATAGGCAAAATGAACTTCATGGAAAACAACTCTAGGGCCGTTGGTATGAACTTATATGAAGTCACTTTTACAATATCTATAATAAATAACTATAGGCATTTTCCCTAGCATCCGGTCTCTAGTTATAAGGTTACAAAACATGGACTCTTACTTTAAGGGAGGAGTAAAGATTACGAGTATCTGAAAAACAAAGTTCTTAGAAAAAAATTTGGACCTAAGAGGAGATGAACAGACAAGTGAATGGAGAAGACTACTTGACAGTGAGCTACATGATATTTATAAGAAACCTGATAAAATAAGAACAGTTAAGTCTTGTAGGCTGCGATGGGCAGGACATGTGGTACGAATGGGAAATAAAAGAAGAGCATGGAGGCTTCATGTAAGAAACCCAGAGGGAAAACGTCCAGTTGGTAGACCAGGAATGAGTAGGAGTATAACAGTAACCATGATTTGAGGGACGTATATTATACAAGGGTTGATTGCAAAACATAAGCTCGGATAGGGATGTATGGAGAGCTTACGTCCGCGCGGCCATGAACCTATGGGTTTGATAATACCAGTGAGTTAGGAATGTTATGAACACAAAATAACTAGACTACTATTACAATGTGAATGATACGCTGGTCATATTTAGCTCGAAGTCCGCCATTTGACGAACACTGCTCTAGATTATTCCAGATTAGAATATATTGAAAAACAGGTATGAGGTATAGTTTATTATGGAGGTGGCATCTGATAATTTTGGTCTTTGAACGTGAAGTCAAGCAAATGAAAATGTAACACAAATAAATAGTGCATCTTGTTGAACCGGTTTACAAATTCAGAAATCCTTGAACAGGGATGTTGAAATCACGAAATGACCGCTTTCCTAGGAGAATTGTAATGTGCATGTATTTCCCAACTAGACATTCAACAAAAATATGGCAGTTTAAATTATGGAGGGAGGAAATGTAACTTGGATAAATACGCTAATCGCATATCACAAGTTATTTAACTCTCTTTTTTTTAAAGGTAATATTGAAAAAAAAAAGTATTTTTAAGAAATTAAAAATTAGATTTGGACAGGGTGTATCTTTCTAGAATTGCCATCGCTGCCATTAGAGGATCAACTTCAATTTTAAGAAACCATATTTACAAAATTACTTTATAGTATGTATACTTCAATTAGGCCTACAAGTTGAATTTTTTTAATGTATTTACAACATGTACTTCATCAATTACAAAAATTAATTGTCTGTATCACTTTGTCCTTGAGGAAAGTTTTATATAATAATGAATAATAATATCAGTCGGTCCCGTGGAATATAATAATATCAGTCGGTCCCGTGGAATAATAGTTACCATGCTCGTTTCTGGTTCCAAAGTTCGCGAATTCATACCCTACTGGAGTCAATGGATTTTTAAGGACGTAAAATTCCTGAGTATGGCTCTCCCTTAGAAGAGAAGTAAAGTCATGGGTCCACGACTCATAAAATAACCTCACACCTGAATTAAGAGGCATCTGAGCATTTTTTTTCGGTTCTTTCACGCGCAAATTTGAATAGCGACGCTGATGAGGTAAGTTGTTAGAGTCATTAAATAAAATACAAATTAACTCTAATGAAAATTAATACCACAGGAGTTGATACAGAAATAAGCATTTCAGATATGTATTCGTAAGTTCGTGTTCAAACCCCGAGGCAGGACAATCTACTTTTCTTTTCTTTTCTTGTGTATTTTCCTTAGGGGAGACTCGTATTCGTGAGATCCTTAATTCACATCCCATTGGCGATCAACGTTTCTAAGATTTTTCCTGATTATCCTCAGTGTAAATACTGGTTTAGGATGTCATTATCACATTCCACCTCACTATTAATCACATATTTTTTTATCCTCCCTTATTTTGTAAGACACCTGCCATTGTGACCTTTCTCTAGAAGCTAAAATGCCCTGCGTCATTCGCCTGAAGGAAGGAATTCAGAACAGTGTACAGTCAGGTACTTGTTGGTGGTCATCCCTTCATCTATGTATATGATCGCCTTACTATGATGGTTGTCCGTTTATATAAAAGCGGGTGCCGCGCGACAATGCTTGACAATGATTAACATGCGGAATTATTATAGTGGCAGTAGGCGGCATCTTTGTGTTTAATTATATATAACAGCTGCGGGGAAACAAAAAGCTAGCCGCTGGACAACCATCATAGTGAGGCGATAATATCAGAGTCACAGTCGAAAAGGAGTAAATAATTGCACACGACATTGCCTTCTTCGTAAACTTTAAACATAATATTTCATACCACGACTATCCTACCATTTCAGTTGTCGAATAATGCGGTGATCATTGATCATTTTTACACGTGTTTGCCACGTTTCAGACTATTAAGACGTAAGGTGGATATTTAAAATCCTTTATTCATGCGGAAGAAGACGTTAAAAACTATACTACCATATCACGTGGACTATTTCATAATTCATTAAATTTAATAAAATGGGAGTTATGAAGAGGAAATAAAAATAATAAAGGAAAATTTGCAATTGCTCGCCTCAATGGAATATTGTGAGATAAAAATATAAGTAATCAAAATAAAATGAATATCATCAATGGCAGTCATGGATTAGGCCATTGGCCTGTTCCGCTTCAGGAAAGAAATTGATCCCTCCATCTCTTCTTAGCTCTTCCTGGGTCTCTTCGCCCTGTGGGTCTGTAGTTCAATAGCTGCAGAGGTAGTCTATTGTTTGGCATTCTCAGAAGGTGTTCATGCCAATCATTTTGATATTTTTTAATGAATTCAGTTATTGCTGGTGTGTTGAGAGCTTTGCGGATATCTTCATTACGTATGTGATCATAAAGCGTATAACCCGCTAAAGGTCGTAATAACTTCATTTCTGCAGCTACTATCCTATTTAATTTACCTGTAGTAAGAGTCCAGCTTTCAGAACCATAAAGTAGAGTTGGAAGAGCCATTGTTTTATAAAATTTTAGAATTGTATCTGGACGTACTTTTCGGAAAAGAATGCTTTTTATTGTTCCTATAAGTTTTTGAAATTTGACCAATTTTATGTCTATGTCTTTACATGTGTCGTAGGAAAGATTGCAGCCAAGATAAATAAAGTTATTATATTGTTGTTAATAACAATTTTAGTTCGTATCGGTATTTTCCCTTGAAACGCCATAGTTTTTGTCTTACTCACCGAAATTTGTAAATTATAATCTTGGGTTATATTTGACAATCTATGTACTGCGCTTTGTAAGGTGATCTTCAGAAGTAGCCAATATTACTTGATCATCTGCATACATTAATGTGTTGAGGGGGTCGACCATCAAATCAGCAAGTGTGATTGTGATTCGTTTGTCCATAATTTTCATGATTTCATTCAATATCATAAATTAAATAAAGAGAGGGGAAATTTGACCAGCCTTGTTTACACCTTGGGTAATATTAGTCTATCTGATGTACCTAGATTTGATTATTTAGTTGTTTAAATCAAATCGCATCTATCTCATGCAATTGTTACAAGCATCATTACTTAATGGATTACAGAACTTATGGCCCTTAACAACAAAAACAACTAAGTATCTTTTGGCAACGGAAATGGATTTTATACGAAGGGCAGCAAGAATTTCAAGAAGAGAAAAAATTAGGAACTGCATTTATAAGGTGAGAAAATGGACGATGGCAGACACTATTTTAGATTATATTAAAACTCAGCAAATGTCCAGCAGCGAATGGCAGAGGATCGACTATAACCTAAAATCTTTTTTGGAATGGAAACCTGAGGGAAGACGAGGCAGAGGAAGACCTAAAACCTCCTGGAGTCAGGGAATATGTTTATACATGAAGGAGAAAATCTGCAACCAGGAGATTGGATGGACCGACAAAATTGGCTATTAGGAATCGGGACGATGTCAAAGACATTTATCAACCGATGATCTATCTATCTATTAAATTTAATAGTAATTTATTGCATTTACATAAGGTGCATGGCTACATACAATATAACACTGTGTGTGTATACTATAATACTACTATACTATATTCTACTGTGTATATATATATATATATATATATATATATATATATATATACTATAATTTAACAAAAATCCTTTTTCCTTACACACACATGAAGTTCTTAGACGTTTATTACCAAAGTTGTTTAAATGTTAAAAAGGACTTGCAGTCATTAAACCTGTTAGAGAAAATGGTAGTTCCATTATTACGTTGTATGATGAAAACGGTTCTTGGAAATGACAAGAGTTCGCTTGTAACGGAATTAGAGTGGTATACGTGAAATCCTAGTATTTTATTTTTCCTCAGACTGTACTTGTTAACTTGAGGGTATATTGAGAGGAAAACAAAATATGTGCTCGTCATTCCATTACTAAGGAACAGGCGTTTCCGGACAATCGTTCTGAAAATCATCTTTCAGCCTGTACTCATACTACAATATAAAATATAATTGCCGAAGAATGTAATAGTGTGCCATCAAATGTCTTTTGTAAAACATGGAATTTGGAATACATTACACACATCAAGTTTTTAATCAAATATAATTTAAAAATAAATAGAATCCATGAATATACAGCTAGCTCAAGTTCGATTCCCGATTGGGTTGAATTTCCTGATTTTGGTTTTTCATATATTTTCTCTAGTTTGAGACAAATGTCAGGGAACTCTGGCCGTAATTAATGTAAAAAAATACCGATCTGATTTTAATCAATCATATTTATAAGGAATTAAATTTAGAGTTCCCAACAATGGAACCAAATCGCCATAGTCCCATCAAAGACTATGAGTTAGCATTAACATCTGACAAGCTAAAGTTGAAATGTAGAAGTCAAAGATACAAGATGTCTATAAAACAATAAAGGTCGGCGAACTTACATACCAGACACTACATATAGAAAAATTGTGGATGACGTAGTTGAAGCGACTATAAATAATGAACTATCTTGCTTCATGGAACACGTACGTTCAATGTCGCATTTATTAAGGCTCCCTGTCGTCAGCCAACTGAAGCGTTTGCAACTAAAAATTTGTATCGTATTATGAAATGATAGTTAATAGTGAAATGGGTCGTGCTAATGAAATGTCAACCTAATATTTGCATTGACGACTGAGGAAAATAATTATAAACCCAGTCAGATTGATGGCACTCGCGATTTTCGAATACAATATTCAAACTCTGTATATCAGACAATGAGGCAAATCGTTCACCACAGTCTTAATCAGATTAATGGCCTCAAGGAGAAAATTTTCAACTCACAAAGTCATATCTAAATGGCTTTCGAACTATTGACACATATTTTTTTAAAAAGATAACAGTGTAGACCAATATAGTATATAGCAAAAGTAAAAAGTAAAGAGCCCTTGGGGTAGTAGGAGGTTAAGGCTCCCACTTTTCTGGACAATCGGCACTGATGTCAGCCCTGACGGCCGCCTTTACCCCCAGAACAAGCGTCTGGTACTCATTTCCGTTAGAGGCTGAGTCGACCCCAGGGCCATAGTGCCCCCGAAGGTTTGGGTCAGTTTAAAAATCCTGACCCCACCGGGACTCAAACCCTCGACCTTCCGGCCTTTAGCGCAGTGTCTTAACCACTACGCTATGGCGTAGCATATAACGAAATTTGGCCTATTTACAAAAATTATGGATGGTTAGAGTTTGGTGGTTAAACTATAAATTTTATTTTTAAAAAAAGAGTACACCTTTACTTATGTTTACATTAATTGAAACCACCTAACATTAACCCATCCGCACTGTTTTTGTAAATAATTTTGAAAAAATTTGGTTAAAATAAATTGCATAAAGAAAAATAAGTATACAATAAATTATTTTGTAAAACATTTTAAAAACATCTTTGCTATAAAACTGGGATAATCTAAACTGACTTTGCTCAACTCATTTCATTTTCTAAATTGTCAGAAAATGGAGTGAGTCTCTGTCTTCGTGATCTCTTTTCTCATGAAATAAACATTGTTTGTCCATAATTTCTGTTGTATAAATACATACTTATATATTTAAATGGACTCGTCTACAATACTTTAAAGCACAGGGTAATTAAACGAGCATACACAAAGTCCACATAACAATGATGAGTAACATAATTATTACCTCCACTCAACATTTTCCCATTAGTCTATTGTAAAAAAAAAAAGAGAAAAAAACAATGTAAGAATCCTCAATGTCTTTTTCTGAAACTTGATTGATGTTAGGATGGCCGTGGTATTAACTAATGTGTAGTTTCCTAAGGAAGCATTGACGATTTGAAACACAGGTTTACGTCTCATTACTCGGAATAAAAATATCAGAAAATAGAAAATTGAACACCCTATTGTTTGCAGATGACCAAATAATAATAGCAAATTCAGAAGATAATATACAGAAAGGTCTGTATGAACTTAACAAAATTACAGAAGAATATGGATTTAAGATATCTACAGAGAAAACAAAAATTATGACATTTCAAGGTGTAGATCCTGTCAGAAGTAAAATTGTACTGGACAATAAAATTTTGGAGCAGATGAATAATTTTACATATCTAGGATGCAATATCTCATATGAAGAAGAAAAGGATGTAAATGCAAAAATATCTAAATGTTTAAGAATTTTAGGGTTTATAAATTCTATCTTCAAGCCACAGTTAGTCCAAAAGCAATCAAGATTAAAAGTGTATAAACCACTGGCTCTTCCAACTCTTTTGTATGGTAGCGAAGTATGGACGTTGAACAGAAGGATATACAGAGACTTAGATCTGCTGAAATGAGATACCTTCGGAGGACTGCAGGATACACACTTACTAGATCACAAAAAAAATGAAGACATCTTAGAAGAATTACACATGGAACCTTTAGAAAACAAAATTTCTGATTATAAGTCAAGATGGATGCAACATGTTCATCGAATGGAAGACAACAGAATACCCAAACAAATGTTAAGATATCAACATTGCAGGAAGAAGAAGACCAGGACGTCCACTCAAAAGACTTTTGGATGGTGTTTCTCTTGAGGCGGAAACAGGTCAACAAATGGCCTAAATTCGTGATTGTACTATGATGATGATACTCTTTAGTATACTATATAATATGAAGGATGTCCAAAATATAAAATTTTCTACAACTACATAGATTGTAGATTTTAAAGATTGGTGCAAATTGTAAACTACAAGAAAAAAATTATGATTTAAAAGACAATAAATAGAGTTGTTTGCTTAAACAAATTATGATAATGGTACAGTTTACTGTACTTATTCTTTGTGGACCATGCTTGTCAGGTTTCCGAAGTCTACAGGTTCAAATTCGACCTGAATCCGTGGATTTTTAAGGGCGTAAAAATCCGGAGTATGACTTTCTTCGAAACGGAAGTAAAGTCACGAGTCCCATTCCGCAGATTTATTGCACACAAGAGAACTTCAGACTGAAATAAGAGATAGATAGATCACCGGTTGATTAATCTCTTTGGCATCGTCCGATTCCTAATAACCAATTTTGTCGGTTCATCCAATCTCGTAGTTGCAGATGTTTCTCCTTCGTATATAAACATATTCCCTGACTTCAGGAGGTTTTAGGTCTTCCTCTGCTTCGTCTTCCCTAAGGTTTCCATTCCAAAACAGATTTTGGTAGTCGATCCTCTTCCATTCGCTGGACATGTCCGTACCATCTTAATTGCTAAGTTTTAATATAATCCAAAATAGTGTCTTCAATCTTCATTTTCTCCCTTATAACTGAGTTCCTAATGTTTTCTCTTCTTGAAATTCTTGCGGCCCTTCGTATAAAATCCATTTCCGTTGCCAAAAGGTACTTATTGAAATGAAAGATCTTTATATAATATTTTCGGTCTTTCCACGGCACGATTTAAATTGCGATGCTAATAGCTTGAGTTATGAAAGACCGTTGATAATAAAATATAATTTTAAATAAAGAAGGCTATAATTGAAAGCGAAATGGACAATGCATTAGATAGTCCTTAAATAATATAACAGTAAATAAATGTAAGAACTCCACCGCTGTGATCTCAAGGTAGCATGCTGCCTTGTCTCGCAGCGGGCCCGAGTTAGATTCCCGGGACAGGGTTTCTGGGTGAGATTTTTTCGGGATTTTTCATCTCCTGTAAGACAAATGTCAGGAAGCTTAGGGCCCAACGGTCTTCGAAAATCATCAGTCATCATCATTTACCGGTGTGGAAAGCAGTGGGAAGCTACCACACCTATAATTTCCTAGTAAAGCTGCAAAGCATAGCATGAAAATGCTGCATTGAAAGACATGCCCTCGGACAGAACACTATAGAATAGAATAGAAACGAATTAAAATTATCAGTCATGTCTAAGAGAAATAAATCCCTATATTAAATTCTGTACGAGGATTCGTTAAATCTATACCTCAAAATCATATCATCGTATATCCAAAATTGATGATTTCAAGATATTCTTGTAATTCTTGGGCTATAATTTAGTGTCATAGTATTGCATGTGAGCTAAGAAGTAAAATACATTAAATATTATTATACCAACACAAAATATATCGACAAGTGTAAGAATGTAATTGACTTTTATTAACTCAAAATCACCGAAACTGGACATGCGATAGTATGATTCTGGGATACAAAATATTCCCTGGAAATTTGAAACAAATTAATTTAGAAAATCGTGAGAAAATACGAATTTTGTAAGGCACTACTTTAACATTGACGATATAGGAGATTCTGAATCATTTATAAAAATCACAATTTCAGCTAGCGCGAGCAAAACATATTAGGTTGAATATAGAAAGTAGTGTGGTTGTTAGTTGCATAAATATTGTATCGACTGTACACAAGTTGCCTTTTATGTGCTCTAAGCTATTAATGAACACTTGTCAACCATGAACCGTCTTATTGGCATTTACGTAACAGCATTTACTGCAACTAACTGCTTGCATCTGGTCTCTGTTCTTTCCATGTTATAGAATAATATTTGTTGTTCAAATTTTTGGAAACAGCGACTTCGGACAGGACTGTATCTACCGAGCGAGATGACTCAGACGGGGTTGCGTTTGAAACACAAATTCAGGGTATTAATTTAAAACCCTAAAAACTACCATTTTTTATCAATTTAATAAAACGATTCAATTCATCATTAACCCTTCCAAGTTGAGCGTCTCTTATATTTAATCTTATTCAATGTTGCCCATCATTCTTTGTAGCTTGGATATATATGTATATAATTTGGCGTTTACTGCTAAATGTTAAAATTTAATAACATCGATATATATATATATATATATATATATGTGTGTGTGTGTGTGTGTGTGTGTGTGTGTGTTGTGTGTGTGTCAGGTCCCAATCGTTATAGCTGTTTTTATCAACCTGGAGCTGCCCAAATAGATCTCGATTCCATACACTGGCCGAAATTACATAACAAAATTCCATCCCCTCATGGGAATCAAACCACCGCGCGCTTCCCGTAGCTCTGCTCCAAGACTGTTCGACCATAGTGCGGGGCTATTATTATATTTTTTTTTTTTGAGAATAAAATTCTTAGGGAAAATTTTGGACCAAAGAGAGATGAACAGGCAGAAGACTACATAACAGTGAGCTGCATTGTCTTTATAGGATGCCGGATATAATAAGATCAGTTAAGTCTCGTAGACTGCGGTACGAATGGGGAACAAAAGAGGTGCATGGAAACTTCTTGTAGGAAAACCAGAGGGAAAACTCCCAGTTGGTAAACCAAGAATGAGGTGGGAGAATAACATTAACCATGGTTTGAGGGTAGTAGATTATACAGGAAATGTTTGAAAAAATCTTAGGATAGGGATGTATGGAGAGCATATGTCCGCGAAGCCATTAACCTATGGGTTCGGTAGTGTCAGTGAGTTAGTTAGGTATTATTAATTTAAAGAAATAATAGTAACGGTATAGGCTCTATATTGAGAAATAGTCGGGTCTGTTACTGATGTATAGTACCGTTGAAAATTGTTTTCTAAAGCTAATTCGTTCTAGCTAATTGTAATTACAAAAGGAAGAAAAATAAATTGTGCTGACCCAGAAACGTTTTGTTCCTATTGACGTCGTGGATTGCAAATTAGTTGATTGACTCATGGAACGGTTAACGTTTACATCAGCTATATACGTGGCTGGTGTTTACATGTGCAGCCATAACACTTTATACTTCATCACGTAGCACATACCTTTCACTCTTAGGTTTGCAAATTCTTTATTTATTATATATTTTTCAACTTGTCTCGGTCCCAATGGCCAGCGGCTATCACGTTTTTGAATGTTACATCGCTTTAATTGAAGTTAACTTTAATTTAAGATAGTACTAACAGTCAATTGCTACAAAATAAAAACATATGGCTGGTGTATACTATCATCCATCCATAATAATTATGCCCGAAGGCAGGTCCTTCACTGCAATCATATGCAGCTTTAGGGAATTGTAGGTGTGGTAGCTTCCCGTTGCTTTTTACACCGGTGAAGGATGATGATGATGATAATGATAAGGATGGCCATATGATTTCGGGGACCGTTTGGGCCTTAAAGCTTTCCTGACATTTGTCTTACAGGTGAGGAAAAAACCCGATAAAAACCTCACCCAAAAAAACTGCCCCGACCGGGATCGAACCCGGGCCCGCTGCGTGACAAGGCAGCACGCTACCTCGAGACCACAGCGGTGGACTTATACTAACATTAGCCATGCCAATTGACTGTCGCCAAACTCCAAAAGATAATTTTAATTGACCAATAGAAGTCAGTTCTTCCTTTGATCGCTAGTCAAAATTGGCAGAGCAGAGTCGCCCTATCAAATAATTTGACTTATCAAATTATTTTCGATGACGGACACACTGATTCATGTAATATAACCGGTATTACTTTTCAAAGATTTTCGAATGCAGCTAGAAATATTTTGCAAAATAACGTAATTTGTAACAGAAGTTTAATATATTGAATATTTGTATACCATAAGGAAGGCAGATTTGTTATAATAAATGTTCATAACATTACATGATATTTTAATCAGATTTTAAGATGAGTATAAAATGTGTGGATTAAAGGTTTTCGGAGGCAGTTCTTCATAATTTAAAATATTCAGTAAGATACGTTATACAGTACAATTAGGTAAAAGTGTCCACCGCTGTGGTCTCGAGGTAGCGTGCTGCCTTGTCACGCAGCGGTCCCGGGTTCGATCCCCGGTCGGGGCAGTTTTTCTGGGTGAGGTTTTTATCGGGGTTTTCCTCACCTGTAAGACAGGAAAACTTTAAGGCCCAAATGGTCCCCGAAATCATATGGCCATCATCATCATTCCTCCTTATCATTACCATTATCATTATCATCCTTCACAGGTGTGGAAAGAAACGGGAAGCTACCACACTTACACAATTCCCTAGTAAAGCTGCAAGCATAGCATGAAAATGCTATGATTGCAGTGAAGGGACCTGCCTTCGGGCAGAATTACTATGGATGGATGGATCCTTCACAGGTTAGCAAGGAGAAGCTACCACACCTATAATTCTCTAGTAAAGCTGCAAAGCATAGCCCTCGGGCTGAATTACTATGGATGGAGGTAAAAGTCTCGGATTATAAAAATATGTTGCATTCTGACACATTATGCCCTCTTGACATCTCTCTCGTTAAGCTTCCTTTCGTCAAATAGTATTATCTCCTTGACGTTTTCCTGCTAAATCGTGATATCCACCAATTACAAGGCAATTAACATTCTGCCAATTTAATTCATGGCTTCTTAAATATTACACATAGCAAATTAGTGATAATCAAAATTGATTTGTGGCCATTTTTGTTGACTTCTATTGATGTTACATTTAATACTTTGATAATCAGACTTCGATTACTGTTATTTTGACTAACGTTGGGCCATTTTTTGCTGATATTGATGAACCGGTCTGTAGGTAAATAAATGGATGCATGAATGGGTGGGAGGGTAAATCATTGGATAGACAGGGAGATTAATGAGTATATTATGGATAGGTTGTTAAGAAAATTGATGAAATGATGATTGATGGATAAACACCATTAGCTAAGTATATGGATAGATTATACGTATAATTTAATAGGTAGATATGTATGTGTATAAATTGATGGAATTATACCCTGAGTAGGTAGATAAGTAGATGTTAATAAATATTATAAACGGGCATATGGGTCAAAATAAAATGATCTCACTTCAGATCCTACGAGGTCCATGAGATAGTAGGAGATTAAGACTCCCACCCTTCTAGACAATCGGCACGATGTCACCCCTGCGTGACAGCAGTATCACCCCCTTGTCAATCTATTCATTTCCGCTAGGTAGATATGCACATGTGGATGCATGGTCAATGGGTAGATAGATAAGTAGACGGATGAGTAGCTGGATATGTTATCGGTATGTAGACGAAATGGTAGAAAGGTAGGTGGATGGATGAACGGATGGGTGGCTGGATATTTTATTAAGTGGATGGATCTTAGAAATAAACCAGGGAGTAAGACAAGGGTGTCCATTGTCACCAGTATTATTTAATTTATACTTGGACGATGTCATAAATGAATGGCAAGAACAAATATAATATAATATAAATAGTGTATTGACAACTCTGCTTTTTGCAGACGATGAAGCAATAATGACAGCATCAGAAAATGCTTTACAACAATTCCTTTATACTTTAAATAATATCTCTCTAAAATACAATTTAAGAATATCTACATCTAAAACAAAAATATTAGCTCTGAAAGGAAAATGTGCAATAAGAACAAAAATAATGATAAACAATGTAATTATAGACCAAGTTCAGAATTTTAATTATTTGGGATGTCATTTAGGCAATGACAGAAATTTAGATAAACGCACTAAAATACGATTCAATTATCTTTGTGGCACAATTAAACGCACTTAGGTAGGCGGTTAGATGGATAAAATTGTGGGTATGTAAATGGACGGATATGCTTGTAGTTACGGGGAAAGGTGGATGAAATTATGGATAAGTAAATGGATGATGGACATGTTGGTAGTATTGTCTGTCCAACGAATCTGTGCCCCGTAAGATATGGCAACTAAAGCCTACTTCCTTTTCTGCCTCGGCAAATAATTTCCATCCCTGCATTTCCATCTCTCTCTTTTTTATCTCTCTCTTGCACTTGCACTCCAGTGTTGTCAACTCAACTCTAACCTTGCATTATTCTATATTCAAGAGCCATGACACTGGGGGAAGTTTGGCAATATCCCTACTCGATAAGATACCTGTAGCTGTCGTTTGACGTAGGGATAGGGGAGTGCGGTGAAATGGTGTGAGTATAGACGTGTACCTTTCTAAGAACGATGTCAGCGTTGTAGGGGACAGATCCGTTGGTCTGAGTATACGTGGGTAAGATAAAAAAAGGTAAAAAGATCCTACTACCGGCTATTGGGGTAGTACGAGATTAAGGCTCCCACTTTTTGGACAATTGTCACGAGTTGTGAGCCAGGTTGTCAATCCTGCACGACGGCAGTCTTACTCCCAAAACATGCTCCTGGTACTCATTTCGATTAGAGTCTGAATCGACCTCAGGGTCATGGTTCCTCCACAGTTTTAGGCCAGTTTAAAAATCCTAACACCACCGTCCTCGACCTACCGGCTTGTATCGTATTATCTTTACTAATTATGTTAAGGCTATTGCCCAGGAGGTGGATAGATGGATGAAATTGTAGATATAAATTGATATATAGGCAATAGAGTCGTAATGCTATTAAACTGAAACTGGGTCCAAGGATTTGCTAACAGAGTACCGCAAGACACGATGGCATTTCATTATCTGACTCACGACCATGGATAATGCGTAATAATTCAAGCAAAAAACCTGTGAGAGTATTGTTTCAGCATTTCCCATATCATATTACTTTTGAGAATTTTAAACGAAACGTGCTTCTACATTATTTTGTTATCCATTCATATTGAGATTTTTTTATTCAATGCTCCAGGTTATCATTTCGACATTTCTGGTGTTTCTCCTGGCATTGGCGTAATTTCAACCCACTTCTAAGGTTGGGGTGCCTGGAAGGCGGGGTTACGGCTGCTCCGATGATATGATGGGTATTGAAGGTAATTGTGCGCCAGGAGAGTCCTTAATTCTAAACTTAATCTAATGCGAATATGAATGATGATGATGCCCATATCATGTTTGGGCCTAAAAGTTTCCTGACATTTATCTTAGACCTATAGGTGAGGAAAACCCCGAAAAAAATCAGCTATGAACTTGTTCCGACTGGGGATCACACCAGGGCCCGCTGCGTACAGCAATATACAAAGTTTATAAATTATTAATTAGGCCTACTTGTGAGCGTAGTATGTGTTATATATATATATATATATACCATACACATTTTTTGTTTATTTTACAGCCTGTTTCTATACTTGGATGTAATGCAACTTGCCCTGTATTAACAATATTTATATAATTTATGTTCACATTCCCGCGCCGTAGCCGAGTGGTTAAGGCAAGATGCCGTGGCGCAAAGCTATGGGACTTGCGCTGGTTCGAGTCTCTACGGGAGAAGACATTTTCTCATGCAATTTCGGCCAGTATGGGATCGGTTCCCACGTAGCATCGTGAGGAATTTGGGTAGCTACAATAAGTAGCGGCTCCAGGTTGAAAAAACTATAACGGCTGGGGGATCTGTCATATTGACCACATGCCATCCCCTATACTGGCTGGATGATCGTCTACCTCTGTGATTAACACATGTGTATGTGAGGCCTGTCGCGCCGTGGGATTAGATTATGTTTCAACGACCTGTTTATGGTTTAGTACGGTATTTCATATTACGCCTTATTTTCCAGTTATATGTAATGTAACCAAAATAACAGTGGGTTCGAGGAATACATTAGAGTATGATATCGAGAGGATTAACAGGAAGAGATGCTGAGAGTAGGGATTTATAGAGGAGTAAAATTTACATTGGATTGTAGGAAAACTTCTGTATTATATAGAAATCCCTAATAAAGAAAGAGAAGAGTGTTAATATATGTTTCTGGTTAATTTTAATAGGTTTCGAATTATTTATTTTTTAGCTGTATAGATTGTGTCTAAATCAATTCAGTTTATGTAATCTTTAAATGTTCTTGTTTATACACTCATTAATTTATCTTCATTATACTCCTTTTGTCCATCGCTGTGGTCTCGAGGTATCGTGCTGCCTTGTCACGCAGCGGGCCCGGGTTCGATCCCCGGTCGGGACAGTTTTCTGGGTGAGGTTTTTATCGGGGTTTTTCCTTACCTGTAAGACAAATGTCAGGAAAACTTAAGGCCCAAACGGTCCCCGAAAGCATATGGCCATCTTCATCATCATCCCTCATCGGTGTGGAAAGCAACGGGAAGCTACCACACCTACAATTCCCTAGTAAAGCTGCAAGCATAGCATGAAAATGCTATGATTGGAGTGAAGGACCTGCTTTCGGGCAGAATTACTATGGTTGGATACTCCTTTTAACCCACCGCTGTGGTCTCCAGGTAGCGTGCTGCCTTGTCACGCAGCGGGCTCCGGTTCGATTCCCGGTCGGAACAGGCTTCTGAGTGAGGTTTTTTTCGGGGTTTTTCCTCACCTGTAAGACAAATGCCCCCAAAAATCATCCAGCCATCATCATTATCATCACCATCCTTCACCGGTGTGGAAAGCAACGGGAAGCTACCACACCTATAATTACCTAGTAAAGCTGCAAAGCATAGTATGAAAATGCTATCCCTTGCAGTGAAAGACTTGCCCTCGGGCAGAATTACTATGGATGGATGGATCCTCCTTTTATATTTCCTTAGCATTGCATGCTTGGATGAGTTTATTTCAGTGTGTAATTTAGGACATTCGAATAAAATTTGTACCTCTGTCTGTTCTGGTGCCCGGCATGTTCGTATATGGGGACATCTTTTATTTTAAATATATATAATTAGGTATTGGTTCTATTTTATCTAGTAACGAATGTCGTTGTGTTCCCTGATAATGGTGTGTATATCATATATAATTTAAATTAACAATACAGTATTATTATATAACCAATGGAACTCTTAAAAATCTTAATGTGGCAGGTGTTTTGTTATGCTTGCCTCAATCCATAAAGAATTTGTAATGTAACTTCATGGAAATGTGAAAGAATTCCATGAATATTTTAATAATCTATATTATAATTATGTGGAAATGCTGGAATGTCGTGTGAGTGCAAAGTCTATTGAATCCACTTGACCATTCGACCTCGTCGTTCTTGGACGAGGTCCATCACATCACAATATCCCTCCCAGCCGCCTTTTCCTCAGTCTGGTCACGCAACCACACACTGTTTCATCAACCCATACAGACTGGTTCCTCAGGAATCAAGATCTCCTTTGTCAAGACTTTCTTCAGCCGGACATATTTCTTCATAGTCCCGTACCTGTGCTGGAAAAATCTCGGTAGATTAGTGCCTACCAAGCTCGTAAGTGTAGATTTACGGCACATAAATGAAATACGAGGCCTCTAATATATGAAAAAAAGTTTGTTGCCCTTTCATGCTCTAGTTTGCATTGTGACTCTGATGTCCTAAGTTATTGGAGAGAGTCGCAAAATCAAATACCACCACTATTATATACTATCACTACCTATGGTGGCGAGATCACCCATTTGATTAATAGGCATACCAAATTTTCCGAATGCCTCTTTTTTTCCTGACGTATGACTTAATAAAAATACCCCTTTAATTGGTCACGAGGCATGATCGCGAGGATCAGTAAACTGTATGAAAAGGAGGTAGATGCTCTACTTAATAATACAATAATAAACGTTGACTATAATTTCAAAGTAAAGTCAAAATTGCAGTCTGCAGAAATTGATTTTTTTTAGATCTGCATGATGCTCTAAATTAGGATCAAGAACAGTATTATCCAAGAAAAAATGAACTTCAACCAAACATCATCATCATCATCATCCTGCCAGGTATTAGTCCTAGAAGAACTGTTACGGCCTGAGAAAGCGGTTTTCGTGCCAGAGCGTAAATTATAATCCATCAACCAAACAATATTATACAATTTGTGGGAAATAAACAATTACACGTGAGGAGGATGGATGAAGATAAATTGCCAGTTAGGAGTTTGGGATGGATTCCAAATCGGAGGAATTAAAAATTTATACTGGAGTAGTAATAGTTATGGACTTGAAACTTAAAGAATTTGGCGGTATCTAAGAAGACATGGATAGAGGGAATTATGAATTTTATGAAGGACAGGGAATTACAAGACGGTGACTGGAAGGATAAAACCTGTTAAATAAAATAATGATAATACTAATAATGCTTTATCTAAGCTGGCAGAGTTAAGGGCATAAGGCCTTCTCTTCCACTGAACCAGCGAATATGCCCTTATAGAGATAATACTAGTTTTATAGAATACTGAGTGGGCTAAAGGAACAATCTGCACACACGAATGAGTAAAAAAAAAACTTTCGGTACATTTCCATTCTTATACATGCTATAAGGGAAATTAAACTGGAGGAATTTACCTGATTATAGAGAGCTTCAGGACAACCATTTGCGATAGGGAATCTAGAATCTCGGACAAAATATATGTGAGTCATCAGTTTGTCGTTAAAATTGTTTACATTTGATACCCACATTACAGTATTAAAATTAAGAGTATGGCATGGTATGAGATGGCTTTGATCCTCAATAAGGTGTTGTATGAAACATAACTAATATTTTAAAAAAATACAGATCTTGTAAAGTGGCCGGAAACGAGTAATTCTTGATAAGCTAACTTTTAAATATATATGTCTTAATAATTGGGGTTCATTCGATCTCTAATAAGGCCTTAACCATTCCACTTCACCCGGTGGCCCTATTTAATTTTAATATTGGATTCTGAGTATAACAACTGATAGCCTAACTGAGTTGTGTCTCAGGTCCTACTGTGTTTCTTACCTCAGATTGCTTGTTTGCATCTTCTGTAGCAAGATAAATTTATTTGGTTTAATTAATTTACGTTCTGCACTTAGGTCAATTTTATCTTTCCAAGACTGCTAGCGAATTTCTTAGTAAGAACCAAAATCTCATCACTATAAATTATATGACATATTTACAGTTCGTCCCGCCCCGTAGCCGAGTGGTTAAGGCAAGATGCCTTGGCACAGAGCTACGAGACTTGCGCTGGTGGTTTCCATGGGGGAAGGAATTTTCTCATGGAATTTCGGCCTGTATGGGACCGATGCCCACCCAGCAGCGTGAGGAATTTGGGTAGCCACAATAAGTAGCGACCCCAAGTTGTTTGCGTCAATCAGAAGACAGGCGATATTTTTAGCTTCTGTACAATTAGCTGCTATAACGTGGAATTATCATAAGTAATGCCACGAGTGATTTCCAAATTATCGATAAATTCACGACTCACGAAGTGAGGAGTGAATTTATCTAGAGAATTTGGAAATCAAGAGTGGCATTTGTTAGGACTATTTAACGAATAAAATTAAGCTGTTTACTCACAAATCATTATTTAACTATAGTTATTTTAAAATATTTATATATTTAATGTAAACGGCGATGTTTGAAAACAAATGAGAAACGATAGGTACGCTTCTACTGCTTCTTTTGTTTATCACTGCAACCAGATCATACTATTTATTGCCAAAGGAACGCAATATTGTAAGAATGCTCTCTAGTGGAGAAAAAATGAAACACATCAATCTGTATATTAATTCATTTTTGATGTCGTATGATGTAAATATGACAATTATATTTTTCTCGATTATTACCTGGGAAAAAATACATTTAAGAAAGTGCAAACAGTGGTTTCTTTTTTTGGTGGTATAATCAATTGCTACAAATGTTGACATGTAAGCACTATTATATACAATCTGGTAGCCGTATTTGTTATAGGCTCAGTCACTGCAAAATAACGGTCAGACCTGTTCAGAATATTAAAAAGGAGGAGCTTTGTTTAATATATGATAATCCTAACACTGTTAAATATTTCGTGAAACACGACTCTGATTGGTTGTAAAACAGAAATCATTGAAACGTGATTGGTCATTGACTCCCATTTGGGGCATGAGTTAAATAGTCACTTAGATTTTCTTTTTACTGTTAATCTTCAATCAAAATCAGATTGGTTGATTTTTTCTAAAGTGAAACTAGTTCAGAAACGGACTGAAGAATTCGCTGAGGTGTGACTCCACGTTACGTAATGTTGGAGATGCAGTTAACACTCCAGTACCTAACGAAGACAGGAAATTAGTTTCTAGACAATAGTCAAAGGAATCTTGGAAAAGATGCCAGGTTTGCGTGACGACATATTTTACCCCTGGTAATGGACCAATGGTAGGCATTTTCGATGTAAGTAGAATTTTATAAACAGTCACTTCCAGTGTGCTAGTGGCTATCACGCTCGCTTCGATTCCAAAATTCCTGAGTTCAAGTCCAGTCGGGGCTGATGGTTTTTTTTTTTTCAGGGAGTAAAATGAGTACACAGGTTTTCTTTGGTAGGGAAGTAAAGTCAATTATGCAGTATCGTATATCTTCCATGTAATAATAGAATCTCATTTCTCAAATAAAATATCTCTGATCAAAATTTGTCTAGCATTTCGCGCCCAGCTTTCAATTGTGACGCTGATGACTCGCGTTTAGAGCGTCATTAAATAAACTAACATTGCAACTTTAAGTTCTAGAACTAACTTTTAGGGTTGAAAAGTTAAGGAAATAGCTTTTTTTAAAGGATGATATTTAAAAAGTGAAGATCATTTAATGAAGTTTGAGTTTCTGACAACATTTAAAGTAAATTAAGACAAAAAAATGAAAATAGTTAATAATACTACATAATCTAAATGATGGCCTAAAACCATTGTGAGTAGTTTGATTTCACTAATGACCTTCTTCTTCCAGCTCTACAGCCCTTTATGAACCCTGGCTGCTGTTAGGACACTCCTCCATGCATCCCTACCCAATGCCTCCCTTCTCCATCCCCGGACCACGAACTTTCTGAGGTCCTCCTCTGTTCCATCCATCCATCTCAGTTTCGGTCTTCCTCTTCTTCTTCATCCATCTGGTCTCAGTACGGTAAAGCTTTTTATTAGTATTCTCCTCCTCCATTCTCATTATATGAGCTACATATCTCAGTCTGCCAATTTTAATAACATCTACAATATCTGGGTCTGAATACAAATTGTAGATTTCTTCGATATATATTATCCGCCATACTACACGATCATTTATAGGTCCCAGGAAATTCCTCAGGATTTTCCTTTCAAATATTCTCAGTCTTTTTCCATTCTCTCTGCTAAGTGTGCAGCATTCACTGCCATAAATAGCAAGCAGCTGGTCTCAGTATGGTTTTGCATCCACACTTACAATGTGTGATTTGAATAAATGACATTAATAAATGAAATATCGAATTCCTGTTTTATTCTCAGAATACGCAAATACATAGGAAATTTATCTCATAACAAAAATTCTAAAAGATTAACTTAGAGCACTATGGTTCTAGCCGAACGATATTCAAAAGCTTTCGAAACTAAAAACCCTAAAATAGTCAATAATAGTATATTACTATAGGAAAAATGTTTAAAAGCCGAGCGATAGCGAGGTTTTTAATTTCCGAGATTCTGTAAAACACTTAACAAACGTGCGTTGTACACTATTTTTTGCGCGATGGTGTTTTCAAAATAGTATATAATAGTAAAATAATAACATCTTTGTTGGAAATATTTGCGTTCATTATAAACAATTGAGTAACGTTAAAAGTGTGGGCAATGTTTATTAGTTGAAAGTACAGGAGGCCGTGAGACCATTATTATTGATAAAATGGCCGCAAGTACGTATTTATTGTTTTATATTGTTTCAAATAAAGTTCATTTCATTTAAAATGCAGTGATTTGTTTCGTATAATGTATATTAACACTACCTTTTGGATATTTTCTGTATATACATTGTACGAAGTATACATAGAGGGCAGTGGTTTTGCTTCCCGCACGTGGGTGTAAATGTAATATTACAGTGTAGTTATTTAGGTTGGGAACCCCAAAATGTAGGAAGTTGAACTTTCAATAATGGTCGCCATTGCTGGTAAGTACGACAAAACGCACTATCGCGCAAAAAAAAATAAAGGCAACATTATTTTTTATAATTCAGAGTAAGTTGGATCAAAAAGTAAAGTTTGAAACTCGTGTTCAGGTCGCGTACGTTAAATAATGGAGCCGGTTATCCGACTGAGGTTTTTCCCAGATACTAAGTCTATTGCTGGATTGGAATTTCATTATCAGGACTATATCCATATTGTCCCCCATTATCTTCTAAAAATAAATAAAATATGAATAACTTGCATAGAAAACACCTGATAAAGACAAAATAAATACACTGCCTACCAGACACCATGTGATATTCTAGCATCGGTAAGACTTTGCACATTAATGAGTCCAAAAATGTTGGAACACAGAAAAATAATAATGATATTTTGAAAGTTTTAAGTATTAATCCAATATTGGAAAATACATTTAAAATGTATATTCATTTGATGTTTCCGTGTCTAAACATAAAGCATTTATTTATTTTTCTTTACTAAGAGAGGTATCTTTGAGTCGTGTGATACTACGAACATTTGAAGCAGCACACATGCAATTTCTAAAATACTTCTAGAGATCTCGAAGTTAGTTGGAATAAAAAATGGACAACTGAAAGTGAAGAATGTTGTAGAGGAAATACAATGTAGAAAAATGACTCAGCAGACAACATATTAAAAAGAATCGACTCAAGCTACAACTACAATGTTTATAATTTTCATGGTTTGACTTTGAACCCTGAAGACCAGCACTGAATTTTCTTTTACTATTATCTGAATTTATATTATGAATATTTAGCAGTTTTACTATAATTGGTATCAGTATGAATAATATAGGCAGCTCCATCATATAATAACATACCAACATTGGTTCTTATCAACCATTTTGAATCCAGTTATCTCCAATATCCAGGGATACAATCCTTCCCTCTATGTCTAGATATTTCCTAATGGTATTTTGGACTTCCCGATAAAAAAAAAAAACTTGGAAAACATTTTTACTGTCACCCATTCGAGCTTCATGACCTGGCCATCTCAATTTCCGAGACCTAATAACCCTGATAGCATTAAGGCAACCAAATAGATCGTGGAACTCGTAAAGCTTCCTCCATTCTCCATTTACATCCCTTATGGGCCAAATATCCATTATATTATCTTATTTTCTAACACTTTTAGTTTGTTTTATTGACTTAAGTAAGAGACCATGCTTTAAACTCATAAAATACAGCAAATAAGATTATGGTATTATAAATTGTAATATTTAGATCTTAGGTAGAAATCAGAGAAAACGAGAGACGTTGATCTGAATAATATCACAAATTTCCTCCTTTAAATGGTTATTTTTAATTGTACATAATGAAGCCAATGCAGACGCGAAGAGAAAAAACTGATCAATGAAAAGAGTGAAGAATGCTGAGTTTGCAGTTAAGGATTTACCTTTGGTCAGATAATTATGAATGAATATTGTGTCAGGTTGGTTTGACTTGAGCGACATTATTAGGGACCGAAGTTGGATGTTGGACTTGGCTCTCTAAGGTAATTATCTTAGTATTTGATATTTATTCGGTTTAAGAATTAATTTAGTTTTTATTTTTGGAACGAGGTTATAATATTAGAGGAATCCAGCTGCATGTACGTCTAACACTAATAGATGTCAAGTGTTACTTAGTGACGTCTCCCACACATCGTCTCTTGTTTCCTGTGAAGAATACATTGAAATAGTTAACACAGAAACCTGTATATCCGCCGCTAAATTAGCAAACATCACTTATAGAAGTACAGGAGTGTAGATTTATTCGATTTAATTCACCTGCACCCAGAATAGTTAGGAAATATTGTACATAAATAATAATAAAACTATGATAGCCAAGACATGCCGAAATGGATGTTATCACTGTCTATTATGAAAATACAATGAATGACGAGGTTAGCGTGACGCAGTCCTTCAACTTTCGTTTTAGTTTAATTAACCATCAAGAATCTATTCATTGTCTTCAAGAAGCTGCATGAACCTTGTTCTAGACTCTAAACAAAGAAAAATTTATGTGGACCAAGGGCTCGCCGTAGCGTAATTAGTTAAGGCAATTCGCTACAAGTTGGAAGGTTTTTAATAGCTGTGGCCGCGGTGGACTAATGGTTATGCTCCTTGCCTCTGGTCTCGAGGGTCGCGGGTTCAAACCCGGCCGGGGTCGATGGATTTTTTTAGGACGGAAAAATCCAAGGAGCAAGTCCTCCGGGAGGGACTTTAAGCCGTGGGTCCCGAGTCTGAAGATTTTCAGGCTCGTAAAAAATCCTTAAGCCTGAATGAAAAGGCCTCTAAGCAAAATTTACCGAATTTTCCCGTCCTAGTACTACCTTGGTTTCCTAGATGTCAGTATGAGGCGGAACGCTGACCACGGACCACTCAAAAAATGACATCTATACGAAAACAAGTGTAACTAAATTAATATGGTTCAAATTCTTCCCTGTAGGGGGAGAGCGCCTAAATCTCTGTACTTAAAACCTTCTGGCGGCACTGTGGCCCTAGAGTGAATTCAGACTCTAATGGAAGCGAGTACCGGTCACTTGCTCTGGGAGTATAGATGACCGCCATACAGGGCTGACAACCCGGCTGTCATCTCGTGCCGATCGTCTAGAAAATTGGGAGCCTTTAACCTCCTACTACCATAAAGCAAAATGCCTTGGCGCAAAGCTCGTTGGAATATCCATGGGGGAAGAAATTTTCGGCTAGTATGGGACCGGTACCATAAGTAGCGACTCCAGATTTAAAAAAAAAAAGTTGTAACGGAAGCCGACGTACCGACCACATGTCACCCTTACGCTGACTCTTCCTCTGTGATTAGCACATCTGGATGTGAAGCCAGCAGCCGGCTGGTAGGCCAAAGTCCTTCTAGGTCTGTCGCGCTATTGAATTAGTTATGACTTGATGGAATGATTGAAAACATTTAGTTCAGGATTGGGATGTATGAAGAGCATATACCCGCGCGTCGATGAACCTCCAGGTTCGGTAGAACCAGTGAGTTAGTCTATGTTTGAAACAGTCGACAACTCCAAATATCATCTCTATAGTAATATTAGTGTTGGTTATTATAGAATATTAATTTCTTCAGTTGGTATTATTTTATCAGTATTGTAAACTTTATCAATACTTTGAGGTCGTTTAAACAGTAAAATAAGATATAATTTATTTCTTAATATAAAAGAGAGAATATATTTTTAACTTCCACATTTGATTAGATAAACGCACAGTTTTCTAATACTCATTCCTGACGCACACTTACTCTTATAGTAATGTTTCTAGACCTAAATATAATTATGTTTATTAAGCATAGGGTAAAGATTGGCATTTTCTGACATTGGGTATTTGGTGATATGGATCCTAAACATAACCGTTATAACAATGAAGTGAAGCCATTGCAACTCTACAATATAAATAGATAGCTGTTTAATATTTTATTTATCGATTCTCTTTAACAACTCATATCATTAGCGTAGCAGTTCAAATCTGGGGGTTAAAGGTTAACAAATCTTCCACAGATAATTCAGGTTTGAGATTTTTTCTATGTGCCATAAATCTACTACTCTGTTTTACTTCCCTTACCAAGGAAACCATTCCACGTATTTTGTAAAACTTTATTTGGGGATTCTATGCCACTGAAAGTAAAGTAAAGTAAACCCACTATAGGCCTCAGGCGGCCCTTGGAGTAGTAGCAGTTAAGGCTCCCACTTTTTCTGGACAATCGGCACTTGATGTCAGCCGGGTTGTCAGCCCTGCGTGACGGCCGCCTTTACCCCCAGAACAAGAGCCCGGTACTCATTTCCGTTAGAGGCTGAGTCGACCCCAGGGCCATAGTGCCGCCAGAAGGTTTGGGTCAGTTTAAAAATCCTGAACCTATCGGGACTTGAGCCCTCGACCTTCCTCTATGCCACTTACATTAATTCAAATAAAAAAACTGAAAAACAATTTATTGTTGCAGTGTGTGAATAATTATCTGAGAGAAATTATTTTTTTTTTTCAAAAAAGTGAGAAATACCTTAAAATGAAGTGGAAAGTTGAGATCAAAGTAATCTAAAATTACCATACTTACAATGTAAAATATGCATTAGCCATTGCTCAGACAGTATAACCAAATTATCAGAAAAACCTGCAAACAAGTGAACGTTAAACTAATCCGATGTACTAATTCGCCCATTTTTTCACCCTAACTTGCCCAAACACTAATTTGCCTAGCTAATACTCTCTCTCCACTCCATGGCACGACAGGCCTAGAAGGCCCTTGGCTTACCAGCGGGCTGCTGGCCTCACATCTACATGTGTTAATCACAGAGGTAGACGGATCATCTTGCCAGTATAGGGGTGTCATGTGGTCAGCTTGTCGGGTCCCCCAGCCGTCATAGCTGGTTTTCTCAACCTGGAGCCACTACTTGTTGTAGCTACCCAAATTCCTCACGATACTGGCAGAAATCCCATGAGAAAATTTCACCCCCCCATGGAGACTCGAACAGCGTAAGTCCCGTAGCTCTGCGCCAAGGCTTCTTACCTTGACTACTCGGCTACGGCGCGGGACCCAGCTAATACTAACATGCCTATTTTTCACCCTAAATTGCCCCCCCTCCCTAATGTAGATGGACTCTTGAGATAGAATCCCTTTATATGTGAGTACACATTTTGGCAATTGGCTCTAATGGTGCATGTGGCCAACATGACGGTAGCAGTCACTTGTTCTCCGATCAGATAGTCACAGGTGGCATAGAATAAATAGCCTTTGTTTTCAATCCTCGTAACATAAATAACTGTAAATTAATATTGTTAATCAATGTAGGTCTGTAGCCTGTAGATCTATATAATTTATACCAGTGTGGTGTTTGTGCCAGTTACAAAAGAAACGTAGATACTGTAAATTCAATTATGACTGTTTGAGTTGAGTATTGTTTTAATAGCTACATCCATAGGTGAAACGTGACTGTCCACCGTATTATTGCCTGCCGGAGGTTTTTCACCTCTCAAACTTGTATTAAGTGTCAGCAGGAATTCTAATGGCATTACGTCCGTGCATTCTTCTTGCCTTTAATGGATGTCTGTCTACCTTTGTGCACAACATATTAAAAAATACTTCTTCCTGCATTTAGTCAGGAATCATTTCCTTTCCAAGAATTATAAGACTTAAGTTAGCATTGCCATCAAAGGCAATCAAGTTCTAGATATCTCTCCTTTTGTCTCTCTATACGTTCTGCTACTTGTGGTTTATTTAGAGAAAAATATAAATAGGCTAATTTAAACCAGTTTAACACTTGTCATAGCCTTCTTCGGAAACTTGAAATGTGGTGAGTAACCATGGCATAAAATGTATTTAAAGTTTCTGAAGAAGGCAATGGCAAACACTGGTTTACATAACTTTTTTTTAAAAACATTGTTATATGTATTTCTGCTCCGAATAAACAAAATATAATTGCAAGGAGTAATGAAATATGTACTTATTTCTTTCTTTCTCGTCTCTATAAATCTAACAGGTTATGGAATTAAAACGAAAACCACGTAACCATTCTGGTTTAATGATTCCATCCACGATATTTAGTTTAGTAGTTAATTCCGAATTTGGTTAGAAGTTTGATCTATACTTATGAAATTATTTTTTTATTATTTTATATTACACCATTGAGGCTATATTTTATTATAAATAAATTGTATATACTTTTTTTTTGTATTTTTACACTCCGTCTTCCTCAATATTTCAATATTTTATTTTCGAAAAGCTTCACAAGAATAAAATACGTAGAATAATAAAGAAATATTGAGGAAAACGGAGTGTAAAAATACAAAAGAAAAAAAAGTTATATACAATTTATTTGTTTCAAGTCCCGTTGGGGTCAGGATTTTTAAACTGACCCAAACACTCTGGCGGCACTATGGCCCTGGGGTCGACTCAGCCTCTAACGGAAATGAGTATCAGACGCTTGTTCTGGGGGTAAAGGCGGCCGTCACGCAGGGCTGACAACCCGGCTGACATAAAGTGCCGATTGTCTAGAAAAAGTGGGAGCCTTAACCTCCTACTACCCCAAGGGCCTTCGGGCCTGTTGTGGGATCACTTTACTTTACTTTACTTACAATTTATTTGTAAGAAGTTTGATCCTGAATGTGTGTCTAGGAATGATCTTAACTTTGGTTCCTAGAAAATATAATTAGACTATTTAATAAAGATTAGAATACCAATCCGCACAGTAATAAAACTACTGTATATTGCGACATTGAAATTTTAGACGTATTATCCAAATACGTCATCAAATGTCTTTATTAACTGTTTATAATATTGCATCTAATAATGTAGATAATGAGAAATGAGGACATCCATCGAATCACAGCCAGTGAGATGAAACCGTAAAATAAAAGACGATGCCCTGCAAAGAACTTCAGTTAGAATCAGTTACTCATATAAGTTTTATGGAAGACTTGTGTACATCGTATGTCCTTGGACAGAATCCCACGTGGAAAGATCCTTGGGATCCGTGGGAAGAAGAGATAGATTGAAAATTCAGACTTTAGATTATAACAGGTCATAAGACATACTTTTATGGAAAATGATAATTCTCCTTAGTAAACAAAATGGTTCAGTGACATAAATGATTAGACGCTCGCCATCCACGCCTTGGTCCTGAGTTCGCGTGTAGATCATTACATGTGCGGTTTGTAGTGGACGAATCAGAGGCAGGGTAGATTTTCCTCGGGGTTTTACCGTTTTCCCTCACCAAATACATTTCACAGCTTATTCTTACTCATCGTCCATTTTATCTACCATGTGATGGTGCGCCGGACCTGGTCAGCCGGCATCCTTGTAGGTCACTGATATTCAATGAGGACTTCATGTCATGTCATCCCTCGACTTGGCATTGCGTCGAACATGAGTAGAGGATTTACTTACAATAAATTAACTAATACATTTTGCAGCAGGTGAATAATTTTACATATCTAGGATGCAATATCTCAAATGAAGAAAAGGATGTAAATGCAAAAATATATTTTTTAAAAGAATTTTAGGGTTAATATATTCTATCTTCAAGCCACAGTTAGTCCAAAAAACATTCAAGACTAAAAGTGTATAAAACACTGGCTCTTCCAACTCTTTTGTATGGTAGCTAAGTATGGACGTTGAAACAGAAGGATATACAAAGACTTAGATCTGCTGAAATGATATACCTTCGGAGGACTGCAGGATACACACTGCTAGATCACAAAAAAAATGAAGACATCTTAGAAGAATTACACATGGAACCTTTAGAAAGCAAAATTTCTGATTATAAGTCAAGATGGATGCAACATGTTCATCGAAAGAAAGATCACAGTATACCCACATGTTAAGATATCAACCTGCAGGAAGAAGAAAAGACTTCTAGATAGTGTTTCTCTTGAGGCCGAAACAGGTCAACAAATGGCCTAAAGTCGTGTTATTATTTTGTTATTTAATTCTTATTTTTACGCGTTTGAACACTTAAGGTCATGTCACATCTACCTGTTTTTAATGTAGTTATATTATAGAACCGGTGCTCATCCAGCATCGTTAGGAATATTGATTCGTACAATAACTAGCGGTTCCAGGTTGCGAAAACTAGCTATACCAGCTGGGGGACCGGACCTGCTGATCATATAACATTCCTATACTGGTTGTATGATCATCCTCCTATGTGATTAAAATTTGTGGATCTGAGTTCAGATGCCGGCTTGTGGGGCAATGGGCCTTCTAGACCTGTCGCATCATGAAGATAGTTATGAAACGGTTAATATGATGAAACCGGGTAATGAAATTCTGACCCAGGTTCGACGTGACGGATGAGGAAAATCAGGAGAAAACTTCAGCCAAATTGATCTCTTAAATAAGGGAAAATTATTCATAGTAATAAAGATAAAAATAAACTAAATACAGGTGCAAAATAGTAAGAAATATAATTGGAAGTTAATGGAAATGTATGTTTCTTTCTAAACAATTTAATTGCATCTCTAAAAGGTTGTAATATACCAAACAAATCCAGGCACCGGGACTCCCGAACATTAGTCTCAAATGCTACTCTGACACAACTCGCTCGGTAATGATATGTATTTATTTTAAAAATTCAATGATTCCAAAATTATTAAATACAAATATAGAATTTTTTGGTTAGTTTATCAGAAGATTTCATGCATTGGAGCTTTATCAATCTTATCTTAAACTAAATACATACAGTAGTGTAATAATCCAGCGAGGGGAAAAAGGCGATATCGGTCCTGGTAGGTTACCGTGTTCATCTCAAATTCCAAGGTTCGCGGGTTCATTCTCTACTGGATCGATGGATTTTTAAGGACAAAAAAATATATGTATGGATTCGTGCGGAAGAGATTTAAAGCCGTGGGTCCCGTGACGTAGATTTACGGCACGTAAAAGAACCTCAAGCCTGAAATAAAAGACCTCTGAGGAAAATATGTATGCTCTTTTACTCTCAATTTTGAATTGGGGCACTAATGAACTGAAACGTTAAATAACTTAGTTAAATAAAATAATAATAACAAATAAAAAAGAGGACATTGTTTACAGTAACGAATGCTAAATAACTAACTCTATGCTTATGGAACCCATTTTTTTTCAGTGCTGCAATCATTAAGGTCCTCCATTGATCCCACTCTTAGGCAACTAAATCCAGTTCATTTCACCGATATGCAATTCCCTAAAATCCATCCTAATATTATCCTCTCATCATAAGCCTTAGCAATATGCAGTTAGGCAGAGCTTAAGCTTTCTTCTCATCGCTACGATTCCTAACTCACTCAAACGCAGAATTGGAGAACATCATTGCTACTTTCTGGATTTGGAACATCTGACTTGCCAACCACCATCCCTTTCTCCCTTCTTTATTCTTACAGAATAATGATGGTAGCAAAGGCAAAACATGAGTCTTCATGTAATGAGTGCCAATACGTTCCCTCAAATTTTAGTCTTCATTTTATTGTTTTTAGGTACCGTATTTAATTATACTTTGCATAATTTTGGTTAGATGAGAGTTGTAGTGCAATCCTTCAAGAACAAAAACATTTGCTGTGAGATCATTATTGGCCTTATGAATGGCATATTACTGAGACACCTGCTTTTATTTTTTTGGCGAATTGTTCAGAAAGTTATTGATATTTTTGCACGAACTTTTCATGACATGTAGGCATCCTACAATTTAAACTCAAAAAAAAAAAGTCTCTACAGTGATTATGGGCATAGTAATACAATGACGAATGACACTTTTTCATCGTTTTTTTCATCTTTTTGAGCGCTGTAACGTACTATTTCCCCCCCCCCAAATTGATCTTTCTTCATAGCTGAAAAGTTGAGAAAAAACAGATTTTGGCAGATTTACAATTTTCCCCGCATCGATAGTTTCTAAAACATATGCATTGAATTCATATGATTTATATGCTATTTATAGCATTGAAAAGTGGCTAGAAAATTAGAACAAAAATAAGTCCTAGAAAGTAATGTCATTCTGTAACGAAACTAAATCATGGCTCAAAAGTCCCATAAGGCTCTTGGTTTAGCAGCCAATCATTAGCGTCACATATACATTGTCAATCACAGAGTGAAACTCATCCAGCCAGAATAAGAGCAACATGTTGTGGACATGTCTGATTCCCCAGCCGTTATAGATGGTTTTTAGAACCTGGAGCATCTGCTTATTGTACACTCTAATTCAACACAGGAAGTTACTACAGACCTTACGGGCTAAGCCAGTGTTCCCCTACGTACAGGGGGTAGATGTTTCCAAACTCATAATAACGGTATTTGTTTGTTTAGGGGGTAGGATGGGGAAAGTTAGCAGTACTTTTCCAAATCTATGTACTATACATTTAAAAAACATAGTTAAATTGTTGTGAAATTGTACAAAAATATACAAATGTAACAATGAGGGGGCGGTCATATTATTTTAAAATCTTTATTTTAACTTTCCAGTAAGTAAATTATGTTTTTATAGGTCATCTCATGTAATTTTTTTTTGTGTCGTAAAATACATATTTCTCGTGTATTTAGATGTTTGATCATATTTATTCTAAATTGTGTAATAGGCTAGTCGTTTAGTCTGTTCGGATTTTTATAAACAACATAATGTATGTAAGTCGGAAGTTACACGGTCTCTTGTTGGAAGGTCGCATTTATTTTTGGAAATTCCTTGAAAGACCAGACCGTTACAACCGTCGCTTTCACTATATGGTGAAAAGTTTTTTTTTGCCTTTTTTGTGTAATATTGAAACACTTTTTAGATCATAATTGTATAAATATCTTTTATTTTTAGGTCATAGAAATCCCGGCATTTAGTATTAACATGATTATGCATGATTTATTTTTTCAACCGGCAATTTGACATTTTTAAGATAGGCTGGTGCATCAGAACCTAGTGTTTCTCGCAATTTAACAAAATAGATATATTATTCGCGTAAGACCAACTAAATGGGACCATGAAATTCGATCTACTGAAGCTTAGGTTTACGCAGTTCCTGCGTGACGGACTTATTATATCCTAAATATAAGTTTCAAACATTTTTAAAAATTTCTTCCGTTAACTATAATAGTTTTCGCCAAAACTTAAGAAGCTTAGTTCCTGGAAGATACCTTGGAATCACGCCCTCTTTTCTCCATTCAAAAATGCCTGCGAACAAAAGGCAACCCTTCTTAATCTGCTTTTAAAACATAACCAGGTGTGAGGCGAGGTCTGAAATATACTGTACTATCATTACCAAAGAAACAACGAATCTAAAGTCATCATCATCATCGTCCTTTCAAGCATTAGGCCCAGTGGCCCGTTACGGTCTCCCGCCATCTCCGAAAAGGTCGACCCACAGATCTGCCTCAAGGAATGTAGTGAAGAATTTGTTTTGGTATTCTGTGACGATCCATGCGCTGAATATGGGCTAGCCAATTGTTTCTATATTCTTGGAGGTATTCAGATATAGGTACGATGTTTAACTCTCTGGCTATTGTTGAATTTCTTTGGTGGTCTAGAAGGCTATAACCTGCAGTTCGTCGGAGAAATTTCATCTCCGTGGCTGTAATATGACGATCATCCTGAGTATAATCTAAAGTCATGAATCATAATATATAGGGCCTATATGTTTACTGATATGGCAGATTTAATAGGCCTAATTGTTTTAAGTATTTGTTTTTTGCTAATTTCTGACAATTAAAGAATGTGGGTAAGTTATTGTATGAAACAGGTATAAAAATAGCTTTGTTCCCTCCAGGGTCTTAGAACACTCCCTTGCTGACCTGTTCTAATATGACGCACTCCTGGTCAAAACCTCCTCTATTGTAATAAGATGTTAAATATAAAAGGTACATAGACGAGGTAAGCTGGCAAACAAATAAAGTGAAGCTGCCGTCAGTAATGCATATGGCGAGGCAGGGAAATCTGGACGGAGCAACAGAAACCTTAAATGACATAATTATACATGCCACCACTCAACTGACTAGACATAAACGTACTGCAAAACCATGGTTCGATGAAGAGTGTTACAACATGAGACAAAGAACACTACTCCTACTCCATACTGCCAGGGAATATGGAGGCTACGCTCTAAAGGAATATGCTGAAGAACGTATGAAATATAAAATACTACTGAAGGAAAAGAAGTTAAAGTATGACACCTCCAAAGAACAGGAACTAATAGCCGAGGTAGAAATGAAACCTCACAAAATCTTAAGGTCTTCAAAGAAACAGAAATCAAGCCCTCTCGTAAACATGAAACAATGGGAAGATCACTTCAGTAACCTCCTGGGAGCAAAGGACAAAACGTCAAACTGCTTCACACCGCATGCGGCAAACATACATGACATGAACCCAATTACAACAGAAGAAGTCAGCCAACTCATAAGAAACGAGAAAAAAAATATATAAAATTGGTACCTGGTAAGTCAGTCGTCCTCAACTAAATTATTAAATAGTTCCAATATGGGGCCTTTCAAAATCAATGATTAAAATACTATGTAGTAGCACATTTCCACTATGTCCTTTCAATAGGAGCGGTATTTGCAGTTATAGCTGGATTTATTCAATGATACCCATTATTTACAGGACTTTCCATAAACCCTAAATTATTAAAAATCCAATTTAAATGCAGAAGATGAAACATTGATTTTGAAAGGCCTCCATATTGGAACTATTTAATAATTTATTTGAGGACGACTGACTTACCAAGTACCAATTTTATATTTAACATCTTATTACATAACCTCAACGGTGCTTTAATATGAACTATAAAAGTGTTGATCCCCTGTTGTAACTAGTTAAATGTGTATACATATTACAATTTTATTGTAAACAGAATAGATTTAAGAATTCCAATGTGGTTAAGATGAATAGAACTATTGTTCATGTACTGGAGAATTATCGACCTAACTGAAACAAATTAATTACAAATTACTACATTTAAGAATGTTGGAAAATGAAGACAGAAAATTAAACTTAGCAATACAAATAATGTGGGAAGATGTCAAATGTTGCTCCTTAGGGATTAGCGTTACAGTAATTGAGTTATAAAAATATAATCATCAACAATTAAGCCCAATGGCCTGTTCTGTTCTCATTATAGGTTGGATTGGTCCTTCCACATCTCTTCAATTGTCTTCCCAACATTCTTCTCCCTTTTGGTTTGTAATTATACATTCTTCTTGGTATGCGCTGTTCATTCATTCACAATACATGCTGAAGATAAGCATTTTGATAATATTTTATTCTTTCACAGAGATTAAATATATTAAGTTCTGTTATAAAAATATTATGTATAAAAAAGTCTTGCCCTTGTTCCCAATGACACATTCATTTTATCTCCCGTTAAACCAAGCTCCATTCTTAATACCAGTATTTCATCGTTGTTAAGTTGTTGAGTTACTTATACACCTGTAATTGTGCTAACGCCGCCCATAATAATTTGCATACACAGAGTGTCTGAAATTAATGTATATAATCTTTATACATGTGTTGTATTTTTCCTTAGAGCCTTACAGATCTTTTTCCTGACATCGATATAGCACAGGGAAACATAAGACTTCATAGATACTAATAGAATAACAAGAGTTTCAATAATTCGGAGTAGAGGAATGTTTTTTTTAAATCGGTGCCATAAGGGATGAGACTATCGAATGGTATAAACTTCACAATGAGAAACTCCATAATTTATACCGTTATCATAATAACTGTCAAGTGTTATATTCAAATCTTGAATACTGAGATGAGCAAGTCATGTAGGGGCCTACTAGAACGAGTAATAGTAGAAATGATTCAAAATTTATATTAGGAAACCCTTGTGGATAAGACCCAGGTTTAGGTGGATATATGTATAATAGTCTAATGTATATTTTGGAACTGATATCAGTGATTCAGTAGAACTGGATTAGATTGGTTGAGGGCAAAGAATCAGTGGAAGACCTTAATGCGCATTAAACCTCTGGTTTGATAAACCAGAGTTAGTTACAGTAATTACAGTTTTTTAAATGTATTTTCAATGTTTTTTTTTTAATTTGCATGATTCATTTGTGTTTTCTTGTAAGTTAAATTAATTGATTATTTTTAAAGGTATGTTTTCTCTTCCCTTAGTTCTACAAAGAAATTGCCAAAATAATTCAACCGAAAGGTTGATTCTCTAGCTAGAATTATTAAAACACAAATCCATAAACTCGAAAAAAAATTAATCCAAAAGAAATGTAATCACATCCAAAAATATAGTCTAGTGTAGTGTTCTTTAGAGTTCCTTAAAGTCTAAAGTACAAAGTAGTTAAATCAAGCTATGCCATAGTACTTGCTATCCATTTCTTAGAGTGAGTGTGGGTTGAGAAAATCTTCATATCACGTAGTATGTTATTTAACGACAACATTACAATCGCACATAAAAGTCGAACGTGAAATTACCTACAACTTTTACCCAGAGTCCTCTTATTTCGGGCTCCAGGCTCTTTTATATGCCATAATCTACGCACAGGATTCACGGCTTTACTTCCCTTCTGAAAAATTACATCCGAGTCCAAAGGCTTACGGCATGAGAATGGGGGGGGGGTGTCATGTTTGTTTATAATGCCTTGACTAATGAAAAACATGTCCTTTTTTTGACCCTTTTCGTTTACACTGCTTTACCTCTTTGTTAACTTTATTTTACTCTCACATATAGACACATAGACAGGACACACGCCCAGACCCAAGGTGGAGATTTAAACTCCCCTACCCCGCTGGGAGTCGAACCCGGGTCGCCGGAGTGGAAGGTAGGGACCGGTAGGGGCTCTACCGACTACGCCACGGCGACGGACTTTCTAGGTTTCTTACGCCTCTTAATCTTTATCTACACGTTTGTCTTATATTTTTTTTATTTACTGTGTTCTGTCCTAGGGCAGATCTTTCACTGCAATCATAGCATTTTCATGCTATGCTTTGCAGCTTTACTAGGGAATTATAGGTGTGGTAGCTTCCCGTTGCTTTCCACACCGAGGGATGATAAAGATGATGTTCGGGGACCTTTTGGGCCTCAGAGCTACTTGACATGTCTTACAGATGAGGAAAACCCCGAAAAAAATCACCCAGCAAGCTTAAATATATTCCTTGATGAATGTACACATTAATTTAAGAAACTCTATAGACTAATTTAAATTTATTTTTTTTCTCATTTAGTATACGTACACTTATTAACGTCTCTATTTTTTTAACTAGAAAGAACACCGTTAGTGCTTGAAATGATGGGGCGATAAAGTGACAATATTTAAAGAAGGGTGGAATCATGTCCGAAATGCATGGATTGAGCGCTGCTTTTTTTCACTAAGGGGATGCAGAATGTTCTATATCGCTACGTTGAAATATTGTTTCTAATAATGAATGATTTTTCACTTCTGTTCACAATAGGACAATGAAACTTTTATTGGTCATTTTCGAAATCTTTGACTATTATTTAACATAAGGATCTTTTTAAATTTTGGTTTCATTGTATGTTAGGAAAAATACACAATAAAACCAAAATTATATATAATTTTACATTGAATCCAATTATAAACTGTTATAAGTAGCACTCATTATATCATTACTTGAATGTCATATAGGACATAACAGATTTCCTTAAACTATTTTAGTTCTTATCGGCTGATTAACAAATGTAGTTTAGTTTTGTTTTATAGTTTTTTCATGAGACGCTTTAAGTCCTGTTGGAATTGCTTAGTATTAAAATCTATTTATCTCATGAAGATGCGTTATAACAACAATTTTCCCTCTCCCCTTATTATTTAGAAATGACCTTACCGTATGTTAATGTGTTGGCACTAAAAAAACACAAAGAACAAACAAAAAACACTTCATAAACACTGAAAAGTTGCACAATATCACATTTCTTGCATACCACCGAAATTCCCTTTTATCCTTTGTGTTATGTCTCCATGGAGACGAGAGTCTGATAGAAATGAACTAGCCGCTAGAGGAGTCAGGAGATTTCACGAGGGGGAAACTTACCGGGGAGGGGGATGTGTTCACAGTGGAGGGGAGAAAGCTAGGGGAAGTCATTAAACTTTGTTTTTTGTGTAGAATGTTATGTACAGTCTGTACCGTAAATGCCAAATTGTGGAATATTTTGAGTAAGGTGTTTTGCAGGTATTTCCGGTCCTCCACTTATTCTTATTGGTTATTGGCTTTATTCAATCAATGCAAAATGGAAAGCATTTTATTAAAATCAAGACACAAGAATGTATCATATGTTTAGCGTGTGTGTCGCGTGTGTATGTTTACGTACGTATCATCTTCATCAACAACCATTATAATTTCATTTTAGAGTGTTGATGCTCCAAATTTTCTCACAACAATCTGACGTGTGCAGCTGTCTTCCATGTTAACAGTACTCCACAGATCATGATTCCTTTCTCTCTTGTTGGTGTCCAGTCAAGGATTACGTTTGTCCACCGATTGCCATTTATTCTGGCATTAAGTTCGGCTCACTGACTATATCTGGTGAATGATAATTTTGTAGATTTTCTCGTTATCCATTCTCATTCTTGTGTTTTCGAATATTCATCTGAAATCATATTTAGAAGATTCTTAGCCCTTAAATTGACAAAGCACAAATTTTTTGTGTTAGTTATTTGAATGTGGCGGTGACCGCAGTGAAAAAGAAATCTTGTATAACTGTTATTAGGTATATTGTATAATTTGACACACATCTAAGTGGCTTATTATGTTCGTGTTCTTCTGATGTATTAAAATATTAAATTAACTGAACCAACTTATGTATCCAAAAGGATACATTACTAATTTAATTTAAGGGTTAATTGTCTTTAAAACCCATTCTAGTGGCCGGCATGTTTATTTTCTCGCAATGTAATTGGATCCATACGAATTCATTAACAAAAGAAACATATATTCTGTAAATTAGCAAAATCAGATCATAAATTCGACTTTTTGAGGATTTCGCTTAATTTACACAATTCCTGCGTGACGGACTTGTTTTTCTTTATGCAGTTTAAATGAACATGTTCATCATAAGTTCATGATCACAGGTCTACAGTATCATAGGCTAACTAACTAACTAACTCACTGGCATTATCGAACCCGTAGGTTCATCGCCGCGCGGACATAAGCTCACAATACATCCCTATCCTGAGCTAATGTTTTCCAATCATTCCCTGAATAATATACTTCCCTCATATTATAGTTAATGTTATTCTCCCACCTCATTATTGGTGTACTAACTGGACGTTTTCCGCTTTGGTTTTTCTACAAGAAGTTTCCATGCACGTCTTTCATTCCCCATTCGTTCCACATGCCCTGCTCATAATAGTCTACGAGACTTAAAGTATCAAAGGTTAGGTTATCGATTTATTCAGTAATTAACAAGAATTTAGTGTTCAGATTATTAGGAATGATAGAAGAGACCAAAATAAATATTTATTGTTAAACAATCATAGGTCGGGCATTGATAACTGCATGTATGTTAATACGGCCTATATAATGAAATGTCTGACAGCTATATGACACAGAAAAAAACATAAATTAATGTAATTAATTTTGATTGAAATATTATAATATTTTAAGAATGATACAACTAATTTCATATTCCCCATATGCGAATTTAAAAATCAAATATAGAAACTCGAAAGGAAAGGTCAGTATTTATATTAGACTAGCTAATACCCGGCGTGCGCTGCTAAGCCTAAATAAATGAAAATTAATGTTCTTTTACGTTTAGTTGAATAATTAAAATGAAAAATAATTATAAATTTATATTTTTTAGATACCCCGTGCTGATTACCCGGCGTTGCCCGGGAATCTACTTACCCCAATCTTCTTGGCATAAATGACCTGAAAGACAAAAATTAATTTACTTCTTATGATTAGTTGAATAAGTAAAATGAAAGATAATTATAAATGTATATCGTAATTATTTTAAGATTCCCCGTGCTGATTATCCGTTGTTGCCCGGGAATCTACTTATTTCGATCTTCTTGGCATAAATGAGCTAAAAGTCAAAATTCGTTATTGTGAGTTATCCGTAAAAGAATACCCGTTATGCGCTGCTATGCTTTTGCACAGGAATCTATGTACTTGTGTCGATCTTCTTGGCATCAATGAAAGACAAAAATTATTATTATGAGTTATCCGTAAGAGATAAACATATGCTGTCGCGGACTTTTTTGTAGAGCTTTTTGAGATATTCAATTCTGTGTACATTAATGTTGTGTGTTATGGTTTAGGCAGCGTAAGCCATTTAAGCGTCCAAAGAGCTACTTTTTTCACGTTTTCTACTACAAAGGACGATTTTTAAGGGTGTAGGAGTTGAATATTACAATTCTCTTATAGTCTATGTTCATCCCGGGAACCTCCTGAACACTTTGCAAAAAGCCCCATCACAATCGGATCAACGGTATGGCCGTGCATAAAGTATGAACAAACCAACAAACAAACATTCATTTTTGTATATTAATTACAATAAAATTGTTTCCAGAACATGATAAGCTATATAACATTTGCGGATGATATGACTTTAGTAGCAGATAAGGTGTCAAAATGGCACTTCTTGCAATGCTTCTCATAACATAGCATTGTATATTGGCGCATAATATGAATGGTCTCGCCATGGGGGCCGAAATCGAGGATATGAGAGTGAGTTTCTATATCGCTAAGACTTTTTACCTTTATTTATTACATTTTTAAGATCTTCAAAGATTTTTAATCAATCATCTCGTGTTATCCCCATTTTTTTGTATTCTATCTCTAATGTCCTTAACATTAAAGATGCATCATCTGGATCCTGAGAAATCACCACCTGATCATCTGCGAATAGTAAATGGTGGTAGAATATCTTTCATTGGATACAACAGATGAGCTAAAATGTAATTCAGGAAGAATATGTAATGCTAAAAATGTTTAATATTTAGGATCTATTTTAGATAAAAGTGAGAATTCAACTACAGAAATTGAAAGAAGAATAACTGATGGAAGAAGAATCATTGGTATTTGAACTCAGTTCTTTGGAATAGAAATATAATATACAGAACGAAGAAAACTATATTTCAAGTTCTGTTACAAAGCATTTTATTATATGGGTTCGAACCTGGACAGTAAGTAGAAAACAAGCCAACAAGCTGTTAGCAGTCGAAATGGATTTTTGGAGGCGATCGACAAGAATTTCGAGAAGGGATAAGGTCAGAATCAGCACAATAAGGGAAATTATGCAAGTTGAAAAAAAAATATTAGGAAAAATACAAGAAAAACGTTTGAAATGGTATAGACACCTCATACGAATGGAAGAAGAGAGAATACCAAAGACGATCCTTAATTGGAAAGATAATGGAAGAAGTGGAAGAGGCAGGCCTAGAGAACGATGGATGAATGGATGGATGGAGTGAAGAGAAGTATGGAAGCTAGAGATTTGAAGGAAGAAGATGCTTTAGACAGGAATCTCTGGCGACAAATCGCTTTGGGTTGAAGGAGAAACACTGTATTGTGGAATATTCGTAAATAAAATAATAATCTCATTGTTATAATCTATTTAATGTAATTGTGATTCTTTTGACACTTTTGTACCGATATCTTTTTATTAGTAATTTTCTAATCTTAGGAAGGCCTAGGCGTATGTGGAAGGATAATATTCGAATGGATATTAGGGAACAGGGTATCGGAATAGATTTGATTGGCTTAGGATGAAGACCATTGGGGGGGGCTTAGTATATGCTGTTTTTAACTTACGGATTTCGTAAGAGATATAATTAATTAAGGTTCCATTCAACACTGGAGACTGCACCATTTTCCCAATTTTTGTATGGCGTGATATTTACTTCATTGAAGTTAGATTGGAATTTCTCCAGTGTATATCTACTAATTACCTAGCCAAAGTTCATATCTCCTAACTAAGCCATTTTGTAAGCCTTCTGTTTGTTATGTTCTCTATTAACTAAGTAACTCGCTGGTATTATTGAAACCTTCTTCTTCTTCACTTCCTGGTTTAGGCAAGAGTTGCCTGTTCCGTCTTCACTAATAGATCTAAGACCATCTCTTCCGAGGACGTCCGACATCTCTTCTTCCTCTTGGAAAATAATGGAAGATTTTATTTGGTAATCTACACTGCTCAAAACAATTAGAGGAACACTTGTAATAAATTGAATAAGTAATTGTTTTTTAAAGCTGTGATGCTGAAAGTTGGACAATATGTAAATTGAATTATTAATTTTATCATTGGATACAAATTTTAAAGATCCATGGCCTAAATACAGAGAAATTACCTCAAATAACAAATATAGAGAATTTTTTTTTATTTTGGAAGGCACTGGCCACTTCTAATTGGTAAGCTTCCTGATGTTGCTATAGTGACGAATGTTGATTATTGCCTTGTTTATTGAAGTCTCTGACAAAATGAGGCATTTAAATGAGTTTGAAGTGTATCATGCTCTACATCTTTTACGACAAGGTCAATCTCTGCGACAAGTGGCTAGAGAGCTTGGGGTTTCTCCTTCCGTGGTGTCCAGGTTACGCAACAGGCACAGAGAGACAGGTCAGTATTGTAGAAGACGTGGCCAGGGCCGTAAATTTAAAACAAGCCCCCAGGATGACAGATACGTTGTTCTTTCTGCTCTTCGACAGCGTACAAAAACTGCAAAAGACCTGCAGAATGACCTTCATATGGCTTCCGGAATCCGGGTTTCAGACCAAACCATAAGGAACAGATTAAGGAAAGAGAATATTCGTCCAAAAAGGCCCGTTAAAAAACCACGCTTAACAAATGGGCATAAGGCAGCAAGACGTACGTATGCTGAAAACCATGGTGATTGGAACCTGAACCAGTGGGAGTCTGTGCTCTTCTCGGACGAATCCAGGTATCGTCTTACACGTTGTGATGGTCGATTGAGGGTGTGGGGACGGCCAGGAGAAAGATTTTCTGCAGAGGCTGTACAGGAAATTGATAGATTCGGAGGAGGTTCCATAATGGTGTGGGCCGGAGTTATGTACAACAATCGTACGGACCTTGTACTTGTTCCCCAGCGACTGAATGCTGTCCGGTATATCGAGCACGTTCTGGAAGAGCATGTAGTACCTGCTGCCATTGGAGTAGGCCCTGGATTTCTGTTTATGCAGGATAATGCCAGGGCACATTCTGCGGCTGTCACCAGGGATTTCCTGAGGAGGAATGAAATTGAGGTAATGGAGTGGCCAGCGGTCAGCCCAGACCTCAACCCTATTGAACACTTGTGGGATCTTCTAGACAGGAAGGTCAGGAACCGACATCAAGCTCCACAAACTCTGCAGCAACTTGGAGATGCTCTGAAGGAGGAATGGGAGAATATCCCGCAAGAGGAAATCCAGAATCTTATTGGGAGCATGCCACGAAGGTGCCAAAGTGTCATCGAATGTCGTGGAGGCCATACACGATACTAACTCTACATAACGAGTGTTTAACTTTGAAAAATAAGCACAAGATTCAATTGCTTACATAGCGGAATTATTTCAAAAGTTAATTGTCAGCGTTATTCATTTGTTTTTATTGACATGAGCAATAAATAAATAAATAAATAACCACAAATAATGTACTTTACTAATTTCATGTTTGTACCTTTATCCAATGAAAAAATATTTGCATATTTCATAGTGTTCCTCTAATTGTTTTGAGCAGTGTACTAATTACCTAGCCAAAGTTCATATCTCTTAACCTAGCCATTTTCTAAGCCTTCTGTTTATGTTATCTATTAACTAAGTAACTCACTGGTATTATTGAACCCTTAGGTTCATGGCCGCGTGGACTAAACTCTCCACACATCCCTATCCTGAGCTAATGTTTTCCAATCATCCTCTGTATAGGCCTAATCAACTTCCCTCAAATCATGGTTAATGTTATTCTCCCACCTCATTTTTGGTCTACCAACTGGGCATTTTCCCTCTGGTTTTCTAACAGTAAGCTTCATTCTTGCCACATATCCTGCCCATCGCAGTTTACGAGACTTAACTACTATTCTTATTATACCTGATTTCCTATAGAGTTCATGTAACTCACTGTTATGAGTGTTCTCGATTCGCCTATTTGTTCATCCCTCGTTGGTCCGAAACTTTTCCTAAGAACTTTATTCTTAAATACCCGTAATCTTTTCTCCTCCCTTAAAGTAAGAGTCCATGTTTTGCATCCGTATAATACAACTGGGAAAATAACGGTTTTATATATTTTCCATCAATCCAATGGCTGATTGGCTCAAATTCGAGCTTTGGCCTCCCTTAACTTCTGCCTCCAATCATTTCTATTTTGCGTAGCAAGCCTCCAGTTGTGATACTTAGGTAGGTTTGCAGCATCTTTCTTAATACCATCCTCCCATCGTTTTTTCGGTCTTCTAACTCTTCGATTCCCCATAAAACTTGCTGTAAGCATCTTTATTGGTGCTCGGTCTGTTGAGAGCCTTTGTACTCGTACATGGCCAGCCCGTTCTGTGAAGGTCAAGTTCATTGAATTTGCCATAACAGTTCTTTGTTGTATCGTATTCTCCACTGACCATTAATCTTTATTGGTCCAAATATTTTCCTGAGTACTTTTTTTTTCAAAATTATTTAGGGCTACCTCTGATCTTTTAATGAGGCTCCATGTCTCACTACCATAGGTCAAAACTTATCTTATTAAAACTTTATATAGCCTTATTTTAGTTGCTGAGTGCATGTTATTACTCTTCATTATTTATATATTTTCAGTTTAACTTTTTTTGAGAGGTGGGACGACAAGCGTCTCTGTTAATGCATAATAGCATGCATTTCCAGAATTGTATGTTATTAAAATAAATAATACGTTCCATTAAATGCATTATATACGTAGTTAATCATATGACTTCACCTCAACGGAATTTGATATGAACTTTACCAGTATTGACAGTTAATTATATTTGGTGGAGTGTGTTCTTGAACAGTGAAATTAACTTAACGGATCTTTGAATTTATGACAGTTCAGTATTTGAGATTTGTGGGACTATGTTGTAATAGCAAAGCATTCAACCTTGCACGGCCTCCCCATACTCTCTTGCCCAAAAACATACATTCCTTCAAAATTTGCAGTTTTCCAAAATGGAACCATGTTGTTTTATTTAAGATTGTTTCGTTATTATTGTAAATATTGTATCTGATTTACATCCGTATATCCCCTCCATGGGACAAGGCTGCTTCCTTTTGGGAAATAATTAACGAAACTAATTTAGTTACACTTATTTTCTAACAGCTGTTAGTGAGTGACAAAAGGTTAACTCATTGTCTCAAAGTCACCTATTAGACAACTAAGATATTGTCTTAATGGAAAAGACCGGTTAAATGTTGCTCACATGCTCTAATTTAGGCTTGTGTTTTTCATGAGCCCTAAAATCTTCAGACTTGGGACCCATGGCTTAAAGGCCCTGTCTGAGGAATTATCTTTTGGATTTTCCATATTTAAAAAAAAACTATAGGAATAGATCATGACCGGGTAGGAATCCGCGATCCTCCACGGGATCATAGGCAAGGAACTTAACCCCTAGACCTACAATGCAAATATTATAGTGCGAGAGATTTAAGTATGTAATTGACATTTCTATATCATACTGACTGTCTCTTGCTTTCAGTGTCCAGCATTTCTCACTACAAGATATGATACAGTCGTACTTAACTCCAAGTGCGATAGGCCTGGAAGGCCCTTGGCTGACCATCCGGCTGCTGGCATCACATCCACATGTGTTAATCACAGAGGATGTGAGGCCAGCAGTCGTACTTGAGATCAGAAAACAAAAACATTTATCGTTCAGCAGCCAAATGTGTGTAAGCTGTCAATCACATTCTTAATTCTCGCGCACTGTAGTATTTAGGTAATTAGTGAATTTATTTGTTAAAGTTGTTTATGTTTATGCCTATTCTTAGCGAGATATTATCACGTCTGGCGTCTAGATGCTCCCCCAAAATTATCGCCGTTCTTCATGAGAGACAACATATATATATATTATTTCAATGTCCCAGGTTGTCATTACGACATTTCTGGTGTTTTCTCCTGGCATTGGCTTAATTGTAACCCACCTCTGAAGGCGGAGTTACGTTGCTCCGATGATATGATAGATGATAAGTGATAATGAAGCGCCAGGAGAATTCTTAACCTAAACATAACCTAAATTCCAGACCATGGCCAATCACAGGAATAATTCACTTTAAGGAAAAATGCTATGGTTTGACCGGGAATCGAACCCGGGACCTCTTGAACAGTAGTCAGAAACGTTTACCCCTAGCCTATGAGGCTGGTGGCAATATATATAATATTATGCAGTTTCCAATTCTAGTTATAGTTCCGTTAATTCCACTGTAGTGTAGATTTACTGTTATGTGAGGTTGATACTCCCAGTTTCAGTTGACACTATTACTTTCTTCGGACTAAACTTACATCAGGCGGGTCTCAGTGTATTCGATCGTTTCGTCGTCAACAATCTGACTGACAAGTGAACTGTCAACCATTGCAATGCGAAACCTATCTTGAAATGTCTTCCAGTGAAACGTTGTGATGTTCAAAGGCCTGTCCAAAAAAAATCTGTCTTTTTAACTGCAATGCACTAAAGTCAAGCAACAAATCTCTCATTTAACTTATAGGGAAGTAATATGCCTATCAACTGTTGAATTGGTATATTGGATAGCCCTCACTACCTGCCGTCCGCCCCGCGTCCCTCCTCACTCCATTCCGCTCTTATTTATGCAGGGAGTCCATCTGCTCTGTAAAGTGGGTTGCCATTGCTGGATTCTGGCTTCGATTTCTGTGCCCTGCAGTTAAAAACGGCAGATAATTTTTTAGACACGGTCTTGGTATATCACAACACTTCTCTGAGAGAAATTTCAAGCTAGGTTTCCCTTATGAGTAGAGCGAGGAATTATATGAAGAAAATTATACAAAAATATGAAATCATAATAACAAAATATGAAAAATATGAAAATGATGACACAAACATATTATGAAGCTACTATTTTACATACATTTATATGCACAGGTCCTTTATAATTTATAAATATACATACCAGCACATAAATGAGACAAGCAGACCTTATTTGTGGCTCAAGAAATGAAGATGTTCTCTGTATTTTCATTTTAATAAACCTTTTTAATTATTTCTGGCCCAGTATAAAATATCATGTTCATGATTTGAAGCAATTTTCATGGCTCTCATAGCATAGTTGTTTGAGGAATCAAACTACAAACTGGAATGTCGTGGGTTCGAGTCTTGATGGAGGTCAGGATTTTTAGCTGGACCAAACCTTCTGGTGGCATCCTGGCCCTGGGGTCAACTTAGCTCCTAACGTAAATGAGTATCAGACGCAGCATGTTCTGGGGGTAAAGGCGGCCATCATAAAGGAGCGACATCCCGGGGAATGACCCAAGCCAATTGTCTAGAAAGATGGATGCTTCAACTTTTCATTATATTGTATGATTTCTCTTTATTTTGTATGAAGATATTTTAATTCCAGTAGATGCAAATATAACAATAACATTAAATTTGATTGTTTCAGAGCACAAGTAGACCAAGTCCAGTATGTCATATTTGGAGAAACAAGATGTTAAAAGTTATTAATCCACATTTGATTATAGGGATTGTTTCAGAGTCCCACGCCGTAGCCGAGTGGTTAAGGTAAGCAGCCTTGGCACAGAGCTACGGGACTTGCGCTGGTTCGAGTCTCCATGGGGGAAGACATTTTCTCATGGTATTTCGGCCAGTATGGTACCGGTGCCCACCCAGCATCGTGAGACATTTGGGTAGCTACAATAAGTAGCGGCTCCAGGTTGAGAAAATCAGCTATAACGGCTGGGGGGCTCGACATGCTGACCACATGTCACCCCAATACTGGCTGGATGTTCATCTACCTATATGATTAACACATGTGGATGTGAGGCCAGCAACCGGCTGATAGGCTAAGGGCCTTGTAGGCCTGTCGCGCCAGGAGTAGATTGTTTCAGAATTCTCTTTGCAATTATAGTACGATTTGATCAACTATGAACATGGTGAAATAGAGTTAGATTTATTTTAACATTAGTTTTTTTTTCAAGAAATGGGCCTAGCACAGTGTCTAGTTTTGGTCTACTTGTATTTTGAACAATCCACTTATCTATTATGTTCGTAATACACAGTTAGAAGTTTCTTCTATATTCTATACTAACTCTAACATTTGTCTGTTGTTTTGTACAATGAAAAAGTACACTCTGCATCACATTATGTTATGCAAGTATACTTGTATCATGCTATGTTTGGTAGTTTGATGTAATGTTGGCCTTACCTACAAGAACTTCACTAATTTCAAAAAGCACTGCTTCATATTTAGGAGCAACAGTCTTTCCTACAATTAAATGGTGTAATCCACTCACAAAGTAAGGACTGCTCTTAGGTAGCAAGAAGTAACTAGCTGCTACCTGGCTAGAAGGATAGGAGGTTATTGTTCTTACATTTTTGTTCTGCTTATTCATCTAGGGTCATGTTCTTGTTGTTAGGGATATAGTTTCAGACAAAAAGCTCCATCTAACTTGTCATTCCTTATCTCCTCATCCAATTATTTACTTTTGTACATTATTTACCTTGTTCAGAATGGGACACTAAAGAATTTTCACTTGCCTACCTTATTACATTGTCAAAATATTTCAAATTAGTCATTTCAAAAATGTTTTTAACAAATTTCTAGAACTGTTATTGAAAAAAAAATATCAGAATTTCAAAGTTCAAAAATATGAAGCAATATGAAATTTTCACTAAAATATGAACATTTTGCCAAAATATTATGAAATATGAAGTTTTTTGTTGGTCTTATTTGATTCTGCACATCATAAAATGTGAAGATACTTTGTCTAAGTGTTTTTTGACTAATAGTTTAAAACACGAAATTTCATAAAATTCCTCGCTCTACTTATGAGAAAAATGCCTAACCAAAATTTAAAAATATGTTTTATTTGATGAGGATTAAATTAGAATATATAATTAAAGGAGACAATGTCGGCATTGTTAAATGTAGCTTGTGATTGTGGTTGTCAGATAAGGGAAGATTACAGCCGTTTTGCTGTGGATAGTGAGAAGTTTTTGTGTTTGTGATAATTGCAATTAAACACTTGCCATTACGCTTGGCTGAACACGAGGCAAACCGCAGAATTGGGTTACATAAATATTAACCATGCTTGAAATGGTATCGCAGTTAATACGGTACTTGAATCTCATGTTGCTATCTACATTTTAAAGATTCTTTTATTTCCTTCTTTCTTACTTTCTTTCTCTCTTTCTTTCTTTTTTCTTTCTTTCTTTCTTTCTTTATCTTACATTGCATGCCGAAACCTACCTTGAAAATTTCTTCTAGAGAAGCGTTGTAATGTACCAAGGCCGAGTCCAAAAAAATCTGCCTTTTTTAACTGCAAGGCAGTAAAATATAGTGCTAAATACACTGAGCGACAAAAAAAACTTTTTTTGTCTCAGAAAGAAAAATATCTGATTCTGATAGTATGTTTTCTCCTGAATTCAAATATGATATCGGGTTTTCTCCATCACGCAAGGTTTCCGAGAAACAGGAATTTATAATTTCAAACACTTTAATATTTTCTACATTCGTTACTACACAATATTCGAACATTCGGACTCACCTAGAAAGTAAGAAATTACGATTTCTGCTATATTTCGCCAGTGGGGCATCCCTCTTGATGGTCCAACAATAATCGGCCAGCATATTAGGATTCCATTTGCCTTGATATCTCTTTTCCATAGCTGAAACCATTTGAGTTAGCTCGTTTGGTTTTATTTTACAATGGCAAATGGACGGAAAAACATTTATTAAAAAAATAATTATTTAAATCAATTAATTGAAATTGAAATAACAAAACTGTGGGTGATGGAGAAATTCCGAATACATATTTGAAAACACGATAAAAATGCATGAAGTACAAACTATTGGTACTCATGAGACAAAAAATCATATTGACCAGTTATATCTCATTTTAACTGTAGGGAAGTAATACAACTCCCGAATTAATACATTGGGGGTATCCATCTGCTCCGTTCAATGAGTTACCACTGTTGGATTCTGGCTTCGATTTCTGTGCCTTGCAGTTAAAAGAATCTATTTTTCCGAAATCCTTGTTGTTGTTCTAAAAATTTAATAAAAGAAGTAAAGAAACAAGCTGATAAAGCAGCACAAATATCAAGGTATGTGAAAGATTTAATTTGGCGCAACAAACATATGTCAATAGAAAGCAAAACCCGCATATACAAAACGATAGTTCGACCAGTTATCGTATATGGAACCAAATAATAGAGAGGTGAAACAAATTTTCTCTTCACAACCTCAAGAAACCAGATTAAGAGGAAGACGTAAGAATAAATGCTAGGATTGTGTGCGGCCAGATCTTAAAAAAAAAGTCAAATCATTGTTAAAGACTTTCTATGGAGAGGGATGTCTGGAGGAGGCTCATTGAGGAAGCAAAGGTCCTTATTGGGCTGTAGTGCTATTTAAGAAGAAGAAGAAGTTGATAGAAGAGGAAAAGTATTTTAGTTTATAGATGAACAAAGACTAACTGCGGCAGAAATTAAATTTATGAGACGTACTGCAGGTTGCTCAAGAACAGACCATAAAAGGAATTCTGAGATTCTCAGAGAATTATAAACAGAATCAGTCATGGAATATGTACAAAAATACAGAAACAACTGGAAATCTCACGCAAGAAGAATGAGCAGAACAAGAATACCACGTCAAATCTTAAAATACCAGCCACCAGGCACGAGATTTTTGGGCAGGCCCTTCAAACGTTGGGTTGAGACCGTAACAGACCACTAGGTCTATCACATGAAAGGAAGAAGAAGAAGTTGATATATTCATATAGACTACAGCTTTACTTTCCGAATCATGCTTTGTTTCATCGTTATTTAGGTTAAGAGGAGGTGACAAACAATTTTTAGTTGCTAGATTTTGTATCAGATGCTTGGATCAAACTCTTAACTCATCGGCAGTTCATATATTTAGAAGACAAATAGTAATGTTGATAGCGATTCGTACATCGGTTTGGTACGTCAAGTCTGGCAATCCCCTGGGTGCTTTTCGGCAATAGTAGTCTTCATGCCTACACTGGGTTTCACTTTCTTCCTTCTCTTCGTCCTCTTCCCTGACACAATTCAACTGCACACTCAAACATATATACACTTAACTCTGTACACAATACAAGTACAATATACAATATACATGGTCGACGTAAAGTGGTCTGCCGAAATGATAAAATTTAAAATATACTACATAATCATCCATCCGCTGAAATTGGAATATGTCGTACGGTGTCTGGTTTCCAGGCGAGAGGTCGAACTGATTACAGGCTCATTAATATATATATATATATACGAATATACTTGTAGAGTCTGATTTCCAGGCGACAGATCTTGCGTCAGCCGGAAAAACATTGAACATAAATTGATTATTAACTTACGGTATAGCTATTAGTCATTCAAAATATCTCTGCAGGCGGAAGAATTACGAAGCTCTGTTTGTTGCTACACGTGACGTCATTTAAGGCAGTGTTCACTGTCAGCGTCCCACGTCCCATTCCCCCCTGCACTCATAGATAGCAGTGTCACGTGTTCTATTCCTGCATAAACACAACTGCAGTGCCCTCCGTTAACAACTGCGCTTACTCCTTAAACGGGTAATAATTATTTTTGTGACGAAATCTCCAGATTTATTCCAATTGTATTTATTTTCTCTTCCGTTAAAATCGTTCGAATTCGGATTTTTTTTTTAATCTGTACCTATGATTTTTTTTGTTTTGCAACGAGCTGCCTTTAAAGTATCTTTTACAAAGAAAACATTGTTTTTTCACAGTCAAATATAGCACCATTTTAAAAATATAAGTTGCTGTTACAATAAGCACTCGATACTGATGTTCTATGAATCTACTCATGGTTGCATCTTAATGAATATCGTGTTCTTGGACGAGCCTAGATTACAAATGACTTCGATATCAAAGCAAAGGGAGTCAGGTGGTGCTGTTACGGTTTCGGCGGATGATAGGCCTACGATAGCGTTCGTTCAGGTCGCATATATCATAAGTGCGGAGACCACATTTTAATGACTATGAACTAGAATGTCTCGGTTTGATCCCAGAGAACAGGCGGACGGATTGATTCTTTATTCGATCTATAGCCTATCTATCTTGGGTTAAGAATAATTGTGAATTGTGTACTCTTTCTTCTTCTTCCTTCCAAGTATTAGGCCAAGGCCTGTTACGATCCTATAGAAAATTTTCCCTCCAGCGTTTTGATCCTTCCGGGAAATTCTCGTATAAGACTTGAAAGCATAATAATAGTCCCTTCGGTTGGTTGCTGGCCAAAGGAAGGCAAGACCAGTGATGGGCTGCCATCTTATAGCCTCTGGTCAGGCTTTTCTGGAGAAGAAAAGAAAATAAAGGAAAGAAGAAATGGAAGAAAGGAAAGATTCCCTAGCCCTCGGATGCCCTAATAGCGTCGGAATCGAAAAAAACAAGAGTTAACCAAGAGAGGTTAGATAGTAAAGTTATACTCGTGAACTTTACCTTTATATAAAAACGCCTGGAAAGAACATGTTGATAGAATGCCAGAAGAAAGATTTCCAAAATTATTGCTAAATTATAAACCACACGGAAGGAGAAATGTTGGACGCCCACACAGAAGATGGTCTGAACAATTTTAACAATTTAGCTTTCATGAAACCGGAACGAGCTAACAGGCTTAATCCCTGGATGATGATGATGATACAAATTGTATACGATCCTGAAACCAAGTTTTCTCTGTATACAACCGTTACTAACAAAGTTAACTCGTATAAACATTTAAATGAAATGTGTCAACACTATGAGCAGTGTCATTTATCAGGCACGTGGCTTATCGTAACTATAGTAGTGATATACAGTTTGTGTAACATAGGTCATTCCACCATAACGATCATCATATTTTACCTACTTTTTTCATCTCGTATGCTTTATAAATAAAATCTTTAAAATAAAACACATACCTGTCGTTCTCAACTAAATAAGATTTATTTTAAAACACCTTGTAGTGTTTCATCATTAGCTGTTAAAACAGTTTTAACAGCTGATGATGGAACAAGTTTTTAAAACCCTACAGGCGTGTTAAAAGACCTATTATTTATTTGAGGATGACTGAAATCTCAGGTAGTCTATGTGCTTTAATGTTTTATATAGTGATCTCAACGGTGATTCGAAATGAATTTTTAAAATGTTGATTTTATAAATACGGAATTCCAAGCAATTTTGAATTTTAGTCCCTGGGATCGACTCAGTCTCTATTTGAAATTAATAGCTAACAGGGCTGACTACTCGGCTAACTTTGTGCCGATTATCTAGAATGTTCAGAAAATTGGCAAGAACACATACTTAGGATGGATAGAACAAGAATCACCCGACAATCTGGAAGGAGAGTATTGGGCGACCAAGAAGAAAATGGCGGATTTAGGTTCCTGAGTGAGTGGAATGAACCCGAAGGTCCAAACCATAAAGATGGTGAAGTTCATTACGATGGAATGGCCCATACACTAAATTATATTGTGTCCCGCGCCGTAGCCGAGTGGTTAAAGCAAGATGCCTTGGCGCAGAGGTACGGGACTTGAGCTGGTTTGAATTTCCATGGGGAAGAAATGTTCTCATGTAATTTCGGCCAGTATGGGACTGGTGCCCACCCAGCATCGTGAAGCATTTGGTTAGCTACATTAAGTAGCGGCTCCAGGTTGAGAAAACCAGCTATAATGGCTGGAGGATCCGACATGTTGACCACATGTCACCCCTACACTGGGTGGATGATCTATCTTTGTGATTGACACATGTGGATGTGATGCCAGCAGCTGGTAGGGCAAGGGTCTTCTAGGCCTGTCGCGCTAAATTATATTACTTTGTTGAATAAAATATAGTGATAATATTAGATCATCATTAATAACAATCGTGCATTATTGTATATCTGGCTTAACTTGGCAAAGAGAGAGATGGAAATACAAGGACAGATCCTTGACCGCTTACAAAAGAAAGAACCCACCCTGTTGTCAGTTTTCGTCTTCCCCCTTGCCTCTTTTAACATTTGGTACAAAAGAAAGAACCCACCCTGTTGTCAGTTTTCGTCTTCCCCCTTGCCTCTTTTAACATTTGGTGAATAAAAACGACAACGCTGGTGCGAGTGAGAGAGTGAGCACAGCTGTCTCTTTCTACAAAGTTCTTGCAAAGTTAAGCCAGACGAACTATAGTTGTTGTGGCTTCTTCCGCAAGGTCTCTCTTTCCTAGAAGTTTGTAGTTTAGTAGTTTTTGTGGCAATGTATTCAAGGTCATTCATATTATGTGGTTGTACCAGTTTTTTCGGTCATTTTTGCCGTATTCTTGATTGAATGTTAACCCTCCAATGATCTCAGCAATCTCATTTCGGAAACTTCTATTCTTTGGAATTAACTGTAAGGGTCAAACTTCGGAGTCACAGAGTATAATCGTAATTTACATTGTTTTATAAATGTTTTATATAATTGCTATCATAAAGTGGCAAGATTAACTAACCTTAAGTATCAGGACTCATAACGTCCCGCTTGACACATTATCACATCCAGATGATCAAATTATTCTTGTTAAGTCCGAAGATAACCTAGAAAGGGCAGGGCATGAAATGTTCAAGATAGCGAAAGATTGCAATTTAGAAATTTCCATGAAAAGAACAAAAACAATGATTTTCATCATCATCCTCCAGGGATTAAGCCTGTTGGCTCGTTCCGGTTTCATGAAAGCTAGAATTGTTGAAAATTGTACGATGATTTTCTGAGGGAAAATCTTGAGGTCTAAAACTGTCATTAACAGTGATACTGTAAAACAAGCATTTATCATCATCACCATCATCATTTCCTTTCGCTCCTAGCTGGAGCATACGTCCGCAATGAAATTTCTCCATTTAGTTCTATCATCTGCTAATCTCTTCACCTCCAACATATCATGTATTTCTCCTCCAATAGTCCTATTCCAAGTTATTTTTGGTATTCCTCTCCTCCTTGAACTTTGAGGATTCCAGTCCAGTGCTCATTTCTCTATTGCAGTTCGAGGTTTATGCAGAGTATGTCCAATCCAACGTCATTTTATTTTCGTTATTTGTTTTTCTATAGGTACTTGCTCAATTTTGCGCCATAGTCCTTGGTTTGAGATTATATCAGGCCGTTTCACAAAAACGAGCATTACTGTAGGGCTAAGTATTAAAAATACTCCGGGCAATTCTGTTTCATAACTTGATTCATTATTCTATATTCATAGCATACAGTTATCAATTATTATTTTTTATACACATGTACACACTTTAGGTGACATTAAATGTTGAGGTATTTTCATTCCCATCAGGACTTCCCAAAGTTTTTTTTTTATTTACCATGTCAAATGATTTGTGATAATGTGCTATATATGTGGGATTATTAAATAGATAATAGACTGCATATATCTAATGCGAGGAAAATTATAAGTTTAGTAAACATACTGCCACTTTTTGATGATTGGAATATTTTATTGATTTTCCGTTCTCCACACGCATTTAAATCACCAAAACACAGTTAACAATTCGACAAAGATTACATCGAAGGGGTTCTTCTTCGCCTTCTGCAATACACGGCGAGATGATCTTTTGAATGATTTGAGGTTGTACCACACACGCCTCCATGTATACTTTATTAATTACACGCCTCCATGTATACTTTATTAATTGTGTATATAGGGTGATTCAGAATTCCTTTACATGGGACGTCGATGGGAGTTAGTAAATAAAGTTTCTATGAATAACCAATTTTGAGGCATGCATTGTTTTAATGTTTTGATCATGACAAAAAATAAGTACTTACTTCAAAATAGACAAATCACTTTGAAATAGAGTGATATATATAAAGTCACCTAATGTCATGATGTTTCTTCTGATTTAGCCTACCGTTTATTGTATCCTGCTATTTATATTCTTGTAGGAAGTACTTAGAGTTTTTGCTGGATGATGCACCTCTGAACATTGTAGTAAAATGCAGTAACATCAGCGCACATTTTATTTGAGCATTTGTGAAAAGTGCAATTGATCAAACTGCTTGGCTCATTGATCTAGATAAAGGGGTAAATTTGTTGTGATCATTCCATCATTGTAGCACTGAAAATATAAATTTTCGGAAATGGATTCCTTTTTAAAATTTTATCTACCGTATCTTCTACAATCGTCAACATATTTCTATTTTATCAATGGATACAGTAAACCCAACAATTAAAATTTTGGTTAAGTAAGGAAATCAGAACTTTTGATTAATTTATAAGATTTTATATACTCCGGAATTACTATCCTAACTTTATGTATATAATGTCATATTAGAGTTGTGAACGATATTATAGTTCGGTCTCCAGAGTTTAATGCGACTCGAAGGATATACAATTACTAAATGAAGTATAAAAAAACAAACTGTATAACGATGAAAAACTCAACGTTATCTCTTAGAGATCAAATATAGGCCTACATAAATATTATACCGTGCCATTTATTATTAAGTTTTGCTGTTTAATTCATTTGTGTATGGTCTTAGAGTAGGCCTATACAGTCTCTAAAGGTCTTAGCTGTCTCGTCTCAGAAGATTCATTCTTTCATTTTGACTAGTTGTTAACATTCATAGTGAGATTCTATAAAATTTCAAAGTATTGGAGAGCAAGACTGCTAATGACTTACGTATTAGATGCAGCACATTAACAACAACGACATATTCATCGTGAAATATTTTTATAAGAATGAAGTTATATTTTACAATTTTAATGCAGTTAAATGTAATTGATGATATGGCATTTAAATACGTCGGTATGTTATTGGCGTGTGATGGACACGCCCATGTTATTTGAAGGGTATTGAAAGTTGCACGACTGACCGATGTTTGTGGACAGTGCCGTAGTGTTCAGGTAGACGGGCCGGTATAGCGAGCGACTTCTTTCCCGAGAAATCTGATCAGCATCTGGTATTTCCGATTCTTCCAAGTTGTGTTTCATTCACTTCTTTGTCCTTATAATTCGAGATCTGCGCTTTTTTTCTTCTTCCAGGCATATTTTGTCACTAGATAGGCCAAGAATTAGGTGGAAGAATAATTTCAGTTATGATAATACGAAACAACAAAATCCGTGGCGCGACAGGGCTAGAAGGCCCTAGGCCTACCAGACGACCGCTGACATCACATCCACAGAGGTAGACGATCATCCAGTCAGTCTAGGGGTGACAAGTGTCGGATCCCCCAACCGTTACAACAGGTTTTCTCAAAATGGAGCCGCTATTTATTGTAAAAGTAAAATATAAAGTGATCCCATTACAGGCCTTAGGAGGCCCTTGGGGTAGTGGGAGGTTAAGGCTCCAACTTTTTCAGAACAGTCGGCTCTTGATGTCAGCTGGGTTGTCAGCCTTGCGTGACCCTGTCTTTACCCCTAGAACAAACGCCTGTACTCATTTCCGTGAGTCGACCCTAGGGTCATAGTGCCGCCAGATGGTTTTGGGTCAGTTAAAAAAATTCTGACCCCACTGGGATTCGAAACCTCGACCTTCCGGCTTGTAGCGCGCAGTACCTTAACCACTACGCTACGGGGTGCCCCGCTATTTATTGATGCTGGGTGGGGACCCGTCCCATACTGGCCAAATCCCATGAGAAAAGTTCTTCCTCCATGGTGACCCGAATCAGCGTAAGTCCCATAGCTGTACGCCAAGGCATCTTGCCTTAATCATTCGGCTACTGTGCGGGACCAACTAGGAGTATAGAAAGGTGAATTATACAGGGAATATAGGAGAATATTAGCTCAGGATAGAAATTTATGGAGATTTTATGTTTGCGTGGCCATCAACCTCCAAGTTAGTGCTAGTAGGTTATTTAGTTTCACACATGTTTATGTGTTTCAAGTGTTCTTGTTGTATTCTCTGAGGCCAGACCCAACATTTACCACGGACCAAGGATCATATAACTTTGAACCTCGAATCTCAGGTTATTGTACTGTAGCTAAATTTAATGGCTATTAGTAAATGGACTAGTGATTGCCATCCTCGCCCCTGGTTCTGAGGTTCGCACGTTCAGATCTGACCGGGCTCGGTGGATAGGCTATTTAGGACGTAAAAATCATGAGCAATGGCTTCATTCATAAAGGAAATAAAATTGTCATAAAAATGTGTTTAAAAAAGTTTTATACAAAAAGAACTTGCTAGAATTCAGAACTGTAACTTGACGGACCGATGCGATGTAATGAATATTGAAAAGTCAACTGTTTGATTGCATTGTTATATCAGATATTGGCATAATATTATGTTGGTGTGCTGGTATGCATGTATGCAATGTGTAGGAGTTAATATGCATGCAAAAGCGGATTATAGCTATTATTGTTCTGAATGTCCACCGCTTTGGTCTCGAGGTAGCGTGCTGCCTTACCACGCAGCGGACCCGGGTTCGATCCCCGGTCGGGACAAGCTTCCTGAGTGAGGTTTTCGGGGTTTTTCCTCACCTTGTAAGACAAATGTCAGAGAAGCTTAGGGCCCAACGGTTCCCGAAAATCGTCCGGCCATCATCATCATCCTTACCATTATCATCACCATCCCTCACCGGTGTGGAAAGCAACGGGAAAGAATGAAAATGCTATGATTGCAGCGAAAGACCTGCCCATGGGCAGAATTACTATGGATGGATTGGTCTCAAGATTGTTTGCTACCTAAGCAGACGAACAAGCATGTGTCATAAGAATGTACCGATATATCATCAGTTCATCAGCAACAAGCCAATGCTGTACGTTGTGAACAGCAAGTTGTAAATAAGTCGGTATACATTATTTATTTCTTGCTGTGTCTCATTTCAATGCTTACATTGTAAATTGGCCGATAAATGGAACATTACACTGTCTTTTTATTTAATGCCACGAGGTTGCCATTTCAACATTCTGGTAATCTCTCGTGGCATTGGCGTTATTATAACCCAGTTCTAAGGTTGGGGCGTCTGGAAGGTGTAGTTACGCTGCCCCTATGATATATGATAGGCGATGAAGATGGTAATGATGCTCCAGGAGAGACTATAATCCTAAACTTGATCTAATGAGATGAATATGATAATGATGACCAGATGATGTTCGGGGACCTTTGGGCCTTAAGATTTCCTGATATTTGTCCTACAAGTGAGGAAAACCCCCGAAAAAAACCATTACCTAGGAAATTTATCCCGACCGGGGATCGAACCCGGGCCCGCTGCGTGACAAGACAGCACGCTACCCCGAGACCACAATGGTAATGTACTGTATTTAGTCGACTCCGTAAAGAAAATGGTTAGACACTTTCCACATCTGGGTCCCAAGTTCGCATCTCAGTTACTTCATGTGAGTTTCGTGGTGGATGAATCTACAATGCAAATCGGAGCCAGGATAGATTTTTCTTGGAGTTTCTTCCGTTTTGCCTTGTCAAAAACTTCATCAACTCCATACCCATCTCATCCATTTCGACCTATTTTATTTAATTTGCCCATGCGATGATGCAACAGTTCTCACCTCTAGTTTCGTTGTATAGGTCTATATCAGTCCTTAAATAAAAAGGTTTCATCGCATTTAACCCTTCAACTTGACATAATGTTGAACTCGAAGAAAAATGTGCTGTAATATTCGTAAACGGGGTCTCTCTTTCAGTTGTACATTAATATCCATCAGAAACATTATATATATATATATATAAATATATTTTTGACATTTGGCAATGAAGGCAAATATGATATGAAAAGAAAAAAGAATGCTTGAATCGGGATTTGAACTCGAGTCTCTAAAGTCTGTACCTTTAGCGCTCTAACCAACTGAGCTACCCAAGAATTCCAAGACAAACATACAATTTTCTTATACATGTAGTATTCTCAATTCACACAAGAGGTAGCGGAAATTTCTTTCACCTGCCATCTAGCGGCTAACATAACAGTTAAGCAAATTATTAAAGAGAATATTTACTTTATAGCAGTAACGCTTGTGTGAATTGAGAATACTACATGTATAAGAAAATTGTATGTTTGTCTTGGAATTCTTGGGTAGCTCAGTTGATTAGAGCGCTAAAGGTACAGACTTTAGAGACTCGAGTTCAAATCCCGACTCAAGCATTCTTTTTTCTTTTCATATCATATTTGCCTTCATTGCCAAATGTCAAAAATATATTTATAATATCTATATATACAAGCGTTACTGCTATAAAGTAAATATTCTCTTTAATAATTTGCTTAACTGTTATGTTAGCCGCTAATTGGCAGTTGAAAGAAATTTCCGCTACCTCTTGTGTGAATTGAGAATACTACATGCATAAGAAAATTGTATGTTTGTCTTGGAATTCTTGGGTAGCTCAGTTGGTTAGAGCGCTAAAGGTACAGACTTTAGAGACTCGAGTTCAAATCCCGACTCAAGCATTCTTTTTTCTTTTCATATCATATATATATATATATATATATATATATAATTTCAGGTTTCATGTAAAACCCTCAATTCTAACGGTCACAATTCGCTGATTTTTTTAAAGAATGCCTTCTTCGTTTTATTATATTTTCATACACTGAGTTTAAATTGCGAACAATAAAAATGACGGCAGATAGAGCTATTTTCAGATTTTTATTTCAGGTGAACTCATATACCTAATGGTCCGATTTTGCTGGTTAACGAACTCGACCTTACTTTATTAATTTACTATATACCTATTTTGGTCCCAAATAAAAGAAAAATTGCTGGCGCTACAGCGCTAACACACACACACATCATACATATATATATATATATATAAACTTTTCAAACATATTTTCATGAGTAAACCTCAATAGCTTCTTTCCTTCGGACTTCGCTAAAAGAAATGTGACGTTGATTAAATTGAAATAAAGCTAATATTGAGTTTTATAACTTTTACATTAGTATATCGTAATATGGATCATTGTCAAGACTGAGTTCATTTGAAAAAATGTTAAGAAAAAATTATGGCCCAATATTCGACAAGGGAGAACGCGGTATAAGATATAACTGAGCTCTATCAGTTGTATAAGTCTCCTGATGTGGTTACATAAATTAGAGTTTCAAGATTGCGATGGGTAGAGCACAAAGAATGATAGAAATATGAGATACCCAAGAAAATCACGGAATCTAAATTTGAAGGATCCTGAGGCAGCTAAAAATCGAAGGATGGAGGCTGGTTTGTAAATTCTGTAACTCAATCCATCCGTAAAACCTCAATTTATATCCTTGTATCTATTACGGTATCTGGCCTGTAAAAGAACTATACCGATTGTGATTGTGTTTTTTTTTTAACAATGAAATAACGTTTGTGAGGTAGACTGAAGTTTTCAACTGGTACACTTGCTTGAATATCGAAATTTGGAAGATGAAATGTTATCTATTATTTAGATTGCACGCTGTAATATGAGTATAATTTTGAAACAGACATGGTCTCTGTATTTTATTGGATTTGCAGTATCTTATTTCTGAGAATCCGTGTATATCCATTAAGGCAGACTGTACCACACGATGTAGAAAATTATTAATCAAGGCTGTACAATTATCGTGATGGCAATGAAATGAAAAATCTGAAACACACTTTTTTTTTTTTTTCAGTTCTCGTTCCTTTCACTTATGTTTTAATATGAAAATATTCCACGTCAACTATTATGTTTCCATTTAAAAAAAAAGTAAAGTGATCCCACAACAGACCCGGAGGCCCTTGGGGTAGTAGGAGGTTAAGGCTCCCACTTTTTCTAGACAATCGGCACTTTATGTCAGCCGGGTTGTCAGCCCTGCGTGACGGCCGTCTTTACCCCCAGAACAAGCGTCTGGTACTCATTTCCGTTAGAGGCTGGGTCGACCCCAGGGCCATAATGCCGCCAGAGGGTTTGGGTCAGTTTAAAAATCCTGACCCCAACGGGACTTGAACCCTCGACCCTCCAGCTTGTAGCTCAGTGCCTTAACCACTTCGCTACGGCGTGCCCCCTATGTTTCCATTTGATTACCCAATATTTGCTCAAGTTTTTGGTAGCTTTAACTGACTATTTAACTCATAGACCGATAATCATGCCTGTTCAGTTGATAATAGTGTCTCTTCCTGTTAATAATCGTGCCTCTTCCTGTTCGTAATGAGAGATATCTCCTCAAATTAACTTTTTGACAAGGATATCGATTGAACAGTGTATAATCGATATGGTACAGCAAGAAATGCCAAAAAAAAAAAACTTAAAAAATTGTCAGAAAAAAGAAAGATTAGTTCTGTTACTCTAAAAAAAAAATTAAATGTTGTATAATGAATCTGCATTATTGTTAATAGTTATTTGTCATACAATTATCTGTTATTGATTTTTTCAAGCTCAAAGAGATATAACAGTAAACATATGCTATTTATAACTATACAGCCAGCTTAGAAATCGCCCGGAAGTAAGATCGGAATACATAACCTTATATTTGGTAAATATTAAACATTATAATTATTTTTAGCTTCTAATGTTGTATTGTCCACCGCTGTGGTCTCGAGGTAGCGTGCTGCCTTGTCACGCAGCGGGCCCGGGTTCGATCTCCGGTTGGGGCAGTTTTTCTCGGGGTTTTTCCTCACCTGTAAGACAAATGTCAGGAAAACTTTAAGGCCCAAACGGTCCCCGAAATCATATGGCCATCATCATCATCCTTATCATTATCATCTCATCATCATACTTCACCGGTGTGGAAAGCAACGGGAAGCTACCACACCTACAATTCCCTAGTAAAGCTGCAAATCATAGCATGAAAATGCTATGATTGCAGTGAAAGACCTGCCCTCGGGCTGAATTACTATGGATGGATGGAATGTTGTATTACTCGCTAAATAGTCACTCCAAATCCAACGCGAGATTGAGTTTTTCATTAGACAAAATCACAACCTCTTGTTAGATTACTTACTTACTCACTGGCACTATCGAACCCGTAGGTTCATGGCCGCGCGGACATAAGCTCTCCATACATCCCTATCCTGAGCTAATGATTTCCAATCATTCCCTGTATAATCTACTTCCCTCAAATCATAGTTAATGTTATTCTCCCACCTCATTCTTGGTCTACCAACTGGGCGTTTTCCCTCTGGCTTTCCTACAAGAAGCTTCCATGCAAGTCTTTCATTCCCCATACGTGCAACATGTCCTGCCCATCGCACTCTACGAGACTTAACTGTTCTTATTATATCTGGTGTGGAAAGCAACGGGAAGCTACCACACCTACAATTCCCTAGTAAAGCTGGAAGCACAGCATGAAAATGCTATGGTTGCAGTGAAGGACCTGCCTTCGGGCAGAATTACTATGGATGGATTATATCTGGCTTCCTATAAAGACCATGTAGTTCATTGTTATGTAGTCTTCTCCATTCACCTGTCTGTTCATCTCTCTTTGGTCCAAACATTTTCCTAAGTACTTTATTCTCAAATACTATTACTGTCGATAATTAAACAACTCAGAAATTAGTGATAAAATAACTGAAATTTATCTCTTTCATTGTTAGTTAATCTCTCCCCTTATAGGCAAATATTCCTCTCTCTTCCTGGGTCTTATAGTGACAACTTGTTGGGAGAGGATTTTTTTTAACTATAGATCAGTCATAGTATCTCTCTTTTACAACCGCACAAGGACATTGAAGGGCTACCGGATAAGTACCGTGGCACGTATGAGACAACAGGAGCATTTAAGATCAGACATACCATTTACTTATACCGTGCATTCCTAATCTAATAAACTATAAGACGTGGTTATTGTGATATCTCTGTTGAAAGTTTTTTTTAATGCATGCAAAGACATTGGTTTATATGTAAAAATAAATTCATTCATTTTGAGAATTTTCCCCATCATTGAGGGTTTTCTCTAACCAGTCTTAGTAATTAACATGAATTGAATGTATATAATATATATCCAAGGAAGACCAAAACATCGGTGGGAAGATCAAGACCATCTTCGCTAGGTTTACCGTACAGGCCACATGGCCTAAAACGAATTTGTTCATGATGATGATATATATATACAGGGTGGACCGCTCGAATGGACCTAATTTCAATTGCTTGTTACTGGCAAACGGTTGAAGATAGAAACTTAAAACAACGTTCATATTACAGAAAAACTCACCAAGTTTTGATATCCAGATCACCACATCTCTATATGAGCCCCAGCAGTCACTGTGACGATATCAAAGCGATGAACAATTTCTTGCCAAGTACGTTGGAGTATGTCTTCTGGAATGTTCTCAATAGCCTCTATGATGCGCTCACGAAGATCACGAAGGTCTTTGACTGGGGTGGTGTAAACTTTATCTTTGACATAGCCCCAGAGAAAGAAATCCAGTGGTGTTAAATCGGGAGATCTCGGGGGCCACGCGATTGGTCCTCCCCTACCAATCCAACGGTCCAGGGAAAATGTTGTCCAAAGTCGTACGAACTTCATTGGACCAGTGGGGAGGAGCACCATCTTGCTGGAAAACGATGTTAGGCTGCAGTTGTTCAATTTGTGGAAAGAAGAACTGCTCCAGCATGTCAAGATATGTGGTACCACGAACAGTTTTCTCGGCGAAGAAAAACGGTCCAATGACCTTATTATGTGACAAACTGCACCAAACATTCATCTTCGGACTATCACGAACATGCTCTTGAATAGCGTGAGGATTCTCCGATCCCCAGATCCGCACATTATGCCGGTTTACCTTGCCTGACAAATGGAAAGTGGCTTCGTCCGAGAAGAAAATCTTGGTCATGAAGTCAGGATCAGCGCCGAGACGGTCCAGCATCGTATTGGCGAATTCCACTCGTTTCGGCATGTCATTCGGCTCCAGACGTTGCACTAACTGCACTTTATATGCGTGCAGTTTGAGGCGTTTGTGGACAATCCGTTGTAATGTCGATTTTGGTATTTGAAGTTCCCGCGAAGCTCTTCTTAATGACTTCCGGGGGCTTCGCTCAAATGCGGCTTGAACATTTGCTACCATTTCATCGGATGCTCTGCGACCACCACCATGCTTCTTCAACACAGATCCTGTAGCTAATAATGTATCACGCCACTTCTTTATGCTTCTAGCAGTTGGAGCATCACGGTTAAACACACGCCGGAACTCCCTTTGAACTCTAATGATTGATTTAAACTCCGCATACCACAAAACAGCTTGCGTTCATCTGCGGAGTCGCCATTTTCACAAACAATTAAATCTAAGAACGAGAAACGTATCTTTGTGCCATCTACCGACAGGATTCGAAACTTGGTGAGTTTTTCTGTACTATGAACGTTGTTTTAAGTTTCTATCTTCAACCGTTTGCCAGTAACAAGCAATTGAAATTAGGTCCATTCGAGCGGTCCACCCTGTATAATTGACTATCGGTTTGCAATAAACATTCACAAATTTTTCTTAATTAAAGTTCTCCGTCGTTCTCTGCCCTCTGTGTCTTCATCTGTTCACCAAATTTCCTCATTGGATTTTGTTCTTCCAGGTTGTTCTTCCTTTTCTGTTCCTTCTTTCAATTTTCCATGCATAGACGGCCTTCGGTAGTCTTCCATTCTGCATTCTTCTTACGTGTCCATACAATTTTAGCCTTCTGTGTTCAATCTCATCCATTATATTTCTGTATTTCTAATTTTTTCCAGTCGAGATTTTCTGGCAGGTCTTCTCCAAATATCCATTTCAACTGAATAAATAAATAAATACCGTATAGAGAAATTTATAATGATCGAAATATAGCTGATTTTTACAGGTTAATTACGCAATACTTCTTATAAAAAATGTGAAAATATTCAAATAAATAGGTTCATAGTTAACACATCAAAACCATTCGCACGAAGAAATTAAATAGGCTGCTGACTTAAAACAGGCGCGGATATAAGCTGCCCATACATTCCTATCCTGAGCTAACGTTTTCTAATCATTCCCAATGTAGTTCACCGCCATCAAATCGTGGTAATGTTATTTCCCACCTCATTCTTGGCCTAGCAACTTGCCCTTCTTTCATCCCCACATTCGTGTCTTCTCATCACAGTCTACGAGACTTAAATGTTCATATTACATCTGGTTTCCCATAAAGATCATTTAAAGATTATATCTATCTGAAGATTAAAATTTATAAATTAATAATCTTGCCTATGGTACTCTGTTGAGTGTGGATCATTATTTCTTACATCAAGGGAAGAAAACCAGGTATAAGTATTTAAAAATAATATTGGTTCTCATAAGGGATGAGATAGAGGAAGCTTTACAATGGGGAACTTCATAATTTATATGGTCGTAATACTGTCTAGTTGTTAAACCAACAGATTGAGAGTTGGGAAGATCATGTCCCTCGCTCGAATGAGTGGTCGTAAAAGTGCTATCAGTGCATTTTATTTGGAAACCCTTTTGAGAAAGACCGTTAGGGTGCTGTAAGATCTTATGAAACTGGATAGGCCAGATATTTCAACGAGTTTAATTGGCTGATCTTAATGACTTTATAAACTGTGTATCAGTTAGTTAATGCTAAATTTTCGGCCTCGTGGTCTTGTGATCAGAGCTATTGACTAAATTCATGAGGTCTCGGATTCGATTCTCGGCTCAGACCACAGGAATATTTACTTGTGGGGAATTATTCTTGTGGTCGGCCATGGTCGGGAATTTTAGATTAAATTAGGTTTTAAGGACTCTCCTGGTGCTTCATGATTTATCAAATTGTCACCCATCGAAGCTTCTTATAGGAAAACCAGAGGGAAATCGCCCAGTTGGTAGACCAAGAATGAGGTGGGGAAAAAAAACATTAACTGTGATTTGAGGGATGTCCCGCGCCATAGCCGAGTGGTTAAGGCAAGAAGCCTTGGCGCAGAGCTACGGGACTTGCGCTGGTTCGGGTCTCCGTGGGGGAAGAAATTTTTCTCACGGAATTTCGGCCAGTATGGGACCGGTGCCCACCCAGCATCGTGAGTCATTTGGGTAGCTACAATAAGGTTGAGAATACCAGCTATAACGGTTGGGGGATCCGACATGCTGACCACATGTCACCCCTATACTGGCTAGATGATCGTTTACCTATGTGATTAACACATGTGGATGTGAGACCAGCAGCCGAATGGTCAGCCAAGGGCTTCTAGGCCGTCGCTCTTGGAGAAGAGAGTGATTTGAAGGAAATAGATTATACAGGGAATGATTGGAAAACTCCCAGGATAGGGATGTATGGAGAGCTTAGGTGCGTGCGGTCATGAACCTACGGTTTCGATAGTGCCAGTGAGTTAGTCACCGCTAACATTGGATTAAATGTAACTCCGCTTTCCAAACGTCTCAACCTTAGAAGTGGCTTACAATTCCGCCAATGCCAGAAATGTCGTAAGACAACCTTGTGGCATTGGACAAAAAAAAAATCCTGACATTTGTTTCACGGCGAGGAGAATCTCCGATAAAAACCTCACCAGCAAACTTATTCTCTGAGGTGAATAAGTGTCTTCTTCTTCTTCTTCTCTCCAGTTGTATGCTAGACTTATAGTCTGTTAAGTCCAGAAACAAAACATCTTTCCAACGTTTCTTTGCTCTTCCAGGTTATCTTCTCCCATCTGCGTTAGATTATCTCTTAGGCCCTAATATAAGAACTATCCTGTCTGGGTGCCATTTGAGTTACATGCAAATTTCATTCTGAATCACTGCCTTCCCATATGGTGAATCGGGGAATGCTCCTTAGATGGAGAGTACCGAAAAAATTAAGTACTCGAGTCAAACCAAAGGTAGCAGGACATACCAGATTATTTGTCATAATGAATAATAATAACACTGGGGAACAAAAAAATATTTTTTTCTTGGTGCCTGAAATTTTTCACCTGATTCTGGGTATTTCGGCACTGCTGATTCCAAAAATGTCATCCATTTTGTTGCAGCAGCTCTAGTTTGCAAGATATTGATGATACTGCTCTTATGTACCACCATTGTAAATCGATTGTTTGCATAATACTAATTGATTTAATCCAAGTTATATTCATGTTGTTGTTGCCGTTTGCATATGTAATTTTACTAATTGACAATTGTTTATCCTTTTTCTAGACTGACATGGCTTCAACACGAAGAAAATGTGTGAATAATCCTGATGTGTTTTGTTTCATCTGTGGGGAGTACACATTTCACTCAACAAAGAAAACCTATAACTGACTTTGTAAGAAGAGCTTATTTGGCCTATTTCAAAGTACAACTGGGAGATCAAGATAAGCCTTGGGCACCTCACATTGTATGTAAAACGTGCACAGAGCATCTACGACAATGGACAAATGGGAAACGGAAATGCTTGAAATTTGGGGAACCAATGATCTGGCGAGAACAAATTAACCATAGTGATGACTGCTATTTTTGTTCAGTCAATGTAAAGGGCATCAATAGCAAAAACCGGAATAGATGGGTATATCCCAATCTACGCTCCGCAAGACGCCCTGTTCCACATTCAGAGGAGATACCTGTTCCAATTTTTACCAGTCTTCCAGAGTCACCAGAAGAAGAGGATGATTCAACTGAAAGCTATTCTGAGGGAAATGACAGCGATTTCCCAGGACCTTCATCAGTTTCATCCGGTTTTAGTCAAGCGGAACTGAACGACCTCATAAGGGATCTAAGTCTTCCAAAGAAGTCATCTGAGTTGTTAGCTTCCAGGCTGGCAGAGAAACAATGTCTGTTTTACCGGGAACAAAGGTCACAGTCTATCGCAAAAGAGAAACAGACTTCCTGCCATTCTTCACAGTAGAAAATCAATTTGTTTTTTGTATGAATGTTGAAGGACTGTTAATGAAGCTGGGTGTAAGAAAATACACACCAAGTGAATGGCGGTTATTTATAGATAGCTCCAAACGCAGCCTAAAATGTGTTCTTTTGCATAATGGGAACATATACAGGTCAATCCCAATTGGTCACTCAGTTTCTATGCGTGAAAATCAACATACAATAGCTACAGTGCTAGAGAAGATCTCTTACCGTGATCACCAATGGGTAATGTGTGTCGATCTCAAGATGGTGAATTTTCTTCTAGGACAACAAGGTGGGTACACCAAATACCCATGCTTTATTGTTTATGGGACTCTAGAGCCAAAGATCAACATTGGGTGAGAAGGCATTGGCCTCTTAGAGAAAGCATGACCGTTGGAGAAAAAAAACATCGTTGCAGAACCTTTGGTTGACAGAAACAACATCATCTTGCCACCACTGCATATTAAACTTGGTTTAATGAAACAGTTCATCAAGGCGTTGAATAGAGATGGAACATGTTTTGGCTACATATGTACAAAATTTCCTGCACTGAGTAAGGAAAAAATAAAAGCAGGTATATTGGATGGACCACAAATCCGCCAACTTATTAATGACCATCAATTTCAAGACTCAATGAATGATACTGAAGCAGCCGCATGGTCTTCGTTCTGTATGGTAGTGAAGAATTTCCTTGGAAACTATAAGTCTCCTAATAGTGATGAACTAGTGGAGAATATGCTCACTGCTTTTTGTGCACTAGGTTGTAACATGAGCATCAAATTACACTACCTACACAGTCATTTGGATCGATTTCCAGACAATCTTGGAGATGTAAGTGAGGAACAGGGTGAGCGTTTTCACCAGGAATTAAGTACAATGGAAGAAAGGTATCGTGGACGGTGGGATATACATATGATGGCGGACTACTGTTGGAGCATCCACCGAGAATGTCCAAGATCATTGCATCGGAGGAAATCACAGAAACGGGGATTCTGCGACCTGATGGAGGAAATTAATGATTCTAACGAGCTAATGTGTAAATAAATTATGGTAGTTATATAGATACAGTTGTTTCATGAAAAAGAAAGTATTTGTTCTTTTGTATTTAATTGTATGCGAGTAATATAGTTGTATATGTGGACCAGTATTTTTGAACTGGTATATAATTTGAATAAACTCTATCTCAAAAACTAGAGCTGATAGGACGAAACTGAAATCATCTTTGGAATCAGTGACCCAAATATACCCATAAATAGGTGAAAACATTAAGGCACCAAAATCACTGTTCCCCAGTGTAATAATAATAATAATAATATAATAACTTCCTTCTGGCTTTTTTCGTGTTGAGACTTGAAAGTAGTTTTGAAGTTCCTTAGGACAGGTTACTGGCCCGACGCTAAGTAGTCCAGTGGTAGGGCTGCTACCTTTTAGTCTCTGGACAGACATTAGGATACCGCATTTACTCAGTACCTGATGGAACGGTTATACCGCCGTGACTCGGTCCTCAGAGCCTCGTTTGTGAAAACAGGTTGTACCACGAGAAGGTGAGGATGAGAATTGGGTAGGAGAGGTTATACACACGTCACTACCCCTTACAACCCACTGGCTCTTCCAACTCTTTTGTATGGTAGCGAAGTATGGACGTTGAAACAGAAGGATATACAGAGACTTAGATCTGCTGAAATGAAATATCTTCGGAGGACTGCAGGATACACACTACTAGATCACAAAAAAAATGAAGACATCTTAGAAGAATTACACATGGAATCTTTAGAAAACAAAATTTCTGATTATAAGTCAAGATGGATACAACATGTTCATCGAATGGAAGATCACAGAATACCCAAACTAATGTTAAGATATCAACCTGCAGGAAGAAGAAGACCAGGACGTCCACTCAAAAGACTTCTGGATGGTGTTTCTCTTGAGGCCGAAACAGGTCAACAAATGGCCTAAATTCATGAATGTACTATGATGATGATGATATAATAACTTGGTAAGAGGCACTCGAAAGAGCATTAAGTTATAAGTTTATGATTTGTCTTTTATGAGTTCGTTCAGTGATCCTGTCCATATTCTGCATTGTTTGTAATGGTATCGCTCACACTTTTGGTCGCATATCTTGCATTCACACGAATCACTCGGTTGGTGGAATTTTGTATAATGAAGCAGCTGGTATAAAAGGGAAGAAAACCCTGAAATAAAACCCAATTAACAGCCGGCCTAGCAAAACCACACGAGATGTATTTTACAGCTCAAAGCACCAGAAACAAAGAGTGAAGAACTTAAGAAGCATTCATTACTATATCGGGATTTTACTCGGTATCTCCCGCTTACTAGTCTCAAACTCTTCCACATTGGGGAAACTGTATTAACTATTATATAATATCTATGTACTGTGTCAAAAACATATGACGACTTAAGTATTAAACATTTTTCTAAGTTATCATAAGTAATGCTAAGAGTGATTTCCAATTTATCTAGATCTAGAGGATTTGGAAATCAAGTGTGGAATTTGTTAGGACTATCTAACGAATAGAATTAAACTGTTTACTCACAAATCACTATTTATATATAGTTACCGGTATTTTAAAATATGTATTTATTTAATGTAAACGGCGATGTTTGAAAACGAATCGGACATGTGTGGTTATGTTTATTCAGTGCAACTTAATCATATGATGTATTGCTAAATAGGATCGCAATCAGTGATAACCCACTAAGATCGCAATATTGTAAGAATGCACCCTAGTGGGGAAAAAAATGAAACACATCAAACTGTATATTATAACCAACATTGTAGGTTATTAATTAATTTTTTTTAGAAAACACTCAATTGTCGGTATCAAATGTGTAGTTCAAATGAATCTGTTCGTTATTTGCTATATTTAAGGTATTTGTTGGAGAGTCAGTCACTGTAAAATAATGCTCTGACCTGTTCAGAATATTAAAATGAGGTGCTTTCGTTATTTTGGTAAACAGAATTCGATAAATAGAAAGGTGAAACACGACTGTCATTGACTCCCATTTGGGGCAGAGTTAAATAGTCGTATTAATTTACTGGTACGGTATATGTAAAATCAACTATAAATCAGGCAAATAGGCCTATTATTTTTTATTTTAATCCTTAAATTAGCGAAAACTTGGTTTCTCACACCAGTTTATTTATATGTGTCGCACCCAATGAAAAATATACTAACGTTTACCCATATTTCTGTTTTTTATTCAATTTATTTATAGACGCTTTGATTAAATCCGTCCGGAATTTCATTCTTGGGCTTCAAACTTCAATTATGGATTTCATAAAAAAACAAACAATTGAAATGGTATGGTCATGTAAAAAAGTATGACAGAAAACAGATTCCCAAGAAGAATACTAGAATAGGTGCCACTAGGTAGAAAAAGAAGAGGGCGTCCAAAATAACGTGAGTTGATGGTGTTTTGGGCAGCTTGAGGGAAAAAGGATTGGACCATGGAGATTGGAATGACAGTGATGTGGAGGAGAATGTCAGTAGATTAATTAGGCGCAGAAAAATAAGGAAGATGATGTGAAATCTGCTAAATAAATCATCATCATCATCATCAATGGCTCGACAGCCCCATGTGGGCCTTGGCCGCTTTCAGAAGCTTATGCCAGACTTCCCTGTTCTGGAGCTTCATTCTTCCAGTTTTTTATTTTTTAAATCTTAATGTCTTGAATTGTAGCATCGTCCCATCTTAATTTAGGTCTTCCAACTTTTCTAGCCAATAAAGGTTGCTCGTTGTAAATTCTTTTTTAAATAATTTTATTGTCCATACGAATAATGTATCCAGTCCAGGCTAAATAAATAAATAAATAAAGGTAAATATAGGCGCTTTAACGTCCAAGATCATACCGCGTTTGTTTATTTATTTATTTATTTTTAATTACACCGTAAAATAAAAATGTAAATGTGATAAAATAGGTCCTCGTAATGAAATTCCAACCAAGTATTCGCTTTCAAGACTGATGAAGGGGGAAAAAAAAAACTTCAATCAATGTTGTCGGCACCAGGGTTTGAACTGGGACCGGACTCGAGTTTTAGACGCTACTGTTTGAGCCAGTTCGCTCGATAGACTTATATTGTGTAATTTAGTACAAATTTAAGTCTTATACTAATTCGTTTTTCTATTGTTTTATTTAAAATAGTAAGTAGCTGAAATCAATGTTTCTTTCAAGGTGCATTGTCAGTAAAGTGTTATGTGCTATATTTAACCATATAGAACAATTTTGTTATTTCTTCAAATGGGCTATATCAGCGATAGAAAGTTGTTAACATCTGTTATTTTAGTTGCAAGTCTGGAGAAAATAGATTGTTAAATGTCTGTTTTCATGCGAGTGCATTCTGTGGAAAAGTCAGTCTAATTGTATACCCATTGTCCACAAATGTTTCTGTCAAGGTTGCAGTAGCCCTTAGGGTGCATGAGGGTACTTACCTGTTGGTGGGGATTTCTTGTTTCATGTGGTGGGGAGAACTCCGTCTGGCGTAGGGGAATCCACAGAAAACCTGTTTTGCTCCAAGTTTTCTCTTTGCTACTGTTTTGTAAAAAACATTAACCTTTGTTCGACTTATTTAATCAGTATTGAAAATTGATTTAATTCATATTATTTCTAATTTCATTACTATTACACACTTATAAAATGACCAACAAATTGGAACATAAGATATATTCACAAAAAAGGGTAAACTTTCACCACATACAAATAAACAATGCTAAACTTATAATTAGTAATTTTACATGGACATTATGGTCCACCGCTGTGGTCTCGAGGTAGCGTGCTGCCTTGTCACGCAGCGGGCTCGGGTTCGATTCCCGGTCAGGACAGGCTCCTGGGTGAAGTTTTTTCAGGGTTTTTCCTCACCTGTAAGACAAATGTAAGGAAACTTAAGGCCCAAGGTCCCCGAAAATCATCTGGCCATCATCATCTTCCTTATCATTATCATCAATATCCTTCACCGGTGTGAAAGCAACGGGAAGTTACCACGTCTAAAATTCCCTAGTAAAGCTGCAAAGCATAGCATGAAAATGCTTTGATTGCAGTGAAAGACCTGCCATCGGGCAGAATTACTATGGTTGGAGGATGGAAATTATGTGGACATAAATAAAATATTCATGACATCAGTAATCATTTAATTGTAAAGCTAACTAAAAATAAATTACTTCCCCAGGTGGGCACGCCGTAGCATAGTGGTTAGGGCACTGCGCTACAAGCCGGAAGGTCGAGTGTTCGAGTCCCGATGGGAGTCAGGATTTTTAAAACTGACCCAAACCTTCTGGCGGCACTATGGTCCTGGGGTCGACTCAGCCTCTTACGAAATGAGTACCAGACACTTGTTCTGGGGGTAAAGGCGACCGTCACGCAGGGCTGACAACCCGGTGACATCAAGTGCCGATTGTCCAGAAAAAAAGTGGGAGCTTTAACCTCCTATTACCCCAAGGGCCTCCTGCGGCCTGTAGTGGGATCACTTTAATTTACTTTTACGTTATAAAAGCGAATTCTCTTGAAAATATTGATGCATTTTTTTACAAATTTCTTCATTTCTACCTAGTAGACACCGAAAATTACTATGGCAATTTTTATACACACTCTATAAGCTTTTAACTGTTAATTCTCTAGCGGCCGCAATTTTAATTTTTTTCGGAAGCAATCTCGGCATATAGCAATCGATTAAAAAAATTAAGGTCGAGTAATTTAGTCTTCTAATCAAAATAATTAGATCAGTTAATCATAAATCTATATTTTCGAAAAAAAAAAAGTCATTTTTATCTTCCCATCACCCCAACGAAATAATTTAAAAAATTAGTTAACCCAACATAATACTTTAATAAAATTATTAGCAAAATCCGATCATTAGGAAGGTGAATTCACCCGAAGGTAGAATAAAAAAAATCGCTCTAGCGGCAGCAATTTTCGTTTTTCCGCAACAAAATTCGGTATATGGTAATGGAATAAAACGAAAAAGGTATTTTCCTAAAATCAGCAAAATTCAATCTTTAGAAGTGGGAGTTTACCTGAAAGCCATAACTTAAAAATCAGTCTAATGGTCGCCATGTTTATTTAATTGCAACGTAACTGGATCTATATATATATATATATATATATATATATATATATATATATATATATATATATATATATAAACCAGCAAACATATTCATAAATTCGACTTACTGAGGAATTTGTTTAGTTTACCCATTTTTTAATAGTTCATCCATCCAATGGCTGATTGGCTCAAATTCGAGCTTTGGCCTCCCTTAAACGTCTGCCTCCAATCATTTCTATTTTGCGCAGCAAGTCTCCAGTTGCGACACTTAAGTCCATCCTCCCATCGTTTTTTCGGTCTTCTAACTCTTATTTTAATAGTTATAAAATATGATTTTCATACAAGTTTAATGGCAGTAGATTGATTATCTTCATTTATTTTATTGATAACGTCATAAGTAATATTATATTTTCCTGACTCCACATTTATTTTATTTATTTATTTTTTCCATTAACGCAGTTAAACTTCTCATCTTATAGGTACTTTTACGTGCCAGACGCCACCCAGCCGTACAATGACACGACCTGTCGGGAGAGGGATCTGCACATTTATGAACTGTAGTTTATGGAAAGATTGATATTTTGTTAGCACTTTGTATTATTTTTAACATATAAATATTTTGGTCCCGCGCATAGCCAAGTAGTTAAGGCAAGATGCCTTAGCGCAGAGCTACGGGATTTGCGCTAGTTCGAGTCTCCACGGGGAAAGAAATTTTCTCATGAAATTTCGGCCAGTATGAGACCAGTGTCCACCCAGCATCGTGAGGCATTTGGGGAGCTACAAAACGTAGCTACTCCAGATTGAGAAAACAAGTTATGGCGGCTGGGGAACCCTATGTGCTGATCACATTCACCCCTAAACGATATTTTATCTCTGTGATTAACACATGAATGTGAGGCCAGCAGCCGGATGGTAGGCCAAAGGCCTTCTAGGTCTGTCGTGCCATGGCATATATATACTATTTTATTCTAATCTCTTCTACAGTATATTATAGGGGCACACCGTAGCGTAGTGGTTAAGCCACTACGCTACAAGCCGGAAGGTCGACGGCTTGAGTCGCGGTGGGGTCACGATTTTTAAATGACCCAAACCTTCTGGCGGCACTATGGCCCTGGGGTCGACTCAGTTTCTAACGGAAATGAGTACCGGATGCTTGTTCTGGGGGTAAAGGTGGCCGTCACGCAGGGCTGACAATCCGGCTGACATCAAGTGCCAATTGTCTAGAAAAAGTGGGAGCCTTAACCTCCTACTAACCCAAGGGCCTCCTGAGGCCTGTACTAGGATCACTTTACCTTTTTACTTTTATATTATATATTATGGGTCAGGGGTCAGTTCTTTCCGAGTTTATTTTAGGGATATCTTTTTGTATCAATTATCGAATATATATAAGATATTTATCTATATTAAAATAATCAAATTCTACCGTGTAAATTAAAATGTTGTTTGTTGCAAGAATTGAAAGTGTTTACGAATTCATTTCCAAATTCCCATGTTATCCTTTGGCCATATACATCTCAGTTCATCCGAAAATCTCACTCTCAATTCCTGCGCTGGAAATAGGTATTGAATTCACATACAGTATGTTTGTACTTAGCCCACATACCACATTATGGCTTGACTGTACCACGTCACGACTTATGTCAGGAGGTCATACTGATATACAATCATAATATGTTGAAATAGTTTCTCTGAAGGACACTTTGGTAACCACGTAAACATCTTCATTCTACGGAAGCTGTTTTCTAACATACACGCCTAGATAATACTGGATTTTACTCACTAATATACCGTAGTTAGGAAAAGGGTTGTAGATATTAACTTCTGTATTTTGTTTGCATTTTACCACTCTTAATTTAATTGTAATTTCCTTCATGCATTAGTTTTTACCTCTGGTTTCGAGAATTGAAGGTTCAAATCCAGTCCGGTTAGTTGGATTTTTCATGACGTAAAGTTCTGTGCCTGGAAATGCATGCTATTATGCATTGCAGAGACTTTTGATGTCCCAACTCCTTTCAAAAAACGTTAAGCTGAAAATATATAAAACTATTATTCTACCAGTTATATTATATGGGTGCGAAACATGGACTCTTACTTTAAGAAAGGAAAGGAGATTACAAGTATTTGAGAATAAAGTACTTAGGAAAATTTTTGGACCAAAGAGAGATGAACAGACAGGTGAATGGAGACTACATAACAATGAACTACATGGTCTTTATAGGAAGCCAGATATAATAAGAACAGTTAAATCTCGTAGACTGCGATGGGCAGGACATGTTGCACGTATGGAGAATGAAAGACGTGCCTGGAAACTTCTTGTAGGAAAGCCAGAAGGAAAACGCCCAGTTGGTAGACCAAGAATGAGATGGGAGAACAACATTAACTATGATTTGAGGGAAGTAGATTATACAGAGAATGATTGGAAAGCATTAGCTCAGGATAGGGATGTATGGAGAGCTTATGTCCGCGCGGCCATGAACCTACGGGTTCGATAGTGCCAGTGAGTAAGTAAGTAAGTAAGTAAAGTTCTGTGCATTGCTTCTTTCGGAAAGGTAATATAGGAATGGATCCCGTCTCGTAGGTTTATGATACGTAAACGAAGCTCAAGTCAGAAGTTGATCAGAATTTGTTGACAGTTTCACGCTTAGCCTTTAATTACGAGCTAATTACATGAGTTATTAAATATTGTCATTGAATAAAATACTTACTATCTAATATATTTTAAAATTCATGATGGAACACCGTTGAGGTCACTATGTAATATTTATAATATAAAAATAGAGTACCTGAGATCTCAGCATGCTTCGAAAGTACTCCACACCCCACATCCAATGTTGAGGAAGACTGAGATCTCATCATCATCCAGGGATTAAGCCTGTTGGCTCGTTTCGGTTTCATGAAAGCTAGAAGTGTTAAAATTGTTCAGACCATCTTCTGCGTGGGTGTCCAACATTCCTCCTTCCGTGCGGTTTATAATTTAGCAATAATTTTGGAAATCTTTCTTCTGGCATTCTATCAGTATGTCCAACATTCCTCCTTCCGTGCGGTTTATAATTTAGCAATAATTTTGGAAATCTTTCTTCTGGCATTCTATCAGTATGTTCTTTCCAGTCGTTCCTGTATTTAATTATTCGGTCTGTAAGTTTGAAAATATTTAGTTCCTTTCTTATATTTTCATTCATTTTCTTATCCAGCAGAGTATATCCTCCTATATTTCTTAAAAATCTCACCTCAGCTGCTTCCAATCTTTTACTTGTCTTTTAGTGATCGTCCAACATCAATACATCAGTACAGGTACAGCCATTACTTTATAAAATTTCATTTTTGTTTATTTTCTTGTGTTTTTTACTCTATTTTTATATTATAAATATTATCTAATATCTGTATTGAATGTGAGATTTCGTAACGAATGCAATAATTTCAGTCGAATATCAAAATGGCTTTCTTTCAAAATCTCGCCAGTTTTTAAGATCATTATCAGGGAAGAAAAATAAAATATTAGAATTCAGGATATGTGTAATGATTTAAAAATAAAAAATTAAAATAGCTTCAAATGTTGTGATTATCAAGTTTAAGATAATATATCCATCCATAATAATTCTGCCCGAGGGCAGGTCTTTCACTGCAATCATAGCATTTTCATGCTATGCTTTGCAGCTTTAAAGCTGTGGTAGCTTCTTGTTGCTTTCCACATCGGTGAAGGATGATGGTGATAATGATAAGGATCTTGTTGATGATGGCCGAATGATTTTCGGGGACCGTTGAGCCCTAAGCTTCCCGACATTTGTCTTACAGGTGAGGAAAAAAACCCGAAAAAACCGAAAAAACCTCACCCAGGAGCCTGTTCCGACCGGGGATCGAATCCAGGCCCGCTGCGTGACAAGGCAGCACGCTACCTCGAGACCACAGGGGTGGATAGATTATATATATATATATATATATATATATATATATGGTATGATAAGAAAAATAAATGCCTGGACGGGATTCGAACCCGGGTTCGAATCCCGTCCAGGCATTTATTTTTCTTATCATACCATATTAAGCTTGCATTGCTCAATGTTAAAGATTTAATTATAACATATATATATATATATATAATATATATATATATATATATATTATGTGTGTGTGTGTATTTGTGTTTCAGTGCTACCCATTTCATTCTTTGTGCTTCGGGTTCCGCATCAGGCGGATATATGGTGTTAATGTGGTCAATTTTCAATTTACGCACCATCTCGCCAGACCACTTTATGTAAAATCCTATGTATTCTTGTATTATGTACAGGGATGTTTGGAGGATGAGTGTAGCATATGTGTGTTTAAGTGTTTATATGTAATGTAAAGGTATTTTATGAGGTGATGATGAAGAGAGGGATAAGATAAAACCCGGTGCCGGCAATTACACTATACCGCCAAGCTTAATGTCCCCATCCGACGGACGTACGTACCACTATCAATATGTCTTCTCATTATGTGTTTTGCGGATAGGTTTGCCATTAAATGCATGCAACTAGTGCACAATCTAGCGATTAGAAATTCTTCTTCTTCTTCTTCTTCCGAATGCAGTATTGGGTGATGATGCCCGTTCTGCGACTACAAAAACTGATCTTTCCATCGGTTGAAGGGTCTTCCGAGGTCTCTTTTGCCTTTAGGGTTGAGGTGGTAAATCATCTTTGGTAAACGGGAATTTGACATTCTCTGGACGTGTTGGAACCATTTAATCTGATAATTTTGTATATGTTCTACCATTTCCCTACTATTCCACTGCATCCTTATCTCATCACTTTGATTAGAAATTATACACTACTAACCCTCCTAGTTCCAAGATTGAAAATTGTACAATTAAAATTCCTAAACTCCACGGGTATCGCTTAGTCAGGAACCAGGCGTACCGATTGATAAAATATGATGCTATTTAATAGTTAAGATAGAGTTGTATGATAGAAAAATGTGGAGAAGGATATCTGATTCTCTGGATGCTCTGGTTTCTTAGAATTATTTAGCTACGGTAGGCTAGATAATACGAGAGTCTTCAAAGACATTTTGAGATTGGAAACGAAACGAATGTGGGTGTAGGACATCTCTTCCGAATGATTCATTTCTTCTCTTTCAATAGTGAAAAATGTACGGTATGTTAATAAGCATTTAGAAATACCGGTTCTTGTAACTTTGAGGCTTCCTATTGCATACCCTTGTCAAATTCACTCAAATAATATACCAAAAATATTAGAAACATGTTAAAACTACCATTTCCGAAGCAAGAATAGGATAAGTCTTTTGAAGCCGATTAATACAATTATATATATATACAATCCAACTTACTGTGGTCCCCGAAAAGGAGCATTAATATTTAATTCTTTCATTGTTTTTTAAGGTTACTAACTCAATCACTGGCATTATCGAACCTGTAAGTTTATGGCTGCGAGGACATGAACTCTCTATACATCCCTATCCTGATCTAATGTTTTCCCATCTCATTATTGCATTCTTGGCTTACCTACTGGGTGCTTTCCCTCTGATTTTCCTGCAAGTGAGTTTCCAAGCCCTTCTTTCATTCCCCATTCGTGCCACATGTCCTGCGCATTACAGTGTATGATATTTTTTTTATTTATATCTTATTTCCCGCAAAAATCATGTAGCTCTCTGTTATGTAGACTTCTCCACTCGCCTGTCCAAATTTTTCTCTAAAGGTACGTACAAATATGCGCGCCGCGAACACGAACGGCGCGCGCGCCGCGCGCGCGCGGCGCGTGTTATGTTCGTCGAAATTATTAATTTCAACGAACCTCCTGCGATCCATAGGAAACCCACAAACCTTCAGTAGACATTTTGCAGAGCAGGTGTAACCAACGATGTCTATTCCCTTTCCGTTCTCCCGCTTGTCCTGCATTATTTCCCAAAAATAGGGACTTTTTTTAAAATCCCGCGGGACGCGGGACAAATTGTTAAAAATCGGGACTGTCCCGCCAAAATCGGGACGTCTGGTCACGCTTATTACTTATTACATCTTATAACTTTATTTATACTTTTTCAAATATTATAGCATTAAAGGAATTTAAAAAAAATATATGATTTGTATATCCATCCATAGTAATTCTGCCCGAAGGCAGGTCCTTCACTGAAATCATAGCATTTTCATGCTATGCTTGCAGCTTTACTAGGGAATTGTGTAGGTGTGGTAGCTTCCCGTTGCTTTCCACACCGGTGAAGGATGATGAGATGATGATGATATGATAATGATAAGGATGATGATGATGGCCATATGATTTCGGGGACTGTTTGGGCCTTAAAGTTTTCCTGACATTTGTCTTACAGGTGAGGAAAAACCCCGATAAAAACCTCACCCAGAAAAACTGCCCCGACCGGGGATTGAACCCGGGCCCCGCTGCGTGACAAGGCAGCACGCTACCTCGAGACTACAGCGGTGGACATGATTTGTATATATATGTTTAAAATTATTAAGAATCTATCTCACCATAACATGGCCTTAATTTTGAATAAAAATGTACATGATTATTATACTAGAGGTTGTACTTTATTGCACAAAGATACTAGTTTCTAAAAAAAAAGGTATAAAAGGAATTCGTTATGCATTAATCAACCATTAAAATAACTACTTACCTATTGAATATCAACATTTCACGAATGTTAAACATTTTTCTAATTGTATTAAAAAATATTTTTTCTCATTGCTTTCTTAGTTAATTTTGTTAATTTTATTATTATTAATATTATCCTGTTTAATATTAATATTGTATTTATATGTGTATATATATTTGTGCTTCTATAGTAGTTTGTATATACTTAAACTTATGCCTGAATTTGTTTTCTTGTTTTTATTGTTAATTGTTTTATGGCCATTATTTTTTGTATATTGCCCCTTAACATGAGCAGTCTTGCTCTTTGGAGTCTTTGAAGAGATAAATAAATAATTAGCAATAAATGTGTTTATATATTGTATTGTTTTGTGATACTTCATACATAATATTATGAAATGAACGTCTTAAATAAATAATGTTTTCTAAATAATTCTAATTTATTTATACAATTACAGTACACACGAAAAAAAAAAACACATATCATTGAAAAAAAAACAGGCATCTCCTTTCAATGATTTTTAAAAATGATCCTTATGTTGTGGATCCCACAATAATTGCTTGCTTCTATAAATGTCAACAAGTTTTAACACGTTTTCCTCTGACCACTCCATACTCAAATAATAGGTGCGCACCGAAAGCAACGAACCTCTCAGGTACCCGTCCAAATCTAAACAGCGAACCATCAAAGTGTTTGTGGAAAAAACCGACAATGAGTGGATCGTGGTGAGAGACGCGCGCGCGCCGTTCGTGTTTGCGGCGCGCAGGTGTGTACGTACCTTAAGAACTCTATTCTCAAATACTCGAAATCTTTTCTCCTCCCTTAAAGTAAGAGTCCATGTTTCGCATCTATGTAACTGAAAAAAAAAACAGTTTTATATTTATAAAAAAGTTAATGTTGCTACCAGACATTATTGATATCCATCCATCCATAGTAATTCTGCCCGAGGGCAGGTCCTTCACTGCAATCATAGCATTTTCATGCTATGCTTGCATCTTTACTAGGGAATTGTAGGTGTGGTAGCTTCCCGTTGCTTTCCACACCGGTGAAGGATAATGATGATAAGGATAAGGATGATGATGGTCATATGATTTCGGGGACCGTTTGGGCCTTAAAGTTTTCCTGACATTTGTCTTACAGGTGAGGAAAAACCCCGATATAAACCTCACCCAGAAAAACTGCCCCGACCGGGGATCGAATCCGGGCCCGCTGCGTGACAAGGCAGCACGCTACCTCGAGGCCACAACGGTGGACTATATTATTGATATATGGTTAAGAAATACGGACATGGACGATAAATATGATTTGTTTAAAGTGAAAGAGATGAGATTTCTAAGAAGCACGAGAAAAGTATAAGAATAAATAAAGTAAGGAACAGCATACTTGAAAAAGAAAGTAAGAGGCAAAGACACTAGAAAATATAACGATGAGATAAAAATAAAAGATATAGTAGTTTGGACTTATTATGAGAATAAAAAAAAAGTTATCTAAACGACAAGTTCTTCAGATAAGAAAAAGACAGTTTGAAAGACCAAGGATAAGGAAGTGATGAAGTGAAGAAGAATGTGGATGATAAAAATTATCGACTGGGAAAAAGAAAAAAAAAATGGAAGAATCGACAGGATGTTCAGATGTTCTTTAAGACCAACAATTAAAAGTCGAGGAAACATCAAGATTAATGATGGTTCTTTTTTATTTTGAGATGGTACGATCTGTTTCGATTTATAACAGTAATAGGTTGTATAATTATGTCTAATATTAACTGTATTTATATTTTGTCTTGTGCAGGCACAACCGATATTAAATGTATCGAATTGTGATATGATTATTAATGGTGAAATGGATCTTGATGATATTTTCTGACTAAAGAAATCAAGAATTAACTCTATCCTAGTCTATTAGAGATAGAATGAAAAGTTATGTAAGTATAGAGGTGACATATGAACTGCATGTCGCTCCCCCCAGCCGTTATAACTAAATGAGGAGATCAGAAATAAGTGTGAACTGCAGGATTGGCCAAGTGAGTAATATCAATAATGTCTGATAACCGCGTCTCTCAAAAATCGCCATGAGTAGGAAAATAAACATCCCAAGACCTTTGGGACGACCTCCAATATGATGGCAGGAGAGTTGGTCACCTGCTTCACAATAAACAAACATTGTTGAAAACTATAGCACTACACCCGAAGGAAGAAGTAAAGATATCACTGTTGTTCAAACATCAACCAAGTTTTCTAAAAATACAACACTAATTGCACTGAGAAACAAGCAATATTTTTTTGTCTCAGAAAGAAAAATATGTGATTCTGATATTATTTTTTCTCCTTGAATTCAAATATGATAGCGGTTTTTCTCCATCACGCAAGGTTTTCGAGAGACAGGAATTTATAATTTCAAACACTTCAATATTTTCTACATTCATAACTACACAATATTCGAACACTCGGACTCACCTAGAAAGTAAGAAATGACGATTTTCTGCTATATTTCGCCTGTGGAGCATCCCTCTTGATGGTCCAACAATAATCGACCAGCATATTAGGATTCCATTTGCCTTGATATCTCTTTTCCACAGCTGAAATCTCCTGTGTTAGCTCATTTGGTTTTTTTACAATGGACAAATGGACGAAAAAACATTTATTAAAAATAATTATTTAGATCCATTAATTGAAATTGAAATAAAAAAAGCTGTGGGCGATGGGGAAATTCCGAATACATATTTGAAAACACGATAAAAACTGCAACTATTGGTACTCATGAGACAAAAATCATGTTGACCAGTGTTTTTAGTCTCATTTACGTTACATTTTATTGTTAGGAATATTTTTATTATGCAACTTTTTTTTTTTCATCAATACAAAGTAAATGTAGTCCATGTGTTTCTGTATTGTATTTTCTATTTTTTTCTGGTGCTCCTGATTTTGTCCATCCATTTCTATCAGCAGTCCATTCCATCATCATCGGGATTATTTATTTCCCAACTTTAACATGGACAAATAGTTTGTTTTTCTTACTTCGATTATTTCCAGAATATTCTTATCAACTTTCATGATTCCTCTTATTGTTTCGTTTTTTATTTCTCCCATTCTCAATTTCCTTGCTGACCTACGTTAAAAGTCCGTTTCTATACTCAATAACGTATTTACTTTGTCTGCCTAACGTCCAAGATTCATCTCCATATAACTTAATAGTTTGAAAAAAATAATTATAGATTAATATATCCTATTTGTTACATTTAAAATATTTTTACTTCAGAGCTATTTTCTTCTTCTCTACTATACATGTCTGACCGATGGAAAAATCCAAGGAGGAAGTCCTCCGGGAGGGACTTTAAGCCGCGGGTCCCGATCTGAAGATTTTCAGGCTCGTAAAAGATCCTTAAGCCAGAATAAAAAGGCCTCTAAGTATAATTCATCGATCTCAAACATCCTAGTAATGCATTAATTGCCTGCTAGATGTCTCTTTGAGTAGGTTTGTTGACCGCATGCAACTCGTGACATCTATGGACAAATAAAGTAACTAAATGAATTTGGCCTATTAACTCGTAACAAAAGAGAGGCTGTGGCTCAAACCACTGGGCTACAGCATTATAGTTAGACATGTCTGACTAGTATCCCATGATCAACGGGTTCGATATCCTGCTTAAATTTTAACTCCATGGCGCATCAGATCTAAAAAAAACCCTTGACCTACCAGCCGGCTGCTCCATCACACGCTGTCCTCACGTGTTAATCACAGAGGTGGACGATCATTCAGCCAGTGATTATCTGGTAATACTATGTATGTGGTCAGTATGACGAGTCCCCCAGCCGTTAGAGCTGGTTTTCTCAACCTGGAGGCGTTTTTATTGTAGCTATCCAAAATTCCTCACAATGCTGGATGCGATACTAGCTGAAATTCAAAAAGAAATGTTATTTCTCCAGGGGGACTCGAACCAGCGCAGGCCTCTAACTCTGCACCAAAATATCAAGCCTTAAACCATTCGGTACAAGACCAATTTCTGGCTGTACTATAGAAATTTTTCTTTCGGTATAGATAGGGTCTGGGACGGAGTCCATTCAGCCTTGCGAAAACTTGATTTGAGAAGTAGCGAAATCCGATTACATAAACTATAAAACGAAGGTTGAGAGATTGCGTCACGCTAACGTCATAACTCCCTGGTTCTTTGGAATTGTACCACGGATTTAATTTGTATATATGCACCGCACATATAAATTGTGTTGAATTTCTTAAGACAGAACAAGGTTATATTTAGTTTTGAAGTGCCCTTGTGCTTGATACTGTAGCCGCGTCTTGGTTATCTATCTCGCCCTAATTGGTTGCTGTTAATTGAAACTCAGTGCTCTTTGCTGATCTCCTCGTGCGTTTATTTGATATCGTTTCACCATCCTCTCTTCCTCATCTTTTATTGTTTTACTCTCCTCGTTTTGTATGATTTATTCCCAGCTAGGATCTTTTTAAATTTCTAAGTAAATAATGGTTTGAATACAGTTTTTGCATCTTCTTCCACTGCATCACAGTCCAGAGTAATGATTAACGTAATTTTTAGTTAAAATATATATGTAGTCAATATGCCCATTTCACCAATTAATGTTTTAAAATGGTCAACAAGTTTCTACAGCCAAGCTGTCATTCTCAAGACCAGATATTGACTTGAGTCAATATCTGACTTGAGTCAATATCTGGTCTTGAGAATGACAGCTTGGCTGTAGAAACTTGTTGACCATTTTAAAACATTAATTGGTGAAATGGGCATATTGACTACATATATATTTTAATATTATATCACCAAGAAGATCACTTGTGTATTAAATAATTTTTAGTTATTTTCTTGAATATTGATTAAATTTGTGCAAACAGTAGCTGTTATACATAGAATATAAATACATATTTTTTAGTTGATAGTTAATTGTTATGGGGATATTTAGCTGATCAATGTACATGTTTGAGTGAAATTAAAATTTTAATTGTGGATTATTAATTGTATGATGAAACTATGAAATCGAATTAATAAACCAAGAATAGATACCCTATTATTTAGGAACTAGAGATGTATATACTAGACAGCTTTATCTTCGCGTAGAAATCCCTCCATTTTGTTGCGTCAAACATCTTCCACCAACTACTGTAGTAACCTGTTATAATAATTATTATCACCTTTTTACAGCTATCTTTTTATTGGTTTTCTATGTTTCCTTGTACCATCAATTTCACCATGAAGTACTTCATAGGACATTCTTTTTGTGTCGGTTATCATCTTAAGATCGTCTGGCACTTTTTTTCACATAAAAGGAAAAGTAATTCCCATTATAGGCCTTAGGAGATTTTGTCTAAATGACAAAGACGAGTCATCATTCTTCACGCTTTTTTGACAAGCCTAATCTTAGTGAGATAGGATATGTCTTTTAAGATACACAGTACATGATCTTTAGTGCCCTAGATTTATCTTTATTTGATATAATGTATAAACATCAATAATACATAGTTATCAACTTGTGAATTCGTTTTTCTCGTATGACTTCTTTTTTTATTTACTAATTTTATTTTATATTGTGACTAATACTTCTTCTTCTTCTTCTTCTTCTTGTACACTTCTCGAGCTAGGCAAATTGCCTGTTCTGCCTCACAGTTGATCTGTCCATCTTTTCACTGGCCTTCCTACATTCCTTGTATCTCTTGGCTTGTAGTTAAATGCTGCTTTATAGTAACCTTGTTACATTCATTCTTTCTACATGACTAAATCATTTATCTCTATATTCTTTGATGTTATTATTCAATGTATATATATTTAACTCTGTTCTTATATATTCATTCTTTATCCGATCCAATCTTGTGCAGTCTTCTAAGGAAGTTCATTTCTACGCTTTGTATTGTGATTGAATGTTATCAAGTATTTTATTAGTAATTATATTTTTATCAACTTGTGGACTAGAAAGCTATGGGTTTGAAACACGACCAGTCAATTTATTTTTATTTTAATTTATCGTGACCATAAAAATAGTTTGTACTATTGGTATTGCTAGACAGATTAGAACAGAAAGAATATTGATGTTGTCCTAGTATTAGAGTTTTACGCAGTTTGTGTTGCAGGATGTTAAGTGTAATTGTGTTCTAGACCTTGGGTAAATGGACCCCTCTGTCACGCCTTCATCAACATACCGCGGCACGACGTAATGCCAGCCAGTCATTGAACTCAGGACTCTTGTCTCGAACATGACTCGACTTGGAATAACTTGTAGACCAGAGTTGTAGACAGTCTTCGAACAAACTCAATATATTCTGTAGAAAGTTGGTTGACTTAAAAAATTGAACCTAGTACTCTCGAATACGAAGCTCAAATGTACTTTCTAGTCTCTCTCTCTCTCTCTCTCTCTCTCTCTCTCTCTCTCTCTCTGTATGATATGATTTAATATATTGGCCCACCTGTAAATAACATGTCTTGAGATTGAATTATGATTACACTGAGCAACAAAAAATAAACTTTTTTTTTTGTCTCAGAAAGAAAAATATGTGATTCTGATAGGATTTTTTCTCCTGAATTCAAATATGATATCGGTTTTCCTCCATTACTCAAGGTTTTGGAAAGACTGGAATTTATAATTTCAAACATTTTAATATTTTCTACATTCGTAACTATACAATATTCGAACATTCAGACTAACCTGGAAAGTAAGAAATGACGATTTTCTGCTATATTTCGCCTGTGTAGCATCCCTATTGATGGTCCAACAATAATCGGCCAGCATATTAGGATTCCATTTGCCTTGATATCTCTTTTCCATAGCTGAAACCATTTGAGTTAGCTCATTTGGTTTTATTTTACAATGGGCAAATGGACGGAAAAAAAAAAAGTTTATTAAAAAATAATTATTTAAATCCATTAATTGAAATTGAAAAAAAAAACTGGGTGATGGAGAAATTCCGAATACATATTTGAAAACACGATAAAAAAAACTGCAATAAGCACAACTATTGGTACCCATGAGACAAAAATCACGTTGACCAGTGTTATTTATAGGAAGGTTATTTTTGAGATTATCGTTCCCTAAGCTCTTGGGGCTAAGTTCCTTACCTCTGGTTCTTAGAGTCGCGGGTTCAAACCCGGGCGAGGTCATGCATTTTTTAAGGTGGAAAAAAAACCAAAGGACAAGTCCTCAAAGAGGGACTTTAAACCATAGCTCCAGAGTCTTTAAGATTTTTGAGTTCGTAAAAGAATCTCAAGCCTAAATTAGAGCCTCCGAGCCTAGGGTCGCAGGTTCAAACTCGTGTCGGAGTAGATACAATTTTTGTTTTCTATTCGCTTCCATTCGTTTTCTTCCCACCATAACTTAAACACACGATCGAGAGAAAATTAAACTCTAGCTGTTCCGCTGCTTCGAACATCTCACTATTCCTCATCCTTTCTTGTTTCAGCCACCCGACTCGAATTACATCCCCTCGTATATCAAGGACTAACCGACTCAAAAACAGTTAAAAACTCACAACATATTCCCTTAGACAATATCATAATATATAAGTGTTCCATGTGTACTTTTATTATTCCTTTATATTTTAAACTTTCTTTACCAAACCATTATTATTTTATCAAATTATAGGTTATTATTATTATTATTATTATTATTATTATTATTATTATTATTATTATTTCTATTTTTTTTTCTTTCCTTTGTCAACTCTATATTGTGTAGCCTATATCTATTATGTATCATTAATCAACTTGTAGATAATTCATAATTGTTATTATATGTATAATTAACGCTGGTGAAGTAGAAGAGGACGGTCTTAATTCCACCAGATAAAATAAATAAATACATTTTTTTACGAAATTAGTTAATAACAATATTAAAGAAAAGTTTTAAATTAAAATTATTTCCCATAAAACTAGATATCCTTCTTGCATGGAAAAATCCTTAGAGAGGGACTTCAAATCATAGGTCCCAAGTCTAAATTAGAGCCTCTGAGCAAAATTTTATCCACCTTTCTCAACTAGTTTAGTTGCTTATTAAGTGTATCTTTGTGGCAACGAGTTAACTACTTGTCACTCCATGATACATTTAATGAAATATGCTTATTAGCTTGATAAAGTAACTCCCGCGAGGGAGCACCTTGCTCTACGTGGAGATATACGATATAGACTGAGAGACTTTAAGATTACGTTAAGATTGTTTGTAGGAAGGATGTCTTGAAACGAGGAAGGTAGTTGAACACTTGTGTATCTGTCAGCTGGTGGATATTCCTTCTCAAACATCTGTCAGACTTTGTGTGGGATAATTACACTGTTTATTAAGCGGTTAAAATGGAACATACATAGCCTCAAGGACATTCAACGCATAAATCTTCACCATTTAAATTCATTCACGTCTCCATATAACCAAAATAAATTTACAGGGGGGAAAAAATGCATATTTATTTCAAAGTTATTACATTCAAATTGTATATATAAAATTATTGCGCCATAGCCGAGGAATTGCGCTGGTTCGAGTCTCCATGGGGGGGGGGGATCTCATGGAATTTCGGCCAGTATGTGACCGGGTCCATCTAGCATCGTGAGGAATTTGGGTAGCTACAATAAGTAGCTTATGGATCCGAAACATGGACAGTGATAACAATCTGCCAGAATACAAGCTGCTGAAATGAAATTCCTCTGACCAATAGCAGGATATCAAAGAACAGACAAAAAACATAACACAGAAATAACACAACTAAAAGTAGAGGAATTAAAGACAACAATAGAGAAATACAGAACAAACTGGAAAGAACACTTGGGAAGGATGACTGAGAATAGAATACCAAAAGCAGCATACAGCTATTCACCACGAGGAAGAAGAAGTTTGGGAAGACCAAAGAAAAGATGGAAAGAGCAGCATTTTGGAGCCAGAACAGCCTAAACCGCGAAGAAGAAGAAGAAGAAGACAATAAGTAGTGGATTCAGGTTGAGAAAAATCGGCTATAACGGTTGGGGACCCGATATCCTGAGCACATGTAACTCTTATACTGCATCATCATTCACCTGTGTGATTAACCACATGGATGTGATGCCAGCAGCTGGATGATAGGCAAGTGTTTTTTAGGCATGTTATGCCTTTGAGTTTTTTTATAAAGGAATTTGTTATATTTTCTACTTAATTCATATTTATAGACACATATCATCAAAACTCATTTGTATGGGTTGATCCAGTAGATTTTGTTTTTCTATTATTATATTTTTCTGAGTCCACCGCTGTGGTCTTGAGGTAGCGTGCTGCCTTGTCGCGCAGCGGGCCCGGGTTCGATCCCCGGTTGGGGCAGTTTTTTTGGGTGAGGTTTTTATCGGGGTTTTTCCTCACCTGTAAGACAAATGTCAGGAAAACTTTAAGGTCCAAACGGTCCCCGAAATCATATGGCCATCATCATCCTCCTTATCATTATCACCATCATCATCATCATCTTTCACTGGTGTGGAAAGCAACGGGAAGCTACCACACCTACAATTCCCTAGCTGCCTTTGGGCAGAATTACTATGGTTGGATGGATATTTTTTTGAAGATGTTCAGTGATTTAATTTTAATTTATGAAATTATGATTATGATGAAATGGATTTTGTAATGACATTCCAATTCATATTTCCTTGACTGAGGAAAACCAGGAAAGCACCTCAAGATGGTCGGCATTGATGTTTGCAGGAAAGCATCTCAAGTTGGTCAACATAAATGTTTGAACCTGGGATCTTTCGAATATGAGTTCCTAAATGTTATCGCCAGTTCCAACTAATTAACTCCAACTGTTGGAGTTTGACTGAAGATGGAAGTAATACTATACTTTTGAAACCGGTATCGTGAAGATACGCAACTTTGTGAGGTGAGATGTTTTCTCCAACTCATGTATTAATGTAAATACCTCATAGTGTTTCCTCCCACTGTAATTTTAATTAAAAATGATAATTTCTAATTGACCAGCCTCATGAGCCAATGGTCAGAGCTTCTGGCTACAGTTCATGGGGTCCCTGGTTCAATTTCCAGTTAGACCACAGGATTTTTTTCGTAAAGGGAATTATTCCTGTGGTCACCCATGATCTGGATTTAGTTTAGGTTTAAGGACTCTTCTGGTGCTTCATTATCATTCATCAGTCATCACCAGGGCGCTCCAACTTAATAGTGCATTATTCTGCCATGACAGAAATGTCATAAAGACAACCTGGTGGCACTGGTAAAAAAAAATATATTTTATCTTCTTCTTCTTCCTTCCAAGTATTAGGCCAAGGTCTGTTACGATCCTATAGAAAATTTTCCCTCCAGCGTTTCATTGGTCGGCCCAGTGATCTTCGTATATAATTATAGACAGCTTTGGGGATCCGATTTGAACTCATTCTTTCTAGATGGTGTTTCCAATTTACTTGGTACTTATATTATTTTTGGTCTGGACATCTTACCTCAATATTAATGTTGATTTGTTCTTGGACATGTTTCAAAACAATTCTCTGTTTTATCTTCAGCTTTCCCAGACAAAAAAACAGAGAATTGTTTTGAAACATGTCCAAGAACAAATCAACATTAATATTGAGGTAAGATGTCCAGACCAAAAATAATATAATTAAAATAACCTCAAAATATAACTTCCTAAAATTAAATATTACTTGGTACTGTTTAATATATTCCAAAATTGGCGTAGTCTTCAATTCTTTTAAGATATCGGTGTTCCTTTTGCGATCCCATCTGGTGTAATCCGCTGTTCTGCACATGAATCTCATTTCACAAGCCGTTATTCTGCTTTCATGTTGTCTTTTTTAGTATCCATGCTTCACTACCATAGGTCAACACTGGTCTAGCCAAAGTGTTATATAAACGTAATCTGGTGTTTTTTTTGTACAAGGGATGGTTTCATAACTTGATTAATAATTCCCAAAATTTTATTATAACTAGTAATTTTTTCAGGAATATCCTTTTCATCTCAGATATAGAGATAATGTCCAAGATATTTAAATTGATTAGATTTCTCTAAAATGTTATTCTGGAGACAGAATTTATAATTTATAAGTAAGTTATTAAACAATTTAGATTTTTCTAATGGTTCAAATTATGTTACTTCTAGTAATGAAATGTATTATGTTTTGTGTGTTGCAGGAAGTTGGGTTTGGATCTGGTACCCAGGGTTGGAGCCCACATGGTTGACCCTGATACGATGAGTGTTGTAGAATTGTACCATGTGGTAAGTATGATCATTGCTTTTAAAATTCATTACAAATCCCCATTGAAGTCACTATGTAAAAGTTAACACTTTGAGTCCGGTGGTGGTACTAGTACCATGGCATTTAAATGACACTGAAGCCAGAAAAATTAAGTCCCTCAGCATGCCTGTGCCGGCAGATTAACGGGGGTGGTTTTCTGAACCAGAAAACACCCCTGTAAATCCATCTGCACAGGCATGCCGAGGGTTTTAATTTTCTCCGGCTTCAGTGTCATTTAAATGCCGTGGTACTAGTACCACTGCAGGACTCAAAGTGTTAAAATAATAAAATTTGTACCTGAGATTATGTATGTCAAAAAATCCATACATTCCCTGCAACAAAAAATTAGTATTTATTTATTTGATATTTAAAGAAAGTAACATTATGAGGTTTATTTTAAGTAATAGGAGTTATATATGCAGGGCTCACCTCATATGTGTAGCTTTATTGAAGTCCTGGGTTTTGATGCTTTAAGCACCTTTATCAATTCAAGAAAGCTACAAATATGAGGTGAATCATGCGTATCTAAATCCTATTATTTAAAAAAATGAGTACTTTTATCAGCCTCATAAACAGAATGATAAACCACTGCTAAACCAAGAAAACTACAATAAAGAACTAAAATATATAAAACATATATACCCCAGCCGCCATATCTCCGGCTATGAAGTTTAGGTTATACGAGGGTAAAGGGAGAACTCGCCCTCTGCTGCCGATAAGAAAATGGTTGTAGTGGGAGTAGATGTCTGCCACAACCAATCACTACTCTTGACGCAGTTATAGCGCGCTAGTAAGGTCTGAAATTGCTGAGATGTTGTCAGCTGTATGTTTGCTAACTGCATACATAAAGCGACCGCTCACATTGAATATCCATATCGGCAACACTGTCGTGAAAACGTCAAGGCCGGAGAATCAGTGCTTGCAGTATAGATTCCAAAAATGGATATGACAAAGAAATAATTAATAAACTAGTAAAAAAAAGGAAGAACGAAGAAATTAATAAATATAACCAAACTAAACAGGGAAATTGATGAAAATAATAGCAAGTGGTTAACCTTAATACACTCAGGAATTGAGATGGCAACATTGGAAAAAAATCATTAAAAAGCCGTATATATATATATATATATATATGTCCCACGCCATAGCCGAGTGGTTAAGGCAGGAAGCCTTGGCGCAGAGCTATGGGATCTGCGCTGGTTCGAGTCTCCATGGGGAAGAAATTTTCTCTTGGTATTTCTGCCAGTATGGGACTGGTGCCCATCCATCATCATGAGGCATTTGGGTAGTTACAATAAGTAGCGGCTCCAGGTTGAGAAAACCAGCTATAACAGCTGGGGGACCCGACATGCTGACCACATGTCACCCCTACACTGGTTGATGATCATCTACCTCTGTGATTGACACATGTGGATGTGAGGCCAGCAGCCGGATGGTAGGCTAAGGACCTTCTAGGCCTGTCGTGCCAGGTGGAAATATATATATATATATATATGTGTGTGTGTGTGTGTGTGTGTGTAAAGTGTGTACAAATTAAAATGCAATATATATAAATATAGGCTTTCTTGGCCGGCGACATGATCCCTGTTTGGTTCATCTTCTGGGCTACATGGCCATGTTCCGGTTTTCTTGTTACTCAGACGTTTCGTCTACTGCTGACCTCATCAGGAGATTTTGCGTGCTCTCTGTGAACTCCTCAACAATCGACTGCAGACAGGGAGCATGCAGAATCTCCTAATGAGGTCTACCACTGCAGTAGACAAAACGTCGAGTGACAAAAAAACTGGAACATGACCATTTAGCCCAGAAGATGAACCAAGAGTTGTCAAACATTTTATATCGGCAGAACGATAAGAAATTTTAATATAAGATTTAATTAACATTTTGAAGGTTTTAAATATTATGAGGGTAAATCAATCTTTGCTAAACGTATGTTATAAACATGTCACCAATTCAATGTAACGAACAACATGATATCAATTCTACATAGAGTGCATAACAACTACTGAATTAACATCTTCAAAGAAATGGGTATCTTAAAAGAAGCCAAGAATATTAACCTTTATTGAATATATGTAGGAAATAACACTATGAGGTTTCTTTTTCAAATTAAAAATTGAGAAATATGTGGTGAGTCAAAATATACAACTCATTAACAATACTAACCTATTGTACTTAATGACAACATACCCAATGACCTGAACCCTCTATATAACATTTTAACATACAACAGTTAGTAGATAGATCATTGGTTGATTAATGTCTTTGACATTGTCCGATTCCTAATAGCCAATTTTGTCGGTCCATCCAATCTCCTGGTTGTAGATAAACATCTACAACATCTCCTTCATGTATAAATATATTCCCTGACTCCAGGAGGTTTTAGGTCTTCCTCTGCCTCGTCTTCTCTCAGGTTTCCATTCCAAAACACATTTTGGTAGCCGATCCTCTTCCATTCGCTTGACATGTCCGTACCATCTTAATTGCTGAGTTGTAATATAATCTAAAATAGTTCTTCAATCTTCATTTTCTCCCTTATAACTGAGTTTCTAATTTTTTCTCTTCTAGTTAGTACCTTTTTAAAAATTGAAGATGGAACATTTTCTTCCAAAAGCCCTATGAAGTGTTTTAAAGAAATTATTTTCTAATTGAGCCCAACTGAGATCTCAGGTACGAATTTTATTGTTTTAACTTTTTAAATATGATCATGTGTAATAGAACAATTTTTAAAGAGGAAAAAAAGGAAAAAGAAAATTCTATAATTATTGTTTTTTTTTTTTAATCTTGTGCACTCTTCCCAGTCATGTCAGGGACTGTCAATCGCTATCATTATTTAAATCCAAATTAACTGATATCTTAAGTTTGACACAATGAAAACATTAATTGCATAACAACTGTATAGAGCATTCCATTAATAATCATCTAGGAAGCTACTTACTTTATTTTACATCATTTTAATTTTATTATATTCTATGTTTTTGTTAGTCAAAAAAGGCTCCAATTTAATTCAGAATACTACTAAAAGCTTACCTTTCACATCCATAAAAAAGAATAATTAAAAACAAATATAAAATCAAACAAAACCAAGACCTATGTAATAAAGCCAAAGACAAAAAATGGAATATTTTAGTAAAGAAGCCAGATATTATTCCAGAAATTCCACGTAAAACTACAGTAGCAAAATTTAGACTGCTTACAGAACATGACTATTTGGCCAAACATCTATATAAAATAGGAATCTACACGAATCCAAATTGTCCTCTATGCAGTAAAGACGAAGAAATGAATGAAGAACACCTACAAACCTGTGAAGTATTACCTGTTGTATCCACCATAGAGAAATATTGGAGAGCAAGAACGCTAATGGCTTCGGTGCCAAGGCCCAGCATTTGAAAACAACAACATGTTTTTGTTAGTATTAGCCAGTATTAGATCACGTCATCATTGTATTTTGTTTAGTCTGTATTTTAATAATATCTTAAAATTGTAATATGTATGTAATTTTTGTATAATTCTACTATTCGCTGGTTGAGTGGAAGAGAAGGCCTTATGGCTTTAACTATGCCAGCTAAAATAAAGCATCATTATTATTATTATTATTATTATTATTATTATTATTATTATTATTATTATTATTATTTTATTATTATTATTATTATTATTATTATTATTATTATTATTATATTAGATTAATGTATTCATTTTTTTTCAGCATGTTCAAAGTGCAGAGAATTCTCAAGGTGCTTCGGTAAGTCAATAATAAAGTGCATTGTATTATTATACAGAGTGTCCAATAATTAAGGATGCTTGGTAGTTCACAAAAGACAGTCTCAACTGGTTGCTTGGTTACCACAAGGTGCAAATTAGTATCTTCTGCACTGTAGATAGAATTGCATTGTATATTCAGTGGAAACTAATAATTCAATGTTTATGGCATGCATGTAGTCCAAATTTATATTTATGGTGTAGACTTAATGAGGTTTATGCAAAAAATAAATATACTTAATATTTAATTTTAGGAAGTTATATTTTGAGGTTATTTTAATTATATTATTTTTGGTCTGGACATCTTACCTCAATATTAATGTTGATTTGTTCTTGGACATGTTTCAAAACAATTCTCTGTTTTATCTTCAGCTTTCCCAGCTGAAGATAAAACAGAGAATTGTTTTGAAACATGTCCAAGAACAAATCAACATTAATATTGAGGTAAGATGTCCAGACCAAAAATAATATAATAAATATACTCCTTATACAAATTTAAAGATAATATATGAGGTGCAATAAAATTTGTGAGTGCTGAAGAATTTGTGGCTGTGACTAAAATTTCAAAAGGATGTAGTGAATAGAGGATATCTTCAGCAACAACTTTGAGTTTTGTAGATAAAAAAATTGGAATTTTTATTGTAAACTTTATAACAGTGCTGGAGATAACACAGTTGTGCCTCACAGTAATCAGTCCTCCAGTCAGTATCAGAAACTATGTCTGAATCACAGCAACAGTTTCACAATTTTTATTTTGGATTTTTAGTTTTATAAATGTTATGGAAACAATAAAAAAGCTATGAAACCAAGGTCGAGGTTCAGACTTTGTTTCTGCAATCATGGATGGTGGGGATTGGCTTTTGCAAACTTCTGTGTGTCCTTAACTGGATTCAGTCTGTTATGGTAAACCAATGGTTACGTTGCTTGCCTCTAGATCCAAGCTTCATGAGTTCAAACTTTGACAGGGTCAGTGGATTTTTCAGGGTGTCATCATCATCATCATCCATGAAAGTATTAGGCATGTGGCCTGTTATGGTCTCAAAGAAGAATTTTCCATCCAGCACTTTTTTGGACGTCCTAGCAATCTTTTGTTTTGGGGGTAGTAACGAAGCATGGCTTTTGGAATTCTGTGATATGACATTCGTTGAAGATAGGCTTTCAAGTTGTTCTGGTAGTTTTGTATATGGTGGAGAATAGGTTCTACCTCCAACTCTTCCATAATTATATTATTTTGAGTCTGTTTATCTTACCTCAATATTAATGTTGATTTATTCTTGAACATGTTTCGATTGGATCCCAATTATCTTCAGCATCTTGCCCAGACTAATTAGAAGAACCTCAAAATATTACCTCCTAAAATAACAGCTTCCATAATTATTTTTTTCATCTGAGACTTGGTTTGAGACTAGAAAGAAAATGTAAATTTTTTGCCCAATGGGTTGCTGGCCCTGAGGGGTATTAATTGTGGGGTTCCCACTAATGTAGCATTTCCTGTACATTAAGGTGATGTGGTTATACCACCAGCACTCGGTCCTTAGAGCCTCATTTGTAAAAGCAGGTTGCACCACGAGTAGGTTGAGGATGAGATTTGGATAGGAGAGGTGATGAAAAGCACGTCACTATCTCTTGCAACCCGTTTCAGGGTGTAAAAATGTGAATATGGGTTCCTTCAGGTGGGAACAAAAGTCACGGGTCTCAAGCCTAAAAAAATACTTCTAAACAAAATTTGTCAGTCATTTCATACCCAGATTTGAATTATGATGCTAATGACCTTAGTTTTTAAAGAATGTCTTAAATAAAATAATAACACTTAATACTTAACTGGATTCACTGTATGGTATGGTGGACTTGGTATTTTAGTTTCCAGGCAGCATCAAAGGCAACTGTTTCCCTCTGGTTTAAAAAATACATTTTTACTACCAGGCAGAGCCGGGGAGTTGTTGTTAGAGGCTTCTAAGACGCTGCTCCAATCACCAAAAACTGAAAACAGTTCTCTACCAATAATGTATTTGCATTATAATTGACGTATAAAATGATGTTTCCGTCCCGCGCCGTAGCCGAGCGGTTAAGGTAGGAAGCCTTGGCGCAGAGCTACGGGACTTGCGCTGGTTCGAGTCTCCATGGGGGAAGAAATTTTCTCATGCTATTTCGGCCAGTATGGGACCGGTGCCCACCCAGCATCGTGAGGCAATTGGGTAGCTACAATAAGTAGCGGCTCCAGGTTGAGGAACCAGCTATAACGGCTGGGGGACTCGACGTGCTAACCACATGTCACCCCTACACTGGCTGTTGATCATCTACCTCTGTGATTGACACATGTGGATGTGAAGGGCCAGCAGCCGGCTGGTAAAAGGGCAACCGCTGAAAAGTGGAAAGACCCTCAATCGGAAATGATGTTTCCATGTCATCTCCACGTGGATATAATTACCTTAACAGCATTGCAACTATTGTCTCTTGCAGTATTATTACATATAATACGGTATGTTACTGCCAGTGAATAAAATGTGAAAATGCTGCTTGATATGCTAAATACTTACCTGTGCAAAATAGACCTATCTAACCACAAAGCAAAGCACTTGGAAACTAAAATACTAAGTCCACTATATAAATATTGAGGGGGGAGGATTTTGTTGCTTTATTCCAAAAAGCTTATTTGATGCGTCTCGTGGCATAGCACAGTGGTTAAGGTAAGAAGCCTTGATGCAGAGCTACGGCACTTGTGCTGGTTCAAATGTCCATGGGGGAAGAAATTTTCTCATGGAATTTCGGCCAGTATGGGACTAGTGCCCACTCAGCATCGTGAGGCATTTGGGTAGCTACAATAAGTAGCGACTCCAGGTTGAGAAGACCAGCTATAACGGCTGGGGGACCTAACATGCTGACCACATGTCACCTACACTGGCTCGATGATCGTCTATCTCTGTGATCAACACATGTGGATGTGAGACCAGCAGCTGGTTGGCCAAGGGCCTTATAGGCCTGTCGTGCTTGGAGTTTTTTTTTTCCTTTGATGCAGTCGTTTGTGTGAGTGGGGATTTGAGATTCAATTCTAGGTTATGTATAGACTTAATCATCGTTTTACTTAATAATGATCTTTAACAACTTACGTAGTTAAGCATTGAGGTTCAAATCCAGTTGTGAAAGGGCCAACAAAATTTTTCGCAGGCTTCTTACTTCTGGTTTGAGGTTCTTTTACTAATTAACTCCATGGCAAGACAGACCTGGAAGGCCCTTGGACCACAAGCTGGCTGGCAGTGGTGGACAATCATCCAGTTAATATAGAGATGACATGTGGTCAGCATGTTGATACTGATAGCCATTATAGCTGATTTTATTAACTTGGAGCCACAACTTATTGTAGCTACCCACATTCCTCATGATGCTGGGTGATCACCAGTACCATAATGACTGAAATTCCATGAGAATATTTCTTCTATCATGAGGACTTCAATTAGCACAAGTCCTGTAACTATGCACTAAGGCATGTCCTAAACAAATATTAAATTAAAAAACTTCATACCTCACCTCATATCCAGTCTTCTAATTATACTGCAGTTTCAAAGTATTGACAGCTTCATCTTCAGTGATATCTCATACATTGATGTTATGTCAAGCAGAAGAACTATTTTAATTTAATCTTAAATTAAACCTCATAGTGATTTTTTCCTATAAAAGTTCAATATCTTAAACTCCTCATGAGCCTTCTAGGTCTGTCGTGCCATGGGACTTGAGATTATTTCACTTTCCATGAATGTGTATACAGGAACTATAACTTTATCTACATTCTAAAGAATAAAATTTTACATCCTTAAAAACCTTTCTATCTTGACCAGGTTTAAACCCACAAACCTCAGAATAGAGTTTGGCATGATAACCATTAGTCTATTAGGACTGATTGCAAGATTATGGATACACAGTTTATGAGGAAGTTCATGGTGTGACCACTAATGGAAGTAATAGACGTATAGATATTATTGCATTTAGACCATCTTTTGAAACTTGTATGATATTAGATCCCACAATCCGTTTTGAGACTCATAGTGGCCAACCTGAGGAAGTTGACTGTGAAAAGAAAGCCATATATGAGCCAACAATTGACTATTACAAAGGTAAATATCAATTAGATAGTATAACTGTCACAGGATTGATGATCGGGGGCAAGAGGTACTATACCAAGATTCGTAGCTAAATTTTGGAATTTCTTAGATTTGGACAGAGTGTATCTTTCTAAAATTGCCATTGCTGCCATTAGAGGATCAATTTCAATTTTAAGAAACCATCTTTACAAAATTTCTACTTTATAGTATGTATACTTCAATTACTATTTGAATTTTTTTTAATGTATTTACAAAATGTATTTTTTAATGTATTTACAAAATGTATTTCAACAATTTCGAAAATTAATTGTCTGTATCACTTTGTCCTTGAAGCAATCCTCTAATGTGGAAAGTTGTATATAATAAAAAAATAGAATTTGTTTTTTTGAGCATAGGGTCTGGATAAGAGTGTGCTTATTTTTGTGTGGATGACTGGGTAGTTATTCAAATTGAGAAATAGTGGCATCCAGTTAAGAAAAATTAAAACTGAGAGATTATATTACACTGGTTATTCTTTATATAATCCATTATTCTATTATAAATAGACTATTTATAATATCTTGAAGTTATTTCACTCATTTAGTTATATACGAATGACTATTCTAACACACTTGCGTGTTTATAATATATGTTAAGGTTATAAAATTTTTCAGGCACGAGGCACCATGAAAAGGAAGGAAGCACGCAAAATTCTCACCCATCACCTATATTTCTGCATGCGAGACTTCGGGCATCATATTGGAGAAGATGCAGATATTTATTTTTCTTTGTATGATGCGAAAAAAGCCAAATATATAAGGTAATTATCATCAACTTATTTTTTTATCCATATATTTTTTATTCTATGACCTGATTCAGCACAGATTGAATTAGCTTAAGTAGGTATGTATAGTTTCTGACCTCAATTTTGTTCCCTGGTCAGTAATGATGATATTCAAGTCAAACATTACACAGTCATGGTCATCATCTAAAGTCAGTGCCTTGGCAATAAAAATATTATTCTCTTCTTTCAGTTAAACATTTCATATCTTGATAACCTTCGTTTCCGATTGTGTCTGTTATATCTTCCAAAACTTTTTTCTTTTTTTAAAATTTGTCTTCAAAAATTGTTTTAAGGAAATAATTGTGACAGAATGTGACCCATGCCATAGCCGAGTGGTTAAGGCAAGAACCTTGGCACAGAGCTATGGGACTTGCGCTGGTTTGGATCTCCATGGGGGAATAAATTTTTTCATGGAATTTTGGTCAGTATGGGACCGGTGCCCACCCAGCATCATGAGGCATGTGGGTAGCTACAATAAGTAGTGACTCCAGCTTGAAGAGACCAGCTATAATGGCTGGGGGACCCAACATGCTGACCACATGTCACCTCTACACTGGCTAGATAATTGTCTACCTCTGTGATCAACGCATATGGATGTGAGACCAGCAGCCAGCTGGTAGGCCAAGGACCTTCTACACCTGTCGTGCCATGGAGTAAGAGTATGGCAAAAGAGTCTTGCACCTGAGCCAAGAAGTCTAATGCATTATGCCTTGGTTCAAAACTTTGAGGGAATCCCCATGGGGGAAGAAATTTTTCTCATGGAATTTCGCCCAGTATGGGACCGGTGCCCACCCAGCATCGTGAGGCATTTGGGTAGCTACAATAAGTAGCGACTCCAGGTTGAGAAGACAGCTATAACGGCTGGGAGACCCGGCATGCTGACCGTGCATCACCCCTACACTGGCTTATGATCGTCTACCTCTGTGATTAACACATGCGGACGTGAGGCCAGCAGCCGGCTGGTAGGCCAAGGGCCTTCTAGTCCTGTCGCTCTTGGAGTAAGTTATCAGATTAAAGAAAAGATATTGCCGAAATGTGACATTACTCTCAGATCCTGATTTTTAGTTTATCTAAAATACAATAAGTTTGAGTTTAAATTTTAGAGATTTCTGTTAAATTTTTCCCACTATAAAGCTATTAAATTAGATATATAATTTAATTTAATTTAATTATTTTTTATTTTTTAAATTTCAGTGAGCGTTTTCTAGTCAGGATATCCAAGGAAGGTTTCTCCAATTATGTTGAGAAACTGCATAGCAACTGTACTATCTTCACTGTAAGTATTTTTGTATGTTTTTTATAATTCTCTGTCAGTCCCTCTTCCTTATTAGTTCTACCTGTTAAAAAGAATAGAAACTCGCAATATAAATTAAATATATTTTTACCATATGTTTCTAAAATGAAATATTACTAATCATATATTATACACCAGTAAAACTGGAAGTTAGGTTTCATTATTGAAATCGCATAACATGTATACAATTAAATTAAAAGAATATTACATTTTAATCAAACACCATACTTGCACTTCCACCATACAGAACAGAACTGGTGAGTTTTTATTTCTCTTGCTTTAATTTCATCAATTTAATCTCCCGTTTCTAGAACATATAGTTACAGGATAGATATCTCAATTTAATATTTAAGGAAGTGACACTTTAGATATCTCAATGTTCGAGAAACTTTAAATCAGCTGTACTCATTACGCGGCCCGTGGGCCGCATGCGGCCCTTGAAGATATTTATTAAGGCTCTTGGAATAAATTTACCTTCATTACATTACATTTAAATTTTTAATTCTAAGTATAAAATAATATTACCTTTATTGAAATTCTACAAAACTTTGGATATCCGTGTGTCAACAGATATGGTTTCTTTTATTTGGCTCTCTTGTAATTTCTAGTGAGTACCACTGCTTTAAATCATCGTCATCATTATCATCCAGGGATTAAGCCTGTTGGCTCATTCATGAAAGCTAGAATTGTTAAAATTGTTCAGACCATCTTCTGTGTGGGCGTCCAGCATTTCTCCTTATGTGTGGTTTATAATGTAGCAATAATTTTGGAAATCTTTCTTCTGGCATTCTATTAATATGTTCTTTCCAGTCGTTCCTATATTTAATTATTCGGTCTGTAAGTTTGAAAATATTTAGTTCCTTTCTTATATCTTCATTCCTTTTCTTATCCAGCAGAGTATATCCTGCTATATTTCTTTAAAATTTCATCTCAGCTGCTTCCAATCTTTGTTCTTGTATTTTAGTGATTGTCCAACATTCTGATCTATACATCAATACAGGAACAGCCATTACTTTATAAAATTTCATTTTTATTTATTTTCTTGTGTTTTTAAGGGTTCTTTTAATAGTACCACACATTAGATTAAATTTATTTATTTTGTCATTAATATCTTCTATAATAATAACTTTCAATTGATGTTTTTATTATTAATTTAACATTTCTCAATGAAAGATAAATTTAATTTGAAGAGAAAAATTTCCGCCTAGACCGGGACTCGAACCCGGGACCCTTGGCTTTCCGGGCCAAGTGCTCTACCAACTGAGCTACCGAGGCGAGTTACGATCTAGATGCAAATTTTTCTCTTATATACGTTGTAATTCCCTATCGCCAAATGCTTTTGAAACCATTGTTTCTATCTTTGCAAATGGCGGCTTCTTAGTTAAGAAGACATTTATTGGGAATTTAACATTACTTCAAAAGCTAGTAAGGCTTCTAATGATGTTTTTATTAGTCCCGGGTTCGAGTCCCGGTCTAGGCGGAAATTTTTCTCTTCAAATTAAATTTATCTTTCATTGAGAAATGTTAAATTAATAATAAAAACATCATTAGAAGCCTTACTAGCTTTTAAAGTAATGTTAAATTCCCAATAAATGTCTTCTTAACTAAGAAGCCGCCATTTGCAAAGATAGAAACAATGGTTTCAAAAGCATTTGGCGATAGGGAATTACAACGTATATAAGAGAAAAAATTGCGTCTAGATCGTAACTCGCCTCGGTAGCTCAGTTGGTAGAGCACTTGGCCCGGAAAGCCAAGGGTCCCGGGTTCGAGTCCCGGTCTAGGCGGAAAAATTTTTCTCTTCAAATTAACTTTAAATTGACTGTATATAATCTTCAATAATTGTATGTATGTTCGTCATCATAGCTGAGTGGTTTAAGGCTCTGCACCACCTTGGTGCAGTGCTATGGGACTTGCACTAGTTTGAATCCACATGGGGGGGAGTTACTTTTCATGAAATTTCTACCAGCATGAGAGTGGTGCCAACCCAGCATTGTGAGGAATTTGGGTAACTACAATATGTAATGTTCCCGGTTGAGAAAACCAGATATAATGGCAAGGGACCCCAAATGCTGACCACATGTCACTCCTATACTGGCTGGATGATTATCCACCTCTGTGATTAACACATGTGAATGTGAGGCCAACTGCTGGCTGGTCTAACATGCAATGGAGTTTAGTGTATACAGTACAGTGAAACATCGATTAATGTTCGTACTGATTAGGATAAGTTATAATTCAAATATTCAGTTATTCAGGTAACCAAACATAAAATTGAAAAATAATACATTATATAGATTTCTGTATAATCTTCTTCTTCTTCCTTCCAATATTAGGCTAAGGCTTGTTATGATCCTATAGAAAATTTTCCCTCCAGCGTTTCATAGGACGGCCCAGAGATCTTCATCCACTTGGTATATAATTATAAACAGCTTTGGGGATCCAATTTGAACTCATTCTTTCAAGATGGTGTTTCCAATTTAGTTGGTACTGTTTAATATATTTCAAAATTGGTGTAGTCTTCAATTCTTTTAAGATATCAGTGTTCCTTTTCTGATCCCATCTAGTGTAACCCGCTGTTCTGCGCATGAATCTCATTTCACAAGCTGTTATTCTGCTTTCATGTTGTCTTTTTAAGTGTCCATGCTTCACTACCATTTCTGTATAATTGGCATACGTTCAAATAAATAAAAGTCCATGTTTATTGATACCACATACAAAGACAAAGAGGTTTTATACCGTTAGTTTATCTTCACTAAAAAGCTGGGAAAACAATAATTAATGAGGGAGTTGTTGAGCATTTGTGGAAGGTACAGTCTTCGTCAAGACTTAGTAAAAAAGAGGTGATTGACATTATCAATATAAAATGAATTTTCAAGACAGGTCTTGTAAGATAGAGGAAGTTTAACATTCTGTTAAATTTTCATTTTAGTACTGTTATTCCTTTCAGCTGTTATCTCTTAACAAATATATTACACAGCAATAAATATGTATTGTAACTAAATTAAAAAAATATTTGAAGTTTGAGATAATTGACATTCCATTGCCTTTTCCTCTGCAATATTATGATATCTTGTTGGCCAAAGACGTAATACATCTTTTTATTCATTTAACTAAGACATCCAGTTAAATCAATTTTCCTAATGACTGCTAATTAGCTAACTAACTCACTGGCACTATTGAACCTTTAGGTTCATAAGCTCTTTACACATCTCTATCCTGAGGTAATGTTTTTCAATCATCCCCTGTATGTTCTACTTTCTTCAAATCATGGTTAGTGTTATTCTCCCATGTCATTCTTGGTCTAACAACTGGACATTTTTCCATAGCTAATTGACATTCCACTGTTTTTTTCTCTGTAATATTATGCTATCTTGATGGTCAAAGAGATAATAAATCTTTATATTCACTTAACTATGACATCTAGTTAAAAATTAATTTTCCTAATGACTGCTACTTAGATTATTATAATCTTTAACTAAAATACAACTTCTGGTAATAATAAAATAAGTAAATGAAATTGTAGTAACAAGAAAAAAGCTAACTGCTGAATAATTTTTTTTATTACATCTAATACATGAAAAACCCTTTTTTTTACTTTATGGTATATTAGGGTTATAATTCTGTAACATAATGAAGTAAATTAACATAAAACAGTAGAACAAAATACAATTACATAAGAATATTATAACCGCTGAATAACTTAAACAAAGTTAAAGAATAAAAAAAAGTGATAAAGATAGTTAAATTTTCAACAAGAATTTCATTATTCATGGTTGAATATGGGTAATAACATTATGAGGTTCTTAATTCAATGAATGAATTAGTGAAATTGAAAAATCAGCTATTGCAGCACATAGTTTGGAGAGTCATAAAATTGAAAAAGAAGCTAAACTTTTAAAACATTTGTAAAAACCTTTGGAATTGACAGTTTGGGAAAATATATAATTATATTCAGAAGAACAAATTTAGATCCATGAATTTTGAAATTCCTGATGAACGGGACTTGGTCTCGAGGTTCATCAGATTAATACCAGATGGCAACGTTATAGATGAAGATTCCAACGAAAATCCGGTAATCATAATGGTGGCTGAAGGTAAGAGGGACTCCTCTTGAAAACTACAGTTCACGTGTTTAAAGAAACATGAAGTATGAGGTAAGATCAGAAGTGACTCATTCATTCATTGAAGAATTTCATTACTTCGCTTAAGCGATCACATTTTTTCTATTGGATTAGAGATAGTCAGTGCTGTTTCTTTAAGGAGATTACAAAGACAAAATAAAAATTGACACAATGTAGTTACCAATGATGTGTGTATTTTACAGGACCTGGGTAATGCAGATCTGAACTGTGATATGTGGTTGGTTGCCCACGTGATGAGAATGGGTCGAATGCTGTATTCTGATTCATCCAAGAAGTCGTCGAGTTCGTCTGGTCATGCAGTTCCACCACACCACTTGTTCAAACGGCCACATGGGTGTGCAGTTCTCAATATTAACGATGTGCTTCTTAACAAAGACTCACCTCCGGGGTACTACTAACGATGAGCGTGAATTAACATTCAAAGTGTATCAAGGAGAGGATAAAGACTTTCATCAGCTTCATGAACTCATTATCAAAAAACAAAGTAATAAATATAACCCACTCTCAGGGCAACCAAACTATGGTGAGTTTGAGACCCTCAAACATTTAACAAGTTACCCATTATTTTTTTTGTTCTTTCCTTCTTTTTTTTATTACTTTTCTTCCTCTTTTATATTTTCTTCTTGATAATCTTCTTGTCTTTGTTTGTTTTCTTTTTACCTGACTACAGTGCAATAAAGAAAGAGTATGATTAAATTAAAATGCTTCATACCTCTCCTCATATCCAAGTAGATCGTGATTTCAAAGCCTTCCTTCATGTCTTCATCATCAGTACTTTCTTGTCGATTGATGTTATGTCGATCAGAAGAATCAGTTCTTCTTCCCTTTGTTGGTGGATCGATAAACCTCCGGATCAAATCAGAATCTGCGGGAATTTTGAAGTTCATAAGTTTTTCTTTCTCGTTTTTTGAATGTGGATTTTTTCCAAACCATGAGTTCTTTTAGTTTTTCTGTTTGTTTAATTAGACTGGCTTTTGATTCAATTAGATGTTTTTCAGACCTAGCATGAGCAGCTACTGCTGATTTTATCACTTCTAAGACATTTCTAAGATGTTCTTTCACCCTTGTTTTCAAATTTCTTTTTGTTTTTCCTATGTAAATTTTGTCACAATCCCTGCATTTGATCTGATAAATTCCTGATTTGTTTTTTCTTCTTAGATTTTTTTCATTTTTATTGGTTTTAATTATCCTGTAATTGACACCGATGAATGAATACAGCCTAAATAGGATAAGTGAAACCAATACAAATGAAAAAATCTAAGAAGTAAACAAATCAGGAATTTATCAGATCAAATGTAACAAAATTTATATAGAAAAAACAAAAAGAAATTTGAAAACATGGGTGAAAGAACATCTTAAAAATGTAAAAAATGGTGAAGTGGAAAAAGCAGCAGTAGCTGCTCATGCTTGGTCCAAAAAAAACATCTAATTGAATCAAAAGCCAGTCTAATTAAACAAACAGAAAAACTAAAAAAACTTGTGGTTTGGGAAAAAATCCACATTAAAAAAAACAAGAAAGAAAAATTTATGAACTTCAAAATTCCCGTGGATTCTGATGAGATCTGGAAGTTTAATGGTCCACCAACAGAGGGAAGAAGAAATAGTTCTTCTGATCGACATAACACCAGTCAACAAGAAAGTACTGAAGATGAAGCCACGAAGGCTTTGAAATCGTGATCAACTTAGAAGACTGGATATGAGGTGAGGTATGAAGCATTTTAATTTAATCATAAATTAAACCTCATAGTGATTTATTCCTAAAAAAAGTTCAATATAAAGAAAGAGTGATTAATTTAACAGTCTGTGTAAGTGTGTGAGGCATGCCGTAGTGGATTTAGTTAAGGCAACGTGTTACAAGTCAGAAAGCCGAGGGTTCAAGTCCCGGTGGGATCAGGATTTTCTATGGCCTAAATCTTTTGGCAGCACAATAACCCTGGTGTCAACCTAGCCTTTAACTGAAATGGGTACTAGATGTTTGCACTGAGGATAAAGGTGGTTGACATGCAGGGTTGACAACCTGTCTGACATCTCATGCCAATTATCTAGAAAGGTGAGCCCATTAGGTGCCGTGAGCTGATTAGATCGGCTCTGGTGCTCCTGTCCATTACCTGCTAGACAATATACTTAAACAACTTGCAAAGCTGATCACATCGGCGGATGCGATTTAAATCTCTGACACAAGAGATTTTACCAGTGGCATGCAGAGGGTTAACCTGCCACTACCCTGATGGTCTCCCAAGGCCTGTGGGATCACTTTACTTTTATGTAAATATGTACAGTATGTATATATGTATGAATGGTTTGATTGCAGCACAAAAAATATTGAATCAATTTCACCTGAGTGTTGTAAGATAGTTAAAAAAAAAATTAAAGCTATATAGCTGCTATGACATAAAAATCAGGACCTTATAGAGTAGGGTGTCATTCACTAAGGGTCGTATGCAAATACATTAGTCTCTACTCAAATTACTTCCAATCACTGGTGAGCTGAGATCAAATTAACAGCCGCCTTAACCGGTCATGCATGAATGTTGACATTTTCGTAATATTGGCAACGAATTACCCAGAATTCTCAGCGATAAAACCACTTCCGTTATTTTCGTCTGCTATAGAGGAATGCATTTATGCTTGCATCCCACAAATAATACCGTATACAAACACGTCTGCGACACGCAATATTACGCCGATTCTCCTGTTCTTCCAGTTGAATTCTTTGGTAGACTCTATCAAATTCCTCTTCTCCGCGTATACCGAAAACATGATCGAAGTCTTCAAGGTCCGACATCTTGGATAAAGCTGCAAAGGTTTCAAACTACATCGGTTCCCTTCGGGATTTTCACATAAGTTTATATCTTGAGCTACGATCTTAAGGTACCTTGTCAGGTAGCTTACAATTATTACCGCGTGAATAGATTTCTGAGTAAGAAAAATGTGTTTGAATAAAACTTTATCAGCAGAGAACGCCTTTTACTGTCTAATGCGTTCAAACATTCGACCCTTAGTTTTATAAAGTTATATACATTTCATTTTTTTTATTTTATTTTATTGTACTTCTGCTCTTGCTTATTTTTTTTTTCCTTGTCTTATTTTTTTTTGTCTTTTTTGAGTTTTCTTTTTCTTATTCTCTTGTTCTTTTTCTTCTCCTTATATACTTATTTATCTCTTTTTTTCATTATTCTTTTATTTCTTATCTTTATTTCTTTGTATAGGATACTTTTTTCTTTGACCTATTATTTCTTCTTGTATTTTTTATAGTTTCTTGTACTTAATTTCTTCTTTTTATTTTACATAATTATCTCTCCATTTCCTTTTGACTTTTTTCCTCTTTTTCTTCTTTCCTTTGTTTTTTGTTTTTCTTGACTGTTCTTTTTCATTTTTCTTGATTTTTTAAATTTTATTTTGTTTATATTTTTGTACTTAATTTCTTCTTTTTATTTTACATAATTATCTCTCCATTTCCTTTTGACTTTTTTCTTCTTTTTCTTCTTTCCTTTGTTTTTTGTTTTTCTTGACTGTTCTTTTTCATTTTTCTTGATTTTTTAAATTTTATTTTGTTTATATTTTTGTTCTCTTTATCCTCTTTCTTTTGGTTTTTTTTTTCTTCATCTCACCTTTTCTTGTGTTTTCTTTTCTTTTCTTGTTTTCTTTTAACTGATATCTTCTTTCTAGTAATAACTTTTTATAATGGTGTTCAACTGTCTCTGATCTTCCATAATTCTCTCTCCATTATGTCTTGCCAATCATTTTCTCTGTTTTAAATCTTTCAGCTGAATTCTGTATCTCTATTTAGGTGTTTTTTCCCTTTCTTAATTTTAGTGCCATTTTGGGTCATGTGTCATCATCAAATGCTTTCCATATGGCTAAATCATCATAAGATTTCATTTATTCATGGTTAACATTATGTCAACTTTTTCTCCTTAAAACTAATCATGTTATTGTTCTAAAAGTATGTTGGTGTATGTAAAATTTAAAATTAACTAAAATAATACATTTTAAAAATTTTTGAACTTTTTATTACAATATATAGTCTATTTAAGGTCTTCCTCTATTTTTTTTTTTTGCCTAATGTTATTTTTGTTAGATTAAGAACTGTAGGCCTTTTTTTCATGCAAATTTTATAAAGTTGCAAGCAGAACAAATATAAATATGTAAAAAATTTTTGTATGTAAAGTAAATTAATGCATTAATTGTGTATTAAATTAAAGTTTAATGCTAATGTTTAGTTTCCCAATGTATGCAGTATTGTAAGAAATCTAACTTAAAGTACAAAGAGATTATCTCCTTTCTCGATTCATCCTGTTAATTTTTAGTTTAAGAAAACTTAGTCATATAGTATATGGTAGTGTCAGAAAGTTACTGTCTTCTCAAGTTATAACTTTATACTAAATTTGGCTGACTGTTTTACAGGCATTGTGATCTCATTGAAAATGCTTCATGGAGAGTTGCCCCAAGTTCGAGAAGAAAATCCATTATTATTTAAAAATATTTCTCTTACAAAGAAACTTGGCTTCTCAGATGTAATAATGCCTGGTGATGTAAGGTTAGTATGTACAAGACAAGTCATTCTTTATTTAACTTTCACAGGGAAAAAAAAACACTATGAGGTTCAATTTAAGAATTAAATTAATGTTTTTATTACCTCACCTCATATCCTTTATCTTCTAGACTACAGTTTCAGAGCTATATCTCCATCCTTAGTAGCCAGTCAATGAGAGGCTACTGAGGATGGAGATATAGCTCCGAAACTGCAGTCTAGAAGAAAAAGGATATGAGGTGAGGTAATAAAAACATTATTTTAATTCGTAAGTCATTATTTCTTTAGGGTTGGTTAGTTGGTATCTAATGCCATTTGCTCTCTCGCTTTCCAATATTCAGAAGAAGGATTTTAAAATTTAAAGGAGAATGAAGAGAAAAAATATTATTTTGATCCTTAGATGGATCGAGAGTATTAATGATTCCTGTCATTTTTTTTGGAAGCATAGGGCCTTTGTGAAAGCTTTGTCACCAGACTCTGTTTTTTGCTAAATTCTGTCTTCATTTCATCTTTCCATCATCGTTTGTACATTCTAATATCCAATTTGAGTGTCATGTATCATACCAAATGTCATCTTAGGGTCCTGTCAGCTTGGCTTGCTTTCAATTTGGTTTGTTTAACGCATTCGCTTCAGGTTTAAAAGCTCAATGCATTTCCCCAGTAATGGGATTTAAGTTACCGCAATATTATATTGTCTATTTCCAGACATTCAAAACAAACGGAAGTTAACAGTGCTTGAGATCTCAATAAGGTTGAAGACCAAAATACATTCCTCGTCTATTCATAAATGTTAACAAAAGATTATTCTGCCAAAGGATGTTCGAAATATTGCAAAATATGTAACAGCAGAGTTAAGCGAGTCTACCTCGTCTTTTGAGGTGAATGGGTTAATAATGAAATTTAAGAAGTGTGGATTATTAGCCCACAGCTTATAACATAGGTAAATAGCTATATAGTTACTTACTTACTCACTGGCACTATCGAACCCGTAGGTTCATGGCCGCGCGGACATAAGCTCTCCATACATCCCTATCCTGAGCTAATGCTTTCCAATCATTCCCTGTATAATCTACTTCCCTCAAATCATAGTTAATGTTGTTCTCCCACCTCATTCTTGGTCTACCAACTGGGCGTTTTCCCTCTGGCTTTCCTACAAGAAGCTTCCATGCACGTCTTTCATTCCCCATACGCGCAACATGTCCTGCCCATCGCAGTCTACGAGACTTAACTGTTCTTATTATATCTGGCTTCCTATAAAGACCATGTAGTTCATTGTTATGTAGTCTTCTCCATTCACCTGTCTGTTCATCTCTCTTTGGTCCAAAAATTTTCCTAAGAACTTTATTCTCAAATACTCGTAATCTCCTTTCCTCCCTTAAAGTAAGAGTCCATGTTTCGCACCCATATAATATAACTGGTAGAATAATAGTTTTATATATTTTCAGCTTAACGTTTTTTGAAAGGAGTTGGGACATCAAAAGTCTCTGCAATGCATAATAGCATGCATTTCCAGAATTGAGCCTATGTTTAATTTCTTTGTGCATCTCATTCCTATTTGTGATTATTGTTCCTAGGTATTTGAATTCAGCCACTTCCTCAAAATTTCCCTCATTTGTCATTAGCTGTCCATTTCCATTATATAATGAATTTCTACGTGTGACCATATATTTAGTTTTACTGATATTTACTTCCAGTCCTAATTTCTTAGTGTTACTCAATAGTGTGTGCGTGTTGGCCTTTAGTATCTCCTCGCTATCGGCCAATAGTACTACATCATCAGCATAAACTAACAGCTTATTAATACCATTGAGTTGTAAGCCTTCCTCATTCTCTAAAGATTTAATGGCATGCTCTAGTACAAAATTAAATAGTAGAGGAGATAGTGCATCTCCTTGCTTCAACCCATTCTGGATTTCAAAAGTGTCTGAAAACTGTTTGCCTACACGCACCCTACTCTTTGAGCCATTTAGACACATTCGTATAAGTCTAACTAACTTTTTAGGAATTCCGAACTCCAGCAGGATACTATATAACTTCTCCCTCTTAATTGAATCATATGCTTTTTTGAAGTCTACATATAGTTGATGTACAGTACCATTATATTCCCATTTCTTTTCTAAAATCTGTCTTATACTAAAAATCTGATCTGTTGTAGACCTGTTTCTTCTAAATGCACATTGATGATCTCCTAGAATGTCATCAATATAGGGAGTAAGTCTGCTTACTAATATATTTGTTAGAATTTTGTACGAAGTTGAAAGTAATGAGATGCCCCTGTAGTTGTTGCAATCAGTTTTATCTCCTTTCTTATAAATTGGTACGATAATTGATTCCTTCCATTCATCTGGAAGAGCTTCTTTTTCCCAAATCATACTAAGCAACCAGCGTATCTTGTCCATCAATTTTTCTCCCCCTGATTTTATCAGTTCTGCTGGGATCTCATCTGAACCTGATGCTTTATACATCTTCAATTTTTCAATCGCCATTTCAACCTCTAATGCACTTGGCTCTGCGACTAGCATTTCTGCTGTCTGTAACTTATCCTCCTCAATGTCCTGTTCTGTATGTACATTTAATAGCTGATTAAAGTAACTTTTCCATCTATTTAATATACTCCTGGAATCTGCAATCATATCCCCATTTTCATTCCGAATTATGTTTGTTCTAGCCTGAAACCCTTTCTTCTCTATACTAATTCCCTGATATAATTCTCTAATGTTCCTATTTTTTGCATTCATTTCAAGATCATTAATCTTCTCTCTCAAATATTCCCTCTTTTTACTCTTTAGTAACTTGGTGGTTTCCCGTCTAACACTACCCAATTGCTCTAAATTTACCTCATTTGGCTCGTGTAACCATTTCATTTTTGCTAGCTTTCTTTTCTTTACAATGTCGGCACATTCCTCATCAAACCATTTCTTGTTTTGCCTCTTTTTTAAACAACCAATGCTTTCTGATGCTGACAATTTAATAGTATCTCTTATAGCCTCCCATTCTTTATTTATATCAGTTTCTTCTTCGTTTGCCACATTGTCATCTGAAGATTCCAGTACTTCAAATCTATTAGCAATTTTGATTTGGTATTCTTGCCGCATTTCATCATTTTTCAAGTTTTTTAATTCATATTTTACAGAATCATCTTTAGCGTTTGTTCCTCTCATAAGCGATAGCCGTTGTCTGATTTTCACTCTGACCAGATGATGATCCGAATTGCAGTCTGTCCCTCTAACTGATCTAACATCAATGATGCTACTGTGCCAGCGTTTATCCACTAATACATGATCTATCTGGTTCCGAGTTTCTCCATCTGGGGACGTCCAGGTGTATTTATGAATATCCTTATGCTGAAATGTTGTGCTCTTAACAATGAGATTCTTTGATGTGGCAAATGTGACTAATCTAACCCCGTTGTCGTTACTATCTTCATGAAGACTGAATTTGCCTATTGTTGGTTTGAATATATCTTCCCGCCCCACTTTTGCATTAAAATCTCCTAAGACAATTTTCATATGATATCGTGAAAGGCTATCAAATAAGCATTCTAATTCTTCATAGAACTCATCCTTGATCTTGTCATCTTTATCTTCTGTGGGGGCATGTACATTTACAATTATAAAATCATGTCGTTTACCCTTTAGAATTATGTATGATATCCTATCACTAACAAACTTAATATCTCGGATAGCGGATAGGATCCTCCTTCTGACTAAAAAACCCGTTCCAAATGCAGGTCTTTCTGCACCCCCATAGTATAATGCAAAGCTTCCTGATTCCTGACTACCTTCTCCTGGCCACCTAACTTCCTGTAAAGCGACTATATCCAAGGGCGATTTATCTAATTCCCGCGTTAATATCTCTAGTGCCCCGCTATTGTATAAAGTCCTAACATTCCATGTTCCTAGGAACATGTCCCTGTGTTTGAGCCTTTGGCATGGGTTCCCTGAAGTAGTCCCCGCCCGGAGAACCGAATGGGGGACTATTTGACCTCCGGAAAATTTTACCCCAGATGAACCCATGTCCGCATTTCTTGACGGTTGTATTTTTACGGTGAAAGATCGTCACTCTTTCGACCAAGGTACTTTTTTCGTCTGGCTTATCACCTTCGACCAGTCCGGCATGGGTAACCCTATCGGCAGCAATGCTACCGCCGGCATAGCTCTCAGGATCATTTAAGCACGCAAGCCACTCCACCACGACAAGGTAAAGATACCATGGAGGGAACTTACTACTAGTAAACAACTGTGGGAGTCGTACTGGAAGGTTGCAATGCCACTGGAAACTGCATTGTATGGACTAAAAACTTATGTAAAGGATTAACCTTTAATTCTGTTTTGTTCCATCCAAAATTTTTAGTAGTAGTAGTAATCTAATGCCCATAATCTTGGATGTTCTCCATTCTTTTTTTGTAAAAAAGAATGAGTCATATTTTTACATCTTTCCTCATATTTTATGTCTCTTTAAACACAGGAACTAGTTTTCAAGAGAAACATCTATCTCATTTTCAACCGACATTATGACTCTTTCTTGATCCTCAGCATAATTTTGGTAAAGGTTGAATCCAGAAATTTTGAAATGCATAGCATTTTTTAATAATCTCCATTCATCTAAAATTTGTTAAATACTAGTTTTTGAGCAGAATTCAGACCATAGAAATTAAATTTTTGTGTAGAATTACACACAAAGCAAATTATAGTAAGGTAAATAATGATACAATTAAGGAGACATTAAGTATAAAAAAATTAACAACTGATCTAGAGAAAAATAGATTAAAATGGTTTGCACATCTAAAAAAAAAATGGAAAAAGGGAAGAATTTTAAAAGTGTTGAGGAAAGGTAGATCGACCAACTGAAGACAAATTTACAAGACTGGGAATACAATTGGGAATAATTAAAAAGATGAAAGCATGGAAAGAGAGATGGAGGGACATTTGGAATTGACTCCAATAAGGGAACACAATAGTGATGATGATGATTGATAGTTTTTTAACAGTAGATATACTCGTAATACTATTGAAAAGCCAGACTATCTTACAGTTTTTTAACAGTAGATATACTCGTAATACTATTGAAAAGCCAGACTATCTTACATGTTATTTGAGTGTTCTGCATTTGATTCCAAAAGACATGAATTTATTAAAGAATTAGGTTATTGCCAAAATAGATTTCAACTGCCTTTGTCAAATATTTTATGTAAGAAGTGCTGCTATAGGAAGCTGTGTGACTTTATCTATCATATTAAGAGACTTTGAGTTAGTTATGATTTGTTAATTAATTGATTAATTTATTCATATGCATTACATTATTATTGATATGTAACACTAGAAATTAAGCATACTATAAATTAATGTAAATAATTAATTGCATTTTAACTAAAACCCTAACATAGTGAAATAGGGTTCACATTATTGGAGATTCAATAATAATAAAAGATTTCTGATAAATATCCAAAACTGTTTAGGGTAAATACTGTTTTTACCTTTATTATAATATATATTTGAATTATTTCCTATGATCAGTTATTAACAATAGAATAAACTGTGCAGTCATCAATAATTTTTTCTGAAGTAGACACATTAAGATGGATAATAAAAAAAATCTCATAAGTATTCTATTAAGCTTAGAGACTTGTATAAATCGGAGGTTCACCAATTTGGTACATATTATGAATTTAAGGTTAAGTATTACGAGTTAGTTATTTTGACTCATCTCATATAATATATAACTCATTTATAATATGAGGTGATTAAAAATAATTAACTGATAATAATTTAAAAGAAAGTTCATAGTGTTAATTCCTATAAATATTAAATTAAAGTAAAATTAAACAAACCTCTTAATGTTACTTCCTATTGAATTTAAAAGAAAACTAAAATAAAGTAAAGTTAAAATGACTCATTAATTTCTTAATAAAGTAAAGTGTTTAAGTTGCTTATGTTTAAATAATTTTTGGAGTGTATTGTTCCATTTTTTAAAAATATTATTTAAAATTTATATTACTTTAATATTCAATAAAGTTTTTTTATATTTAAATTAATATTGGGAAGTAAACATTAAGAGGTTATATCATTAATAGTGAGTGGAGAACATATTTTTAACGACTCACCTCATATAATTTCAAATTTCTTTGATACAATATCTTGTCCCTCTTGTCCCTCTTCAGTCATGGCTTCCACTCAAGTCATGGCTGAAGAGGGACAAGATATTGTCTGAAACCGCCGGTATCAAATAAATTTGAAATTATATGAGGTGAGTCGTTAAAAATATGTTCTCCACTCACTATTAATAAGTTTTTTATGTACAAAAATAAATAATACATAAATAAATAAATTCATAAATAAATAATATCTCATAGCGTTAATTCCTAAAAAAGTAATGTAATAAGTTGTTTATTAAGGTAGAATATTTTTATCACTCACCTCATATTGTTCTTCTTATTTGATTATAAACTAGTTTCGGAACATAGTTTCTGTTCCATCCTCAGTATCATCACGACCGTTGTTCTGTCGTCTTGAAGAGCTGTCCTTCTCTCCTTCCATTGGCTGACTGAAAAACCTCGAAACCAGGTCATTCTCACCGGGAATTTCAAAGTTCATTAATTTCTTCTTTTCGCTCTTTTGAATGTAGATCTTTTCCCAAACAGTAAGTCTTTTGGTTTTTCTATTTGTTTTAATAATTTTGCTTCTTTCTCGATAAGATGTTTTTCAGACCATGCATGGGCAGCCACTGCAGATTTTTCTACTTCCCCTTTCTTGACATTCCTGAGATGTTCTTTTACTCTAGTTTTCAAATCTCTTTTAGTTTTTCCTATGTAGAATTTCTCACATTCTTCACATTTAATTTGATAAATCCCTGATTTGTTTTCTTCTTTAATTTTCTCATTCTTATTTGTTGTTTATTTTTGTAATTTTTATGTTTGATTTATGACAGTGTTTTAGCATCTCTCTGATACACATGAGTTTATTTAATTGATTGATTGATACAAGTATACCTTACCAAATCAACAAATTTGATTTCAGGAATGACTTGTACCTGACTTTAGAAAGAGGAGAATTTGAACGTGGTGGTAAATCTACAGGGAAAAATATAGAAGTGACAATCTTAATGCTAGATTCCGAAGGAAAAGTTTTAGAGGTTTGTGACATTATAATGAAGTACAATATTAACATGTAAAATTACATATGGCAAGTATACTTATAAAACAATAATTTTGCTTGTTTTACCCTATGAATGTGAAAAATGGTCTCTTACATTAACGAATGAAAAAAAAGCTGACAGCATTTGAATCTAGGATACTACTATTAAGATAAATATTCAGTCCCATAAAGAATGAGAGTGAAGGGTAAAAGAAGCTTCAAAATAAGGAGTACGATAACTTTATTAAAATTAGCAGATCATGTAACTTGAATGGGTGACCTTAGAAATGCTTTAAATTTTTTATTGTGAATTCTTTGGAGAAAAGGTCATTAGAAAGATCTTGACATAGGTGAGAGGATAATAACAAAATTGGACATCAGAGATATAATCAAGTTTATGTGGGAATGGGAACATCTTACCTCAAATTAATGTTGAGTACTGTTTGAACATGTTTTGATATAATCCTCTGTATCATCGTCAGCTTAACCAGACTGTTGAGTTTTATGTTGTGGACCCTGGATGTTGATATCAGCTCCCTCCTCCGGCTGGCTGAAGAACCTCCAAACTAGGTCACGTTAAGCAGGAATTTCAAAATTCATGATTCTATTTTTGTTCTTCTGAATGTAGATTTTTTCTCAAATGGTGAGTTCTTTCCTATTTTCCAATTGTTTTAACAATTTATTGTTTGAATTTATATTATTATTAAATTATAAATTATTAAAGCAATTAGAGAATAGGAAACAACTCAGCATTTGGGAAAAAATCTACATTCAGAAGAACAAATATAGAGTCATAAATTTTGAAATTCCTATTGAACGTTTGGAGGTTCTTCAATCAGCCAAAGGAGGGAGCTGATATCGACATCCAGGGTCCACAACATAAAACTCGTCAGTCTGGTCAAGTTGACGATGATATAGAGGATTATATTGAAACATGTTCAAACAGAGCTCAACATTAATTTGAGGTAAGATGTTCCCATTCCCACATAAACTTGATTAAAAGAACCTCAAAATGTTACTTCCTAAAATAAACCATCGGAGATATAAATTTGATTCAATTGGCAAAGTGTAGGGATCAGCCTTAGTAAATGTGACATTGAACCTGTGGTCTCTACAAGCGATATAGTTCATTGAAGTATCTAGTGAAATTATAGACTTCATAATTATATTTTATCTTAAATATTAAATTTATCACTTCTCACCGAAAGACAAATTTTATTTGAAGAGAAAAAAAAATGTCTGAATTGGGATTTGAACTTGATGTCTCTTATGTACATTTTTCTCTTCAAATAAAATCATAATTACAATATATGTATTTAACTTTTGTAGGAATTAATCACTATGAGGTTTAATTTATGGTGAAATTAAATGTTTCTTACTCACGGTTTGGGAAAAGATCCACATTCAGAAAAACAAAGGAAAACTTATAACTTTGAAATTCCCGCAAATTTTGACCTGATCCAGAGGTTCATCAGTCTACCAACAGAGGGGACAAGAAGAGTTTCTTCTGATCGACATAACACCAGTCGCCAAGAAAGTTCTGAAGATGAGACAGTTATGATCTCGAAATCGTGATCAACTTAGAAGTTTTATATGAGGAGAGGTAAGCAACATTTAATTTCACCATACAATATATGTAAATGAATCAGAAGATATTTTTATAAGATAGCAGTGAAAAATTCTTATCAATTAGTAGAAAATTTAGAAAATATAGAAATTGAGGGCTCGGAAAGATTAGTTTCTTTTGATGTTACCTCATTGTTTTCTATTATTCCAAAGAAAAAGACACAAGAAATTTTTGACAATTGGTTAATCAAAAACAAGATGGACAAAAATAGCAGAGATGAATACTTAAAATTAACCAACTTATACATTGATCAAATGTTTTTCACTTATAATGGGAAATTCTACAGTCAAAAGTCAGATTCAAAGAACAAAAAATTATCAATGACATTACTCTTTATATTGAAAAAGAAATTGATAAGAAATACACAACATTTACGTATCATCCTTGTGCATACAATAAATTTCAAAAAAATTGTTGACAAATTCAATGTGAAGTTAGCACCAAAAAATGATTATATCTAGATAAACTAATTAAAACTAACTTTTATAAGATTCATGATGTGTTCCATTGAGGTATTATTCAAAATTAAAATGTAAAATTATGGAATAAAACTAACAGAAATGAAAAGATTGACGAAGGCAAAAATTCAGGAATTTACCAGATAAAAATGTGCAGATTATGAAAATATATACATAGGTAAAACAAAAAAAGAATTTGAACATTAGAATGAATGAACACCTTAGATATATAGAAAATGGGGAAGTAGATAAATCTGCCATATCTGCTTATGATTGGTCAGAAAAACAAAAATCAGAAAAAACAAAGAATCTGAGTGAATGTAAAATTATTAAAACAGAAAAGCCAAAGAACTGACAGTTTGAGAAAAAACATTACATCCACAAGAACAAAGAAAAAAAGTAATGAATTTGAAATTCTCAGGGAAAAGGATTTGAGTTGGAAGTTCATAGATCAGCCTAAAGGAAGCAACATCCAGGATTGTCAATCAACAGTTCAACAGTCAGAAAGAGCTGAAGATAGCATGCAGAAATACTGAAATATGTATGTTTTATTTTAGGAAGTAATATTTTGAGGTTATTTTAATTAAATTATTTTGAGTCTGTTATATCTTACCTCAATTTAATGTTGATTTGTTCTTGAACATGTTTCAATTAGTTTTCTAATCATCTTCAGCATCTTGGCCAGATGCCAAGGTAAGATATAACAGACTCAAAATAATTTAATTAACTGAAATATGTTCTCAAGAATTCTACCATAATATGAAGCAAGATGACACTCACTTATTTTGTTTTACAATTTCGTATTACATCAGTTGGCCACCAAGCAAGTTGGTTCAGTTGGTAGCATTTGAGATTTATTCATAGTAAAATATAGGAAATAACATTATAACAACACCAATCACTGCCATGCAAATCTCAACAAATAACCCAAACATAGCATTTGAAATTGAGAAAACAGCAATCACACAGTATGAAAAATTTTTAAGGCTACCCCATAATAACTGGACCCAAAGAAAACCACAAGTATGTTTAAAAACTCAGCAAAGCTTCTTAAGCATAGTACAAGAAATCAAACATAAATTGCAACTTCCACATTCAAAAGAAAATATGCAGATGAGAAACAACCCTCTAGAATTTTTGGAAATTGAATATAACCTTCATTTAACAGAAGACATCAAGAAATCTGAAACTCCTCCATATATTTTAAAACAAATGTCACTGGAAATAATAAATCTAAGATACCCAGCTCCTGAATGGATACATATTTTTACAGATGGCTCCAGCCTACCAAATGACGGTGGCACTGGTGCTGGTGCAGTATGTCCACTTTCTTCCTTTTATCGTAAACTAAACACAAATTCAACAAACTTTGATGGCGAAATTCTAGCAATTTTCTTAAGTTTACAAAATCTTTTATATCACATCCAAAAATTTACAAAAGTTGTAATTCTATGTGACTCCAAAGCAGGCATTCTCGCTATAACACGAGACACAACACCCAAAAGCATCAAAATTATCGAATGTCACAAAATGATAAAACAGTTATCCCGTCTATATAAAAAAGTTGTACTTCAATGGATTCCGGCCCATTGAGGAGTGACAGGCAATGAAATAGCCGATTTTCTGGCGAAGAAGGGTAGCAAAATTATTTCAAACCCAACTTCTACTCCAGTTTCATTTCACTCTATCAAAAGAATTATCTGAAATAAATACATCAATAAACTTAGAGAAGAATACACCACCAAAACATCTGGAAAGGAATGGGAAAATCTACAAGCTTATGACATTACTACATTACAAAGAAAATCTGCAGTAGCAACATTCAGACTGCTAATGGGACATGACTGCTTGAATAAACACCTACACAGAATTGGCATAACAGATTCACCTAAATGCCCTTTTTGCAATTTAAATGAAGATATGGAAAGAAACCAACTCCTCCGTTGTCCAGCTTTTGTGGAAGAGACCAGCCTTTCTGCTAAATATTGGAGTGCAAGAGAGCGAATGATTTCATTATCAAGTGCTCGACATTAGATACCAACCAACCAACCAACATTATGAGGTTTTTAATTCGTAAATTAATAAGTAATTTTTTTACATCTTGCCTTTCATTTTATGTTTCTTTAAACACGGAACTAGTTTTCAAGAGAAAACATCTCTCTCATTTTCAACCGACATTATGATGTTGAAAATAAGAGAGATGTTTTCTCTTGAAAACTAGTTGCCGTGTTTAAAGAAACATAAAATATGAGGTAAGATGTAAAATGTGACTCATTAATTTACAAATTTGAGATTTAGTTTGGCAAGATCCCAGGTTTATACCCAGGAAGCGACCAACCTGAGATTTTTTTCCCTGATCTATCTCAATCATGAAGTCAAATGCTCAATTGTAATTTCATTTCTAGGACTCATGTAATCATAATCACGACATCCTAGTTTGATTAAAAATAAATTAGTAAACTCCTTCAGAAACAGGCTGATCAGGTTTTAAGGTTTGCAGATTCAAATGCAGCTTCAATGGATTTTTAAAGACATTAAAAATACTGAGTGTGGCTTTGGCTTTCTTCAGAAGGGAAGTAAAGCCACGGGTTCTTGTGTCATAAATTTATGACTTGTAAATAATCTTAAATCTGAAATAAGAGGACTCTGAACAAAATTTGTCAGTTTTTTTCACACCCAGATTTGAATTATGAGATTTTATTTAACAATCACTTAATGAATCAGAATTTATATGTCACCTCAAATTTTGTATCCTTTCCATGACTAGTTTTGAGGAATCTTTCCTCAATTTCAACTGACATCTGACTTTGAACTTTTATAGGAAAAATCACTATGAGATTTAATTTTAGATTTAGTTTAAAATTCTTTATACCTCATCTCATATCCAATCTTCTAATTATACCAGTTTCAAAACCTAGGTGGTTTTGTCTTTGACGAGATATTACTGAACACAAAACCACCCGGTTTTGAAACCAGTATAATTAAAAGACTGGATATCAGTAGATTAAAATATAAAGGAATAGTCATACTACATCAACAAAATGTACGAGGGTCATACTGAAAGTCATGAGCAACATTTTTTTAAACAATCATAATATTTATTTTAGACAAACCAAGTACACCATGTTAATCTACAGACCTTTGTGCTACTTTTCAACATAGTCTCCATTTCTTTGCACACATTTTGTCCAGCGTTCTACCAGCTTGAAAATTCCCTTATGATAGAAGTCCGTTCCAGCTGCTCGAAGACACTGACGCCCTGCTTTCCGAATATCCTCCAGCGTCTTGTAGCGTTGGTCTCTCATCTGCTCCTTCACAGAACCGAAAAGATGGTAGTCGGAGGGTGCCAAATCGCGACTATAGGGAGGATGTGGAAGAGTTTCCACCCAAATGTCCTGATCTTCTCCACAGTGGGACGAGCAGTGTGAGGACGCGTGTTATCGTGTTGCAGAATGATCTTCCTTCCAGGGTGTTTGTCGTTCAATGCACGACGGAGCTTCACAAGTGTCTGGATATAGCTGCCCATAACTTTCCCAACAGATTGCACTGTCTTCGCTTTTTTCTTTGATGGCAAATTCAAGTGGTGCCATTCCATACTCTGGCGTTTTGTTTCAGGCTTGTAGCGATGAAACCAGCTTTCGTCACCTGTCACAATACTCGTCAAAAAATCATCACCTTCATTTCGAAATCTCTGAAGAAGGTTATGGGTGATGGTTCTTCTCTGAAGTTTGTGGTCTTCACTCAATAAACGTGGAACCCAACGGGCACTAACTTTTCGGTAACCTAAGCTGTGAATCATTTTTTGCATTGCACTGTGTCCTACTGCAAGTTTTGTAGCGATTTCATTCACTGTGATACACCTGTCATCTCTAATGAGCGCATCAACTCTTTCCTTGTTGCAATCCGTGGAGGCAGAGCGTGGGCGACCGCTACGAGGCTCATATTTGATACTCGTGTTCCCATCTTTAAAATGTTTCACCCATCTCCTAACACTGCTGGCACCCATGCATGCATCTCCGTAAGCACATTGAAGTCCTAGGTGAATATCAACAGCAGTTTGTTCCTCTTTAACAAGGAATTCAATGACAGCGCGCTGTCGAAACGAAACATTGATGTCTGCCATTTTGGAAACACTGCGTGTGGTCACATGATAGAAGCTATGATGCCACAAAACGGCAATGTTGTGGTATAAAGTCTGTAGATTACGATCCTGCAGTTGTTTTTGTTACATTGTTGAAATTTGAATTTTAACAATGGGTTGCTCACGGCTTTCAGTATGACCCTCGTAGTTTTTCATCTCTAATGAGCGCATCAACTCTTTCCTTGTTGCAATCCGTGGAGGCAGAGCGTGGGCGACCGCTACGAGTCTCATATTTGATACTCGTGTTCCCATCTTTAAAATGTTTCACCCATCTCCTAACACTGCTGGCACCCATGCATGCATCTCCGTAAGCACATTGAAGTCCTAGGTGAATATCAACAGCAGTTTGTTCCTCTTTAACAAGGAATTCAATGACAGCGCGCTGTCGAAACGAAACATTGATGTCTGCCATTTTGGAAACACTGCGTGTGGTCACATGATAGAAGCTATGATGCCACAAAACGGCAATGTTGTGGTATAAAGTCTGTAGATTACGATCCTGCAGTTGTTTTTGTTACATTGTTGAAATTTGAATTTTAACAATGGGTTGCTCACGGCTTTCAGTATGACCCTCGTAGTTTTTTTTATAAAGGTGAGGTATAAAGAATTTTAATTTAAATTACATCTGACTATTTATTTGACATTTGGTATGCCTTTGCTTCTCCTCCCTCTGTTGGTAGACTGTTGAACTTCGTAATAAAATTTGTTTTCCCAGGAATTAAAAAAATTTATCATTTTGTCTTTGTATTTTTGGAAGTAAGATGTAAGATCTAATTCATTTACTGATTGCTTTTATTGTACAGTATCAAGGAAAATTTGGTATGTTCCAAGACCAATCATCAAGTTTCCAACTTTTTTACCTTTAATTTCTCCACAGTAGTGTATAAACTAATTTTAATATTAAATAATATTTATTTAGAAATTGGTTAATATATTTTTATATTTTGATTAATATATTTTTTAATAATTGACAGAATTGTTTATGGGGTGCTTCTGGGATGGACGGAACAAGCGAATATCAATGTATGATAGTATATCACCATAACTCCCCCTGGTGGTCGGAAACTATCAGACTGGCTGTTCCTATAGAAAAATTCTACGGCTCACACATTCGTCTGGAATACAGACATTGCTCAAGTAAGTTTAACTTTAATTCTTGTTATTTATTTGTTGTTATCTATAGCACTTTAACTATTATGGCCAAAAATATCTGATTAAGGAAGGAAATTTGTAATGACTAATCGTAATTATATTTTTGTAATTAAATTATTTTTTCATAGTTAAATATGGGTTCTCTTGAAAACTAGTTCATGTGTTTAAAGAAACATGAAATATGAGGTAAGCCTAGGTAGCTCACTTGGATAGAGCATTGACTTAGAGAGTCAAAGGTCCTGGGTTCAAACCCCAGTCTAGGTGTATATTTTTCTTTTCGAATATAATTCGTCCATCATTAAGATGTTTAAAAATGAATAATATGAACATTGAAAGAAGCACTACTGGCTTTATAAGTAATGTTTAAATTCCCAATAAAAAGTCTTCTTAATAAAGAAGCCGCCATTTGCAAAAATCGTAGCAACGGCTCATAGCATTTGGGGTTAGGGAATTAACTATGTATAAGAGAAAAATCACGTTTAGATTGGAGGCCTAGGTAGCTTACTTGGATAGAGAATTGACATAGAGAGTCAAAGGTCCTGGGTTCAAACCCCAGTCTATGCATATATATATTTTAATACAATAGGAAGTAACATTAAGAGGTTTGTTTAATAATTAAAACTTTTGTCTGTTCATTCTTACCTCTTAGGGACAAAATGTTTTAATTGTATATTTTTCTTTTCAAATATTATTTTCTATTGTTTAATATTTTTGTTGCAGCTCGTGATAAGACAGATAATAAGAAGCTGTTTGGATTCTCATTTGCTCGCTTGATGGAAGCAGGAGGGGCAACATTAAGAGATGGAATGCATGAACTTTATATTTATAAATGTGAAGACAAGTCAAGATTAGAATCAAGTGCATATCTTCATCTTCCAAGTAGTGCGAGAGATTCTACTTCCACCTCTGTAGGAGCTTTCACTCGTAGTTCAAAAGAATCTGTATATGTGCACACACTACTGTGCTCTACTAAGCTCACACAGAATGGTAAGAGGAATGTATATTATATTAAATGAAATACATTTATCTGCATACCTTCATCTGTCTCTAACTAAGCCAATGTATATTTATATTTACAGTTGTTTATTACATTCCTATAATATATATATATGTATATATTATATTTGAAGAGAAAAATTTTTGCCTAGACCGAGACTCGAACCCGGGACCCTTGGCTTTCCGGGCCAAGTTCGGGTTCTAGTCTCGGTCTAGGCGAAAATTTTTCTCTTCAAATATAATTTATCCTTCAGTGAGAAGTGTTAAATTAATAATAAAATCGTCAATATGTATATATTGTCTGATATTCTGGAGGAATCGGCCTAAGGTGACTCCCTTCTTAATAAACTCAATAAATTTTATATCATAAATTAATTATAGGAAATAACATTATGAAGTTTTCAAGATAATAACTAATAAATAATGAGTCATGAAATCTCAGCTTGAAGATCACAGAGTATGAGGTGAGATTTCATGACTCATTATTTATTAGTTATTAATGTTAAATTTTATTTGAAATAAAATTTTATCACCTTACCTCATATTCTTACAGGGGCATCTCATTACTTTCAACTTCATACAAAATTCTTACAAATATATTAGTAAGCAGACTTACTCCCTACATTGATGACATTCTAGGAGATCATCAATGTGCATTTAGAAGAAACAGGTCTACAACAGATCAGATTTTTAGTATAAGACAGATTTTAGAAAAGAAATGGGAATATAATGGCACTGTACATCAACTATATGTAGACTTCAAAAAAGCATATGATTCAATTAAGAGGGAGAAGTTATATAGTATCCTGCTGGAGTTCGGAATTCCTAAAAAGTTAGTTAGACTTATACGAATGTGTCTAAATGGCTCAAATAGTAGGGTGCGTGTAGGCAAACAGTTTTCACACACTTTTGAAATCCAGAATGGGTTGAAGCAAGGAGATGCACTATCTCCTCTACTATTTAATTTTGTACTAGAGCATGCCATTAAATCTTTAGAGAATGAGGAAGGCTTACAACTGAATGGGATTAATAAGCTGTTAGTTTATGCTGATGATGTAGTACTATTGGCCGAATAGCGAAGGAGTATACTAAAGGCTCAACACGCACACACTATTGAGTAACACTAAGAAATTAGGACTGGAAGTAAATATCAGTAAAACTAAATATATGGTCACAGGTAGAAATTCAGTATATAATGGAAATGGACAGCTAATGACAAATGAGGGAAATTTTGAGGAAGTGGCTGAATTCAAATACCTAGGAACAATAATCACAAATAGGAATGAGACGCACAAAGAAATTAAACATAGGCTCAATTCTGGAAATGCATGCTATTATGCATTGCAGAGACTTTTGATGTCCCAACTCCTTTCAAAAAACGTTAAGCTGAAAAATATATAAAACTATTATTCTACCAGTTATATTATATGGGTGCGAAACATGGACTCTTACTTTAAGGGAGGAAAGGAGATTACGAGTATTTGAGAATAAAGTTCTTAGGAAAATTTTTGGACCAAAGAGAGATGAACAGACAGGTGAATGGAGAAGACTACATAACAATGAACTACATGGTCTTTATAGGAAGCCAGATATAATAAGAACAGTTAAGTCTCGTAGACTGCGATGGGCAGGACATGTTGCACGTATGGGGAATGAAAGACGTGCATGGAAGCTTCTTGTAGGAAAGCCAGAGGGAAAACGCCCAGTTGGTAGACCAAGAATGAGGTGGGAGAACAACATTAACTTTGATTTGAGGGAAGTAGATTATACAGGGAATGATTGGAAAGCATTAGCTCAGGATAGGGATGTATGGAGAGCTTATGTCCGCGCGGCCATGAACCTACGGGTTCGATAGTGCCAGTGAGTAAGTAAGTAAGTTACCTCATATTCTTCTTTTTAGACTGTTTTCATGACCTTCTTCAGTTTCATCCTTAACCCATTTAAATCGGATAACGAGCTGAGGTCGCATGACGTTCTTAAGCACTAAAATCGTATGACGACCTGTGGTCGCGCAGTGTAGAGATCGAAAAAATGAATTTTTAGTTTATTTTGCTGCTCATAGATATCTGTTACATATACTTTTTCTTCTTCTACACATCCACAAGAATGCTATTTCATCCCCTCCATGCCATTTAGAAATTTCCAGAACGAGTTTTATCCTAAGAAAAAAACATGTGTCAGTAGTAAGAAAAATGGCGCCAAGGAAAGTTAAGGGTAGTGACAGTGATGGAATTAGAAAATTATTAGAGCGTGAATTAGGCAGTGATTCAGAAGTTTCTGATATATTTAGTGATGAGAGAAGTATTGATGAATCTATAAGTGATTCAGAAGCAACTTCTGCTGAAGAAGAGAGCGTTGAGAGTGATAATGAACTTATTGTCCCGCCACCTGCAAAAAAACAAAGCCGTATCGAGCCAAGTGGTTGGAAGTGGGTGAAATCTGAGAATAACCCTGTTGTATATCAGTTTAGTGGTGATAGTGGTGTATGTAATGAGATTAAAAATCAATACGAATATCAATCTCCTTCTGAACTCCAAATATTTTTAGATTATATGGACCCTTTGTTTTCCATAATAACTAAGGAAACTAACGACTACGCAAAGGAGCAGTTAGCAAATCCTGAAAGAAAGAGAAAGAAAGATGACGATAAATGGTTTGATGTGACAGAAGATGAGATGAAAGGCTATTTTTCGCTAGTGATACTAATGCACAAGTACGAAAATCACGCTTACAACTGTACTGGTCTAAAAATAGATGCACAAGTACGAAAATCACGCTTACAACTGTACTGGTCTAAAAATAGATGCATCGAAACACCAATCTATGGGGAAACGATGAGTAGAGAGAGATTTCAACTTATCTCTCGTTTTCTTCATTTCACAAATGACAGAAATGCTATTGATCTGGACAAACTGAAAAAGATTAGGCCAATCATAACACACCTGTCAGAGAAATTTAGTAATCTCTACTCACCTGCACAAGACATAGTACTAGATGAGAGTCTAATGAAATTCAGAGGTCGATTATCGTATGTACAGTGTAACCGTTCTAAGCGTTCGCATTTTGGAATAAAGGTATACAAAATATGCGAGTCGTCTACTGGATATTGTCATTCTTTTAAAATTTACATCGGAGATGACATTACTGATCCTACACTTCCTGCCAGTACAAATGTTGTAATGGACATGTGTCAACCATTGTTTGACCAAGGACACACTCTCTTCTTAGGTAACTGGTACACTTCACCAGATCTTTGTAAGAGATTGATATCCCGTAAAACAAATGTAATAGGCACTGTTAGGCATACTAGAAGAGAGATGTCCAGCGATATTTCTAGCAAGAAATTGAAGCCTGGCGAATATGAAATCTGATCAGCTAACCATATTCTTTGTGTAAAGTGGAAGGACAATAAAGATGTTCACTTTCTTTCCTCTAAGCATCGATCAGCTGACATTAGGGGCACTGGAAAATTAAAAAGAAAGAGAGGTCAACAACCAAGAGAAGAAAGAAAGAAACCAGCTTGTGCTATCGAATACCAGAAGGGAATGGGAGGGGTAGACCTCCAGGATCAAGTAACTGCCCTTTTTCCTATAATGAGAAGGACAGTCAAGGGGTAACGCAAGATATTTTTTTATTTACTTGATATATGTGTTTACAACTCCTTCATAGTCCACAACAAGCTAACTGGCAGCAAGAAAAAAACTTTCTCTGACTTCATGATCGCCCTTGCAACCCAGCTACTTGAATGTATTCACATGCCTGACTACAATGTACGAGGCCGACCTTCATCTAGTGCTACACCCCTAAGACTACAAGCAAAAAATTGGGGTCACTTCCCGATGCACATCCCACCCACAGAGAAAAAGAAAAAAATGTTACTAAACGGTGTGTGGTATGCTACAGCAAAGGAAAAAGAAGTGAAACTGCATGGCAGTGTGAAAAGTGTAACACTCCTCTTCACTTACCGGGCTGTTTCAAGGTCTACCATACCCAGACATCATACTAAATATATCCATTGGTGAGTACATAATTTCACTAACGTATTTACAGAATTTTAAGCCGGAATATTCAATAATTGATTTTTAAATCCTTTTTAGTTACTGGAGGTAATATTAAGCTGCTGCGTTACATTTAAATGCCAAGCAGTAGGACTTGGGATTTAAATCAGGTTTCTGGGGTAGCAGAGCTGGACTTTAAATGAGAGGTGGATGGGTTTATATTTGCATGACCATTGTTATGTTATCTTGAAGAGCCACCTTTCACTCCCCCTGTTGGTAGACTGAAGAACCTCGAATATGAGAAAAGGTGATAAAATTTTAGTTAAATAAATAATGATGTTTTTATTATTGATTTAACATTTCTCAATGAAAGATAAATTAAATTTGAGGAAAAATTTTTCTCTTCAAATTTAATTTATCTTTCATTGAGAAATGTTAAATCAATAATAAAAACATCATTAGAAGCCTTACTAGCTTTATAAAGTAATGTTAAATTCCCAATAAATGTCTTCTTAACTAAGAAGCCGCCATTTGCAAAGATAGAAACAATGGTTTCAAAAGCATTTGGCGATAGGGAATTACAACGTATATAAGAGAAAAATTTGCGTCTAGATCGTAACTCGCCTCGGTAGCTCAGTTGGTAGAGCACTTGGCCCGGAAAGCCAAGGGTCCCGGGTTCGAGTCCCGGTCTAGGCGAAAATTTTTCTCTTCAAATTTAATTTAAATAAATAATACCTCTTACGTTAATTCCTAAAAAAGTTAATTAACACGATAAATGTTATTAAATTACAATAGGAAGTAACATTATGAGGTTTTTCTTCACTGATAAAGTGCGTCTGAAACATCTTACCTCATGAAAGTTGAGTTCTTTTGGGACATGTTTCAAGACAATTTTGTTTTATCGTCAGCTTCTCCAGACTCTTGGACAACTTGTCCAGACTCCTGGACAACTTGTCTGGACTCCTGGACAACTTGTCCAGAATCTGAACAAGCTGAGGATAAAACATGTGTCCTAAATGAACTCAACTTTTATGAGGTAAGATGCTACAGATTCATCTTTTTTATTACAACTCTTTAATGCATGCTCCAAATGGGAGTCAATGACCAACCATGTTTCAATGAATTTTGTTTTACAACCAATGACAGTCATGTTTCATCTTGCTATTTATCAAATTGTGTTTACCAAAATAAAGAAAGCTCCTCCTTTTTAATATTCTGAACAGGTCAGAGCATTATTTTGCAGTGACTGACTCTCCAACAAATACAGCAAATAATGAACAGATTCCTTCAAACTACACATTTGATAATTTTGTGTTCAATAATTTTAAATAATGATTTTACTGAGTTGTTTCCTAAAAAAATGAATTAATAACTTATAATGTTGTTTATAATATACAGTTTTGTGTGTTTAATTTTTTCTCCACTAGGGTGCATTCTTACAATATTGCGATCTTAGTGGGTTATCACTGATTGCGATCCTATTTGGCAGTAAATAATACGATCAAGTTGCAGTGAATAAACATAACCACACATTTTTTATTTGTTTTCAAACATCGCGTTTACCTTAAGTATATAAGTATTTTAAAATACAGGTAACTATATTTAAATAGTGATTTTTGAGTAATCAGCTTAATTTTATTTGTTAAATAGTCCTAACAAATGCCACTCTTGCTTTTCAAATCCTCTAGATAAATTGGAAATCACTCGTGGCCTTACTTATGATAAATGTTCACAAACATTTTCAAATTCATTTTATTAGCTTCACAAAATTCCACTGATTCTTCTTACACAAAATGCTGCTATTGATGCTTCTGGATTTACAATGTAATTATCATAAGTAATACCACGAGTGATTTCCAAATTATTGATAAATTCACGACTCACGAAGTGAGGAGTGAATTTATCTAGAGAATTTGGAAATCAAGAGTGGCATTTGTTAGGACTATTTAACAAATAAAATTAACCTGTTTACTCACAAATCATTATTTAACTATAGTTATTTTAAAATATTTATATATTTAATGTAAACGGCGATGTTTGAAAACAAATGAGAAACGATTGGTATGCTTCATCTGCTTCTTTTGTTTATCACTGCAACCAGATCATACTATTTATTGCCAAAGGAACACAATATTGTAAGAATGCCCTCTAGTGGAGAAAAAATGAAACACATCAAACTGTATATTAATTCATTTCTGATGTCGTATGATGTAAATATGACAATTATATTTTTCTGGATTATTACCTGGGAAAAAATACATTTAAGAAAGTGCAAATAGTGGTTTCTTTTTTTGGTGGTATAATCAATTGCTACAAATGTTTTTATATTAACTCCTGCAAGCGCTATGTGTTGACATCCATGCACTATATATACAATCTGATAGCCGTATTTCTTAGAGTCAGTCACTGCAAAATAATAGTCAGACCTGTTCAGAATATTAAAAAGGACGAGCTTTCTTTAATATGGTAAATTTAATATTGATAAATATTTGGTGAAACACGAGTGTGATTGGTTGTAAAACAGAAATCATTGAAACGTGATTGGTCATTGACTCCCATTTGGGGCATGAGTTAAATAGTCACATAAATTCTTCCCAGTCACTAACAATTTTATTTAACATAGTTTCTTCACTCTTGAGTTTACTTCACTGTTTTGCAGCGTACACACAACTAACTAAAAGTTAAAAATATAAATTAGTATCTGAGAACTCAGTCGTCCTCAACTATAAAATGCTGTCAAATATTCAGGAGGCCTTTCAAAACATATGTTTCTGCTTCTGCTTCTGGAATGGTACATAGCTATGATCCTTGCACTGGTTCGAGTCCCCATTTTCTCATAGAATTTTGGTTAGTATGGAATTGGTGTCCCTCCAGCATTGTGAAGAATTTGGGTAGTTGCAATTAGTAGCTGTTCCATGTTGAGAAAACCAGCTATAACAGCTGGGGGGTCCAATATGCTGACCACATGTTGCCCCTATACTGACTAGATGATGTCCACCTCTGTGAGTAACACACGTGGACATGATATCATCAACCTGCTGGTATGCTAAGACCTTCTAGGCATGTTGTACCATGGAAATAAAGAGAGTGAGATAGAGTATGCTGAATTTATTTTTGTTTCTATAGAATATAAGAGAGAGAGAGAGATTGTGTAAATTTTATTTTATTTTTTCAGTGGATTTACTGTCATTACTGCAATGGAAAGAACATCCAGACAGGATCCAGGAAGCTCTGAGCAGTGTTTTAAGGCTGAATGGTGAAGAACTAGTTAAATTTCTACAAGATGTGCTTGATGCTTTATTTTCCATGTTTTCTACAGAAGATGGCAATTCAACAACTCACTCAGGACTTGTCTTCCATGCTTTAGTGAGTTAATTTTAAGCTGTGCTTATTTATTAATTGATACTGGTCTTTACAAGACATCTACAATATTCCCCGGTTTATTTTCAAGGAACTTATGAAATGATTTCACAACACTAATTTTTTCAGTCTTATCAAGTATTCAATCGGCCGCGGTGGACTAGTGGTTATGCTCCTTGCCTCTAGTCCCAAGGGTCACGGGTTCAAACTCAGCGGGGTCGATGGATTTTTTTAGGATGGAAAAATCCAAGGAGCAAGTTCTCCGGGGGGAACTTTAAGCCGAGGGTCCCAACTCTGAGGATTTTCAGGCTCGTAAAAGATGCTTAAGCCTGAATGAAAAGGCCTCTAAGCAAAATTTACCGAATTTTCCCATCCTAATACTACCTTGGTTTCCTAGATGTCAGTATAAGGCGGAACGCTGACAATGGGCCACTCCTAATGACATCTATACGAAAACATGTATAACTAAATTAATATGGTTCAAATTCTTCCCTGTATGGGGAAAGCGCCTAAATCAATGCTAAGGGAAACATGGGCTTACAAGATACAAGAAGATCAAGTATTCACATAGGTAACTAACATTGCTATCCTGATTAACTTGTAGATTTTACTTTGTAGGAAGCCAGATATAATAAGAACAGTTAAGTCTCGTAGACTGTGATGGGCAGGACAAGTGGCATGTATGGGGAATGAAAGACGTGCATGGAAACTTCTTGTATGAAATCCAGAGGGAAAGCACCCAGTTGGTTGACCAAGAATGAGGTGGGAGAATAATATTAACTATGATTTGAGGGAGGTAGATTATACAGCGAGTGATTGGAAAGCATTAGCTCAGGATAGGGATGTATGGAGAGCTTATGTCTGCGTGGTCATGAACCTATGGGTTTGATAGTGCCAGTGGGTAAGTAAGTAAGATAGATTTCAGTAAGATGTTTTACGTACTGGCAATAGTAAAGAAGATATGACCTATGAATATAAGCTGTTATTGCAGTAAATACACAAAGGCATTCCTCCTTTGTATTTAAGACACTTTCTGTATATAATAATTTTTGTTGTAACTTAGTAACATAGTCTACAAAAAAATGTTTTATTTTATTTTTAGTGCGTTCCTTAAGTCAGTACGTCAGTGACTTGCCAAATTAAAAGTAAAAAATTTGTCTTTTTACACAAGATAAAAAATATCTTCCATTTAAAAATCCAAACCATCAATTTGTGTGTAATATAAAATCATATTTAGTGATCCTAAATACAAAATTATGCCACAATGTGACAAATATAAAATATCCGGAGTTACTCATACAGAGTGTTATAGGAGATTCACCGACAAACTATTAGAAATTATAGAGCATACAGAGAGGAACATACACTTCCAAATACATTGTTGCATGCCAACATGGTCCAATGTTGAATCCGTTTCCTAATATTCCTCTGGGGTGCTGGATTTTTATAAAGGTAAATTTAGTTATTACAACACATGTAATCGGTGAAAAGTCAAGTTTATTTTTGCGCTAACTTACTACGTAGATACAATTAAAACAGGATCAAATGCTTGAATTGAAGTCCGTTCCTAGGACTAGAGAGGTCTCGAAGTGTATTAACTTCGGAACAGGCAGCACGTGGTCCTCAATAACCACATAAGTTTGAAGAATTCCAAAACTCACAACGTTCAATTATCACCTTTGATAGCGATAAACCAAAGGTGAAGATGGAGGATTCGTCAATAGCCAGTTGTAAGCTGGGGAAGATCCATCTCCCACGAATCTCTATATACAATTACTTCGTAAGGACTATCGTCCCTGATGAGAGCGCCCAACGCACACGGCGATAGCCTAACACACACTGAGAGAAAGTGTTGTAGTCATCTACAGACCTGAGCAATACGCAGAAGTTGGCAACAGTATACAACAAAATGCTGCCAACACAATTCAGCGTTACTGTATTCAGGTGCCTACTAGCGGAAGTCAGATGAACTACATCATTAGCATAATAACCGACGGCAGGTGTTTGCTATTACCGACAGAGAGAGCGACTCTTGTCGCAACATACATTTTTCCACTACCAGTTCTTCCTTTGTGTTGAATGTAATCAGTGGTTTCTAGATCAAACTTAATTTTACCAGAATTGTTTTTTATTTAATGTTTATTTATATGCTCTTGACATCTAAGAAGATATCACATCTGGAATATTTGGTTGTACCTGTAGGATATGTTGATCTAGTATGCAGTCATGTATTCATGGAATTTAACCGATCTATTTGCTTTTTCTAATATTATATATGAAAATCTGTGAAAATATGGAGTTTTATGAGGTGAGAAGTAAAATTATATATGATACACTATATGAAATGAGGTCTACCGCTGTGGTCTCAAGGTAGCATGCTGCCTTATCACACAGTGGGCCTGGGTTCGATTCCCGGTCGGGACAGGCTCCTGGGTGAGGTTTTCTTTCGGGGTTTTTCCTCACCTGTAAGACAACGGTCTCCAAAAATCATCCGGCCATCATCATCCTTCACCGGTGTGGAAAGCAATGGGAAGCTACCACCATACCTATAATTCCCTAGTAAAGCCGCAAAGCATAGCATGAAAATGCTATGATTGCAGTGAAAGACCTGCCCTCGGGCAGAATTACTATGGATGGATGGATATGAAATGAGTCCTTGAAATGAAATTCCAATCCAGCATTTAACTTGATGACTGAGGAAAACCAGAAAAAAAAACATTAGTTAGAACTGAGGTTTGAACCCAGGACCTCCCAAATACAAGTCTAAATGCTATTGCCTGAACTAGCTTGATTTTTTTACAAACATTGGTTTTGTTTGTTAGTTTAATACACAATTTATTGTTACAGGTTAGTATTTTCAGTCTTCTGGAGGACAGCAAGTTTGAACATTTCAAACCTGTGATGGATGCATATATCAAAGGTCATTTTGCAGCTGCTCTCGTGTACAAGTAAGTGTTATATGTTTTTTTTTATGTGTAACCTAAGATATACTGTATGTTCAATGCACACAGGTATTGCTCTTTTCTTCTGTTCCCTGAGATTTAATACTACCGGATTTTCATTGGAATCTCCATCTATAACGTTGATTTGATGAACTTCGAGATGAGGTCCCATTTATCGGGAATTTCAAAATTCATGGATCTAAATTTGTTCTTCTGAATGTATATCTTCTCCCAAACGGTCAATTCTAAAGGTTTTTCCAAATGTTTAAAAGTTTGGCCTCTTATTCAATTTTATGACTCTCCAACAAACTGTGTGCTTCAAGAGCTGATTTTACAATTTCACCGTTTTTAATATTTCGAAAGTGTTCTTTTGTGCCAATGTCCAAATTCCTTTTTGTTTTTCCTATGTATACTTTATTGCAGTCTCTACAACTAATTTCATAAATTCCAGATTTTTTACTATCTGGGGTGTTCAATTTCTTATTGGTTATTAATAGATTACTAAGGCTAAATTTATTTATCGGTGCCAATGTAATATTGAATTTCTTGAAAATACTTTGAAATATGTTAAGTATTTCAGGATGATAATCCTAAATTGTTTTCCTTTCTTAGAAGCAGATTGCAGGGTGGTGTAGCCTTTTAATCTTTTTGTTGTCTGATTTTCTTTACTTTATTTATAATTATTTCCTTTCCAAAACCATTTAAATTATTAAGTTATGTAGATAGGAAATAACACTATGAGGTTCTTTAATATTTACTTCATAATGAAGTATGAGGTGAGTGAAATAATAAAAAATAAATAATATTAAAGAACCTCATAGTGTTATTTCCTATCTACATAACTTAATAAAGTTGGCTATCAAGTCATAGGAAAACAAGAATAACGTAAACAACTGGAACAAGATGGCGGCTTCAAACATACAACATTTCAACGAACATTTTTCGAAAACTAAGATAGAAATTAAAAGATATTTGAAATTAAAAGAACTTAGAAATAAAAGAGCTGCAGATATCAAATTCATTAATAAATGTTTAGAAAATAATATCACTCCAAAATTTGTCCGGAAAATGGTTAAAAACAACAATAACCAACACCAAAAAAGTTTAGAAAAGAAAACTCTCAATTTGGAAAAAGTCAAACATTACACAACTATAAAAAATGAAGTATGAGGTGAGTGAAATAATAAAAAATAAACAACATTTAAATTAGCTATGTTCAAAATGGGATTGTATTCTTTCTTAAAATATTCTTCATTTAATGGAACATTTAATAAATCTATATATCAAACTGTTGAAAATTGCATGTTTATGCGCAATGTGATTGAAACCTGAAGACTTCGAAGACTTTATATAATTGTCAGTATGAGTATCCTTCCTGTATATATTGAATACAATTCTTGGTTGTTGTTCATTCCTTATTATGTAGAGGTCCAAAAATGGGATTTGGTTATTCTTTTCTAATTCCACAGTAAATTTTACAGATTCATCTTGAAGATTGAGTAATTTCGATGCATCAATATATATAGAATTTATCACAGAGAAAATATCATCCACATATCTATACCAACATTTAGGGTCGTATGCAAATACATTAGTCTCTACTCAAATTACTTCCAATAACTGGTGAGCTGAGATCGAATTAACGGCCGCCTTACCGGTCATGCATGAATGTTGACATTTTCGTAATATTGGCAACGAATTACCCAGAATTCTCAGCGATAAAACCACTTCCGTTATTTTCGTCTGCTATAGAGGAATACATTTATGCTTGCATCCCGCAAATAATACCGTATACAAACACGTCTGCGACGCGCAATATTACGCCGATTCTCCTGTTCTTCCAGTTGAATTCTTTGGTAGACTCTATCAAATTCCTCTTCTCCGCGTATACCGAAAACATGATCGAAGTCTTCAAGGTCCGACATCTTGGATAAGTTTCAAACTACATCGGTTCCCTTCGGGATTTTCACATAAGTTTATATCTTCAGCTACGATCTTAAGGTACCTTGTCAGGTAGCTTACAATTACTACCGCGTGAATAGATTTGTGAGTAAAAAAAATGTGTTTGGATAAAACTTTATCAGCAGAGAATGCCTTTTACTGTCTAATGCGTTCAAACATTCGACCCTTAAACATCCAGGGATAAGCATTGGTGATATGACACACTAAATAACCCATAAATAAATTTGCCAAAAGTGGTGAAAGTGGGTTTCCCATAGCGAGATTTGAGATTTGTTTATAAAATTTTTCATTCAAGGTGAAAAAATTATTGTCGATACAAAGTTTTATAAAATTGAAATATTCATACTATTATTTGTCTTTCTAGTTTCAAGGAATTTAGCCATTTTTTTAAATATCCCAATTGGGAAGATGTTAAATATTTTGCGTTTAGATTGGAACTTGCTCAGATAGCTCAGTCAGTAGAATATTGGCCTAGAAAGCCAAAGATCCTGGGTTCAAGTCCCAGTCTGAGAGTATAATTTTTCTTATATTATTTTTGGTCTGGACATCTTACCTCAAATTATAATTAAAATAACCTCAAAATATAACTTCCTAAAATTAAATATTAATATAATTTTTCTCTTCAAATATGATTTATCCATCAAGAGATGTATGAAATGAATAATAAAAAAACACCGAAAGATGCCATACCGGCTTTATAATGTAATGTAAAAATTCCCAAATAAATGTCTTCTTAATAAAGAAGCCGCCATTTGCAAGATAGAAGCAAAGGTTTCATAGCATTTGGTGCATGGGAATTAACAGCATATATAAGAGAAGAATTTTCATTTAGATTGGAACTTGCTCAGGTAGCTCAGTTGGTAGAGTATTGACCTAGAAAACCAAAGGTCCTGGGTTCAAGCCCCAGTCTGAGCATATAATTTTTCTCTTCACATATAAAAAAAAAATATGTGGTCTGACATTCTGTCTAAAAAGGTTATTAAAATGTAGGAAACTTCCATCAGAGGAAGTTGTAAATGCCATATCATGGGGTTCCAATGAACAGTTAGATTGAGCTGAAGATGGGATTAAAATCTTCAGAAATGTGTTCCTGTAAATATAAATACTAATGGAGTTTAAGTGTGTTTTTTTTTTACATATTTATGTTCCAAAATCAATATCCTTATAATTCTAGAAAAGGCTTGTGACAAACAGTGCAGATTACAGAATTTACAATTTATATGTTTATATGCCTTTTGTCCACCGCTGTGGTCTCGAGGTAGCATGCTGCCTTGTCATGCAGTGGGCCTGGGTTCGATTCCCGGTCGGGATAAGCTTCTGGGTGAGGTTTTTTCGGGGTTTTTCCTGTAAGACAAATGTCATGAAGCTTAGGGCCCAATGGTCCCTGAAAATCATCCGGCCATCATCATCATCATCATCATCCTTCGCCGGTGTGGAAAGCAACGGGAAGCTATCACACCTATAATTCCCTAGTATAGCTGCAAAGCATAGCATGAAAATGCTATGATTGCAGTGAAAGACCTGCCCTCGGGCAGAATTACTATGGATGGATGAATATGCCTTTTATCCAATCATTCCCTGTATAATCTACTTTCCTCAAATCATAGAATAACATTAACTATGATTTGAGTGAAGTAGATTATACAGGGAATGATTGTAAAACATTAGCTCAGGATAGGGATGTATGGAGAGCTTATGTCTGGTGGTCATGAATCTACGGGTTTGATAGTGACAGTGAGTTAGTTAGGTATGCCTTTTATCTAGTACATCCAGGTTCGACATTTTGTGGCGAACCTTATAAAAAATATAAAGTACTTAAATTTTTCAAATATTTTTTATTGTTCAATTAAATATTGTCTTCTTTATGAGATACTCTTTGAATACATTTGTCTGTAAGAAAAAAATTGTTTGATGTTTACAGAGGTCTGTTAAGCAGCGTGCAGCACTGTGCAGACTGGGTTAGCTCAACGGATAAACAAGAGCCAATACAGAAATGTTTTCGTTCTCTGGAGTACATATTTAAGTTTATCATTCAATCTCGCTTGTTGTTTGCACGGGCGACAGGTGGCCAGTATGAAGATAATTTCAAGAGAGATTTGTATAGTGTTTTCACTGCCCTCAACAAGATGCTAGCTACTTCTAGTGATGTCATATTGCAAACTCAAGTATGTACTTCAAACAGTTTTCTTGATAACTACTGTATTACTTATTGACACAAGCTTGCACATGGAGAAATTAATAACTGTAGGAGAAACAGTGTTTTATATAAGCCTTCAGCCTTACAGTGTAGTGTTTTGAATGCAGTTGTGTTTAGTAAGGTCTGTAGTAAAATTTAAAATAAATTTTATCCACCTCATCTCATATCCCGTCTTCTAATTAGACCGGTTTCAAAACCTAGGTGGTTTCATCATCAGTAATTTCATAACCGATGTCCTGTTGTCCAGAAGCACTGCTTCCTACTCCATCTATAGGTGGATTGATGAAATCAACTTCCCTGGGAATTTCAAAATTCATTAATTTTTCTTTCTTGGTTTTTTGAATGTGGATTTTTTCCCAAACTGTGAGCTCTTTTGGTTCTTAAGATCTAATTTATAGAAAGGCTAGTTTAATAAAACAAATAGAAAAATAAAAAAATAAAGGCTCATGGTTTGGGAAAAAATCCACATAAAAAACAAGAAAGAAAAATTAATGAATTTTGAAATTCCCAGAAAGTTGATTTGATTTGGAGGTTCATCGGTCCATCAACAGATGCTCCTGGACAACAGAACATCGGTCATGAAATCACTGATGATTTAACCACCTAGGTTTTGAAACACAATAAAATATGAGATGAGGTAAAAAGAATTTTATTTTAAATTATAAAGCATATTATTTCTCATAATCTAGTCATAGTACAAGTTTGACAATCTAACACAAGGATTTTTTTTTAATAATATGATTTTTTTATAATTTTCCAAAATAATGATATATTTTTTTAAAAGAAAAATTAATGGTTGAACTGGGAGATTGCACGCTAATGTACAGAGTCAGAGGTCCAGGGTTCGATTCCTGGTTCTTCCATTAATTTTTCTTTTCAAAAAATAAATCTATCCCGGACTGGAATATGTTGAACTAACTATAACATAAAAATAATTTTATATGTAAATCCAATAATAATTACTTCTTAGAGATATCTCTGTTTTAAATTATGGATAAAGGTTTATTAAATATCTTTAGAAAATTTGAAGCAAATCTATTTAGTAGATAGTACTCTATTTAAATTAGTGATATAGGACTTTTGGATTGTTTTTGTATAAATTTAAGTTTTAAAATTTGTTTGCAGGTTGCTTTGCTGCACAGTATAAGCGCAGTATATGAGCAGCTGATACAGGTGCTGCCTGTCTTAAAAATAACAAAACTAGCAACAGCTATGTTGGAAAGTTTACCAAAAGATTTATCTCCACAACTTACCCAAGCTAAGCTTACAGCAATTCGCAATATGGTTACCAGCAAGTTGTTCACCGATGATGGTAAGTTTTAGCTATATTCTCACTTTCACAGCTTTAGACATGAAATTTGACAACTTTCCTAGAAGATAAATTCTTTTAAGTTGTGATCATGTGACTGCGTGATGCACAGGAGTATGACGGAGGGAATATAAGTTGAAGTAGATTTGTGGAAAACATTTCACTGTGCACCAAATTTATCTTCATGTGGACCAGAGGTTATGCTCCTTGCCTCTGGTCCCGAGGGTCGCGGGTTCAAACCCGGCCGGGGTCGATGGTCTTTTTAGGACGGAAAAATCCAAGGATCAAGTCCTCCGGGAGGGACTTTAAGACGTGGGTCCCGAGTCTGAAGATTTTCAGGCTCGTAAAAAATTCTTAAGCCTGAATGGAAAGGCCTCTAAGCAAAATTTACCGAATTTTCCCGCCCTAGTACTACCTTGGTTTCCTAGATGTCAGTATGAGGCGGAACGCTGACCACGGACCACTCAAAATGACATCTATACGAAAACAAGTGTAACTAAATTAGTATGGTTCAAATTCTTCCCTGTAGGGGAAGAGCGCCTAAATCTCTGTAAAGGGAAAACATGGGCTTACAATACAATACAAAAGTGTATAAACTGCTCCAAGAAATTAACACGAAGAGGAACTTCAGTCAAATTTCATATCTAATGCTATACACAATGAAAAAATTATATCATTAGTAAAATTGAATTAAATGTGATTTTACAGAATCACGTAACTTACTGCTGTCAACGAGTTGTAAACATTTACGAGTTCATTTGGCCCACCGAGATGAGCTAAAACTCTGCACTGAAATTTTGGGTGAGATTTTGAGCTTTTTGTTTAAACAAAAACAAGTGCAAGAACAAGGAAAGGTAAGTTTACTAACTAAAATTCGTATTTAATTAGTTGTATAGTATTTTATTCTGTGACTTCTTTTAACAACTCAGATCATTAGCATTGCAATTAAAATATAGGCTTGAAAGGCCAACAAATTTTGCTCAGAGGCCTCTTATTTCAGGCTTGAGATTATTTTATGTGCTGCAAATGTATGACACTAGACTTCAAGGTTTACTTCCTGTTCAAAGGAATACAGGATTCTTAGTTCTTTCTATTCTTCTTCTTCACTTCCTGGTTTAGGCAAGAGTTGCCTGTTCCGTCTTCATTAATAGATCTAAGACCATCTCTTCCTCTTCGGAGGAAGTCCGACATCTCTTCTTCCTCTTGGAAAATAATGGAAGATTTTATTTGGTAATCTTCTTTCTTCCATTCTTTCTACATGTTCTTTCCACTGTATCTTGTTGTTAAATATCTTTTCTTTTATGGAGTAGATCTGCAGTTCTTCACGGATATCCTCGTTTCTTATCTGGTCCATTCTAGTGCAGCCTTTTACTCTTCTTAAAAATTTCATCTCGGCTGCTTGGATTTTACTTTCTTGTTTGGTAGTGGTAATCCCTAAAAGCTTCAATGTTAATATACCCACCTCATCTCATATTTTGTTTTCACACCTGGACATGTTTTTTATCCAACTGATTGAGAATGATGAGGATGCTTCACAAAAATATGTCCAGATGAGAAAAAAAAATATGAGGTGAGGTACTTGTATAATGAAGGTTAAGTTTGTAATTGGCCACATAGGAATAAATGTTTGATTTAACTCTATACAATTATGTCTTTCTTGTATAAAAGGAGTTAAGTGATACTGACATCAGATATGCAGTTGAAATGCCCTTGCAGAGGGATTGTAACAGTATTTATGACACAGGTACAAACTGCTTTTGCTCTCATGAAAACTGAGTTCATTTAACATCACGAACACTTGTGATATTCCTGATTCAAAGCTTTTAATAATTACTTCATAGTAAGATATTAGATTAAAATATAAAATTATGGAATATTCACCTGAAAGTTCTGTCTCCTCAACTTAATTAATTATTTAACTGTACCACTTTCGGGACTTGTCTCATCATCGGCAGGATTCAAAACTGGTGTTTCACTGAAGATCTGGTAGAGGGGGTTACATGTATTGGGTTCGTTTTCGAAAACGAATATTCCATAATTTTATATTTTAATTTTGAATAATACCTCAACGGAACACATCATGAATCTTATAAAAGTTGAAGATATTAGATATAAAGTTGGTACCTGGTAGGTCAGTCGTCCTCAACGGTGCTGTAATATGAATTTTAAAAGTGTTGATTACTTCATAGTGTTACTTTCTATTAATTTTAATAAACATTAATCCTCTTTCTTGAACCAAATATCATTATTTGACAATTGATTTCATATTTACAAATTGTGTGCTGTGCTCTTGACTTTGTCTTGCTCCTTACAGTTCCCCTCCTTCAAATTACTATAATCAATATTTAATTTTAGGAAGTGATATTTTGAGGTTATTTTAATTATATTATTTTTAGTCTGATCATCTTACCTCAATATTAATGTTGATTTGTTCTTGGGCATGTTTCAAAACAATTCTGTTTTATTGTCAGCTTGTCCAGACTGGTTTGATTTATGTTGCACACCCTGGATGTCGATGTCAGCTCCATCCTGTGGTTGGCCAAAGAACCTCCAAACAAGGTCACGCTCCGTCAGTATTTCAAAATTCATAACTCTGTTTTTGTTCTTCTGAATATAGATTTTTTCCCAAATAGTCAGCTCTTTTGTATTTATGACACAGGTACAAACTTTGCTTTTGCTCTCATGAAAACCGAGTTCATTTAATATACGCGAACACTTGTGATATTCCTGATTCAAAGCTCTTAATAAATTACTTCATAGTAAGATATTAGATATAAAGTTGGTACCTGGTAGGTCAGTCGTCCTCAACGGTGAATTTTTAAATACCGACGAAGCGTGACCTTGTTTGGAGGTTCTGTGGCCAACCACAGGATGGAGCTGACATCGACATCCAGGGTGTGGAACATAATGCAACATAAATCAAACCAGTCTGGACAAGCTGACAATAAAACAGAATTGTTTTGAAACATGTCCAAGAACAAATCAACATTAATATTGAGGTAAGATGATCAAACTAAAATTAATATAATTACTATAATCAAATTAGGGTTTTGCTTATACAAAATGTAGTTATGATATTCTGATGAAGTGATGTATTTATTGTTACAGGTAAACAACTGTTTGCACCATGATGTTGAGATTCTCTGCCTGAACACACTCGACATGTTGATACAGACTGTTCTCATCATTATTGACCGATCAGCAGCTGTCTTGGTAATTACTTACTTACTCACTGTCACTATCGAACCCGTAGGTTCATGGCCGCGCGGACATAAGCTCTCCATACATCCCTATCCTGAGCTAATGCTTTCCAATCATTCCCTGTATAATCTACTTCCCTCAAATCATAGTTAATGTTGTTCTCCCACCTCATTCCTGGTCTACTAACTGGGCATTTTCCTTCTGGCTTTCCTACAAGAAGTTTCCATGCACGTCTTTCGTTCCCCATACGCGCAACATGTCCTGCCCATCGCAGTCTACGAGACTTAACTGTTCTTATTATATCTGGCTTCCCATAAAGACCATGTAGTTCATTGTTATGTAGTCTTCTCCATTCACCTGTCTGTTCATCTTTCTTTGGTCCAAAAATTTTCCTAAGTACTTTATTCTCAAATACTTGTAATCTCCTTTCCTCCCTTAAAGTAAGAGTCCATGTTTCGCACCCATATAATATAACTGGTAGAATAATAGTTTTATATAGCTGTCTTGGTAATTAACTTTTATAATTGTAGTAATTTTCTTTTTACTTTAATAAAGTTACTGTGATGTCCCATATAAGTGAAAAGAATTGTTGACACACTTGTTCAAATGTGTATGAGAATTTATTTTTTATTTGTTTATTACTTTTTGTACCATGTTTTGCTATTTCAATCAAATTTGTAGGATTCAATTTTGAACAATAGCGAGAACTGAATAGAATGGATTGGAGCCATATTCTGAAATTAAAACTCTTAATAAGCAGTAGGGGCAACTTTCTACTTCAGTGCTTGATGGCCTATTGCTATTTTATTATTTTATGTCTGTGTTGTTAACTGACTTAAATGTGGGCAGTCTAAGAAAATATGAGATAAATTTTCTTCACAATTGGACCATGTTTTGCATCAACCGGCTAGCATCATTTTTTTTTTAAATTGACATTTTGATGCCATCTGTTGCACTGGCTCATGAAGTAAGTATACACACACTTTTAGCAACAAATCTTTAAGTATAGCCTTATTATTAAACAAATCTAAGTGCCATTAGTCCTATCAGAGATTCTGTGTTTTGCAACAAATGGCTATGAAACCAGTTCTTCATAAATGCTTATCTAAATTTTGCATCATGCAGCTAAGCACCAAATGTTTCCACTCTTAGATTGTTGGTGCATAACTGTCAATTAGGAAAATAACTTACAATATCCAGTATTGTTAGGTTGACACTACAATAAATAGATTTGATACTTACATAATGGTGCATAGCCAGTTGATGCATAACACTGTCCAATTAATCAGCATATGTAGTTGTTTCTTCAGTTGATAGTGCCTAATTAAGATGTCTTACAATTATTTCAGGGATCTCTTGTTGGTTGTCTGATTGGATTACTTCAGCTGCTAGACGAGTTCCATTACAAACGGTTATGGGAGGAACTTGCAGATCGTAAGCCAAAGAAAGATTTCCTTTTAAGAGTTTTCTTAGTGTTCCGTGATCTGGTGAAGCAGGAAGTTTTCCCACCTGATTGGCTCATCATTAGAATGGTTGCTAACAATGTGATGCTCAATGCTCTACAGGAACTGGCTCAGCCACTTGTGTTCACATTTCTCGAGCCACGGTCCCAGTTTGATAATCAGGTATGTTTCTTTTGTTTCCAGCATCAATAGATGCAAGATTAAATTAAAATACTTCATACCTCAACTTATATCTGGTCTTCTAATTATGCTACAGTTTCAAAGCATTGGCAGCTTCATCTTCAGTAATATCTCGTCGACTGATGTTATGAAATATTTTATGGTATGAAGTATTTAATTTAATCTTAAATTAAACATCATAGTGATTTTTTCCTATAAAAGTTCAATCAAAAGATGTCTCCAATACTATCAGTTCCCTAGGTTGTAAGCCTCTTCCATAGATCTCTCTAACTAACTAACTCACTGGCTGCATAGACACAAGCTCTCCATACATCCCTGTCCTTAGCTAATGTTTTCCAATCAACCCCTGTTTAATCTACTTCCCACAAATCATGGCTAATGTACTTCACCCACTTCATTCTTGGTCTATCAACTGGGTGTTTTCCCTCTGGTTTTCCATGCCCTTCTTTCATTTCCCCATTCATACCACATGTCCTGCCCATTGCAATCTATGAGACTTAATTGTTCTTATTATATCTGGTTTCTTATAAAGATCATGTTCCATTGATTTCTCTCTGACCATAATTCTTCTTTTATCACTGTGTTCCAATTATAGCTTTTTCTATGTCCATTTTCCTTCATCTGGTCATTCTATCTTGTATATGGTCTATCTAACGTCCTCTTCTCCATAATTTTATTTTACATTGCTCTGAGTTTTCTGTTACAAAGCCTTTTCCATTGATATCTCTCTGTCCATTAATTCTTCTTTAGCACCACATTCTAAACGCAGCTTTTTCCTTGTCCAACTTCCTTCTCTTAGGGCCGCATGTGAGCTAAGTTTTCCATGAGAACGTGCAAAGTTCGAATTAGCGAGTCGCTGACTGGTCATGCATGAAAGTAGTTTTTTTCGTAATATTGGCAAGAAATTACCCAGAATTCTCAGCGATAAAACCACTTCCATTATTTTCGTCTGCTAGAGGAACGCATTTATGCTTGCATCCCGCAAATAAAACTGTATACAACGACGTCTGCATCACGTGATATTACGCCGATTTTCCTGTTCTCCCAGTTGAATTCTTTGGTAGACTATCAAATTCCTCTTCTCCGCGTATACCGAAAACATGATCAAAGTCTTCAAGATCCGACATCTTGGATAAAGCAGCAAGGTTTCAAAGTACATCGGTTCCCATTGGGTTGCTCACGATTCGTTCTCTGCAAAGTCACCTCGCCAGGTAGCTTAGGAATTTCGACAATTATTATCGCATGAACAGATTTTTGCGTAAGCAAAAACGTCTTTGGATGCAACTTTCTCAGCAGAGTACAAGCTCAGAACAACTTTTACGGTCTAATGCGTTCATAGATACAACCCTTAGTCTCTATCTTGTGTGTGTGGTCTGCTTAATGTCCTTTTCCCCATGATTTTATTTTGCATTACTATGGGTCATCTGGGTATAAAGCCTCTTCCATTGATTTCTCTCTATCCATAATTCTTTCCAAATACAGCTTTATCCCTGTCTAACTTCCTTCATTTGGTTATTCTATCTTGTATGTGGTCTACTTTAAATGCCCTCTTTCCTATGATTTTATTTTACACTCCTTTGAGTCATCTAGGTACAAAACTTCTTCCATTGAACTCTCTTTATCCATAATTCTTGTTTTAGCACTGTGTTCCAATCCCAGCTTTTTACCTGTCCAACTTCCTGCTCTTGGTAATTTTATTTTGTATATAGTTTATCTAATGTTTTTTTCCCCTTTCTTCTTCTTCTCCCTTTCAAGTATTGGGCCAAGGCCTTTTACGATCCTATAGAAAATTTTCTCTCCAGCGTTTCATAGGACGGCCCAGAGATCTTCGTCCTCTTGGTATATAATTATAAACAGCTTTGGTGATCTGATTTGAACTCATCATTTCAAGATGGTGTTTCCAAATTAGTTGGTACTAATATTTAATTTTAGGAAGTAAGTTGGTACTGTTTAATATATTCCAAAATTGGCATAGTCTTCAATTCTTTTAAGATATCGGTGTTCCTTTTCCGATCCCATCTGGTGTAATCCGCTGTTCTGCGCATGAATCTCATTTCACAAGCCGTTATTCTGCTTACATGTTGTCTTTTTAGTGTCCATGCTTCACTACCATAGGTCAACACTGGTCTAGCCAAAGTGTTATATAAATGCAATCTGGTGTTTTTTTGTACAAGGGATGGTTTCATAACTTGATTAATAATTCTCAAACTTTTATTATAACTAGTAATTTTTTTCAGGGATATCCTTTTCATCCCAGATAGAGAGATAATATCCAAGATATTTAAATTGATTAGATCTCTCTAAAATTTTATTCTGGAGACAGATTTTACTTTGCATGGGGTCCTTCCCATGAAATGCCATAATTTTAGTTTTGTTAATTGATATTTCCATATTAAATTTGACAGCTATTTTTTGTAAATTATAAATTGATCGTTGCAAATCATTTTCGGAAAGTACCAGAAGCGCTAAATCATCTGCAAAAAGAATAGCATTGAGTTTGAGGTTCCTATTGATGGGTATATATCCCTGTTTTTTCCCCTAAAATTTTATTTTCCTAAGCTTTCCTGGGAATTCATCTTTTAGATTTTTCTTAATTTCCAATCATCCAATGAAATAATAAGATTGCTCTTTCATTAATTTCTTCTTTTTGTTCTTCTTTTTTCTTCATGTTTTGTTGAGTTCTACTCTTTAGAGTAGAATTTTACACAGCAGCTACCAACTATTCTTATTCTTCCATATTCATATTATTCACCCCATTTCATTTAAATCCCCCTTTTTTTCTTTCTCTTTTTAATCTGTTCTTCTCATCCATCTCCTGTTTTACCACTTCGTCTGTTTTATTATCACTGGTTTGATTTATGTTGCATTATGTTGCATACCCTGATTGTCGATGTCAGCTCCATCCTGTGATTGGCCAAAGAACCTCCAAACAAGGTCATGCTCCGTCGGAGGTTCTTTGGCCAACCACAGGATGGAGCTGACATCGACAATCAGGGTGTGCAACACAATGCAACATAAATCAAACCAGTCTGGACAAGCTGACGATAAAACAGAATTGTTTTGAAACATGTCCAAGAACAAATCAACATTAATATTGAGGTAAGATGATCAGACTAAAAATAATATAATTTTCTTAGCATGTCATACCATTCATACAAAAGTAATCAATAGAAAGTGATACTGTGAGGTAATAATTGCCAAAAGTGATTTTGATATATACCTTGCCTAGGGATGTTATGGAGAACTAGATTTTTACTTTATGTTGAGTTTCCAATTTCTGATTTTTGATGAGAATTTCCCATAAGGGAAAATTTTCTATAGGATCATAACAGGCCTTGGCCTAATACTTGAAAGGAAGAAGAAGAAGAAGTCCTTATATTTTAAAGTTTCTGGTGAATAGAATTTGATTTTGAACTTCATTTACCCATCACCAGAGCAACGAAAGTAGCAGATATTTAAGGTTCAAGTCAAACATTGTGAATGGGAACAAAGGTGTCTGAAATATATAATATAAATTTTTTACATAATTTCACTCTTGCAAGAATCCAAAATATATAGAATTGAATAAATTCATCTTATGAATTAGGTTATTGGTTCCAAATATTTTTTTAATGATATCCACAACACATTTTCCTTTTATCTGCTAAATCTTATAATTTATCAACATTCAATTCATATTTTTTTTGTTCGAATGGCGTAACGGCTACCACACTGATGTACAGAGTCAGAGGTCCAGGGTTCGACTCCCGGTTCGAACGTAATTTTTCTTTCTAAAATAAAACTATATCCAATTCTGGAACATGTTAATTTAAAATATAACATCAAAATAGTAGCTTTTATTGCTTAAAAATCAATGTTTAAATTCTCAATAAAAAGTACTAAGAAAAGTAGTCGTCAGATGGCGTTGTTGATAGCGATGGCTATTGGCCTTCAGATGAAAGGAGAATTAATTGTATAAGTAGAAAGAAATTTGACGTTCCTATTGGAAGTTCGAATAGCGTAACAGTTACTGCACTGACGTACAGAGTTAGAGGTCCAGGGTTCGACTCCCGGTTCAAATGCAATTTTTCTTTCTAAAATAAAACTATCTCCAATTCTGGAATATGTTAATTAAAAATATAACATCAAAATTCAATTCATTTCTGATCTCTGTTTTGTTTACATTACAACATATTGCCGGGCTGAATTTGAGGTAATTTACTTGTTATTGTGTTTTCAGTTATGGAGTAATTACTTTAACTTGGCTGTTGCATTCCTGACACAGCCCTCACTGCAGCTTGAGAAATTTAGTGAGGTGAAAAGAGAGAAAATAATTGAGAAGTATGGCGATATGAGGGTGTTAATGGGGTTCCAAATCCTCTCGATGTGGTCCAATCTTGGTATGTATTTTTTTTTCTGTAGTAGTTGCATTATCAATTCACTTTGTTCGTAGCAGTAGAAAGTTAGAAATTACCATGGAGTTTAAAATGAAAAAAATTCAGGAATATGTTATTTCATTGTAAAATATGGTTAATGACCAACATCTAATGCCAAACATTTTGCATGATGCCATTCACTCTCTTCCATTTCAATATTAGAAGAAAGGAGAATAACTGTATTTGATATATGTAGGAAATAACACTATGAGGTTTCTTTTAGTTACTAATGAGGTGGTTATTTTGATTCACTTTATATTTCTTGTTTTTTGTACAGACCAGGTTTTGTTGCTTTTGTGTGACATTGTCGATTGCATAAAAATCAAGAAATATGTGGTGTGTCAAAATAACCAACTCATTAGTAAATAACTGAATTGTTAACTCCAGAGCATACATATTAGAAAGAAGATTTGAAAATTGAATGATTGATGGACAGAGAAGATGATGATCTCAATCTAATCTATCTTAAAGATTACAAAAGTATAATTAGAAGTTTCAGCTGTACCAATTTTATATAAATGTATGTGACTTTTAAACTATCTGAAAGTTAAGATTAAATTAAAATGCTTCATACCTTACCTCACATCCAGTCTTCTAATTATACCATGGTTTCAAAGCCTTGGCAACTTCATCTTCAGTAATTTCTTGTCGACTGATGTTATGTTGATCAGAAGAACTACTTGAAGAACTGAACTAATTCTTCTGATCGACATAACCTCAGTCGACGACAAATTACTGAAGATGAAGGTGCCAACGCTTTGAAACTGCGGTATAATTAGAAGACCGGATGTGAGGTAAAGTATGAAGCATTTTAATTTAATCTTAAATTAAACCTCATAGTGATTTTTTCCTATAAAAGTTCAATACCCGAAAGTTGGTACTACAAATTTTCTTGAAAGTTTTTATAATCTTTAAAGTTGATTGTTTTGCATTATAATTTTTAATTAATATATTGTATTCATGTTATTCATTTTATATAATTATATACGGTATAAGCAATTAAATTGGTATGGGCACGTACGACGAATGCAAGAAGAAAGATTACCCAGGAAACATTGGGATGGTGTCCACCTGGAAGAATGAAGAGAGGAAGACTTCGAAACTCATGGATGCAGGAAATCAGAACTGGAATGAGAGCAAGGGGACTGGAGGACAGGGATTGGATGGAGAGAGACAAGTGGAGAAGAAAAATAAAACTTTAGGCACATTAAAATTCTGTGTATAAATAAATAATTATAAGAGAGGAGATGATATAATTTTGGATCAGTTTTACTGCCTTTTTTAGCCAAGATGTCAACTGTTTCATTACCATTCACTCTACAATGTAAGGGGATCCATTCCAAAAGAACTAATTTATTACATGTGAAGAATTGTTTAGTTTTCCTTTTATTATCCATTCTAATTATATGTGCATACCAACTGAGATTATTTTTTTCCTTTTATTCCCATTGCTGTTTCAATACTTGGGCTTTCTATTTTAGAAAGAAAAATTTATGTTCAAACTGGGATTTTCTCTAATTAAAGAATTTATCACTCTATCATTTCTGGTCATTCCATTAATTTTCCTTAAATATTTCATCCCGAATGATGTTATTGTACTCATACTTTCATGTTTGAACAATAAAACCCATTAAATATTATATTAATTAGAGGATCTTTTGGGTGATGATAAATATAATATATAATAAATAAACTAATAAAAACCAACAAAAATGAAAAAAACTGATAAAAATAAAAAGTCAGGAATATATCAAATTGAATGCATGGGTTGTGAAAAGATATATATAGGAAAAACAAAAAGAAACCTAAAAATCAGAACCAAAGAACACATAAGAAATATTGAAAAATGGGGAAATTGAAAAATCTGCAGTTGCTGCTCATGTTTGGTCTGAAAAACATAATATAAATTCAAATACTAAATTATTAAAACTATTAGAAAATACAAAAGAGCTGACTATTTGGGAAAAAATTTATATTCAGAAGAACAGAAACAGAGTTATGAATTTTGATATACCGATGGAGCGTGACCTTGTTTGGAGGTTCTTTGGCCAACCACAGGATGGAGCTGACATCAACACCCAGGTTGTGCAACATAATGCAACATAAATAAAACCAGTCTGGGAAAGCTGACGATAAAACAGAATTGTTTTGAAACATGTTCAAGAACAAATCAACATTAATATTGAGGTAAGATGTCCAGACTAAAAATAATAATATAATTGTGATGACTATTTAACTCATGCCCCAAAAGGGAGTCAATGGCCAATCACGTTTCAATGATTTCTGTTTTACAACCAATCAGAGTCGTGTTTCACGAAATATTTATCAGTGTTATAATTACCATATTAAAGAAAGCTCCTCCTTTTTAATATTCTGAACAGGTCTGACCATTATTTTGTAGTGACTGAGCCAGTGAGAAATACGGCTACCAGATTGTATATATAGTGCATGAATGTCAACACATGCCGCATGCGGGAGTTAATATAAAAACATTTGTAGCAATTGATTATACCACCAAAAACAGAAACCACTGTTTGCACTTTCTTAAATATATTTTTTCCCAGGTAACAATCCAGAAAAATATAATTGTCATATTTACATCATACGACATCAGAAATGAATTAATATACATTTAATTTTTTCTCCACTAGAGAGCATTCTTACAATATTGCGTTCCTTTGGCAATAAATAGTATGATCTGGTTGCAGTGATAAACAAAAGAAGCAGATGAAGCGTGCCTATCGTTTCTCATTTATTTTCAAACATCGCCGTTTACATTAAATATATAAATATTTTAAAATAACTATAGTTAAATAATGATTTGTGAGTAAACAGTAATTTTATTCGTTAAATAGTCCTAACAAATGCCACTCCTGATTTCCAAATTCTCTAGATAATTTGGAAATCACTCGTGGCATTACTTATGATAAATATGTTACACATAATCACATAAAACCCAGTCACCAAACAAAAATTTAAAAGTCGCCAATGTGTTTTGATAGCTAAACTATCGTTATCCAGACTGAATGTTGGGTTTTGTGTGATAATATGTATAACATTAAAATCCACGTTTGTTATACATATAGTAGAAATGGCATAAAAATTAATTTATAAATTTTCATTTTGACTTCTGTTCATATTTCCTTGCTTTTTATACGTTCTAAGACATAATTTTAATATTAATTTTATGTTTTTTTTTGTATTACAGGTGAAAACAAAATTAATTTTATTCCTTCCATGGTGGGTCCTTTTCTAGAAGTGACATTAGTACCTGAATCAGAGCTTCGTAAAGCTACATTACATATTTTCTTTGACATGATGGAGTGTGAACAGAAATACCATGGCAATTTCAAACAAGTAGAATCTGAGTTGATAGACAAACTGGACATCCTTATCAGCGAGAACAAGGGCGATGACGAGTATCGACAACTCTTCAACACAATGTAAGTTCTTCACCTTATTTCTGAATATGAATTTTATTAAATATAGGATGTGACATAAAGGTATGTTTCTCATATTTGATTACTTCTGCATCATACAGGTTAATGCTAGAATTCCAGGGATCTCAAGATATTTTCAGCTAGGTGAAAATATGGTTATATATTATAGTAATTTATGTCAATGTTTATCTGTATTGTGGTTCACATATTATTTTTGTGTATTCTGTGTTGTATGAATATGTTTGTGATTAATAAATTATAGTTGATAGATAGAAAGTAAAACTAAGAGATAATTTAATAATGTATTGTATCGGAGCTATACACTTCACCTCGTACTTAGTTTTCTCACCTGGACATATTTTGAGGATCAACATCACAATTTTCAACTAGTAATTGATCATAAGTTTTTAGAATTAATCTTACGTTTTATAGAATGATGTTTAAATTTTATTTTATACAATAATTTAAAAAATATACAACAAAATTTGAAGAGTTAATTTGCTCATATGTGGAACAAAAATTAAATTGTAAAAACATGGGTTCAGAAATGTGTAATTACTGTAATACTTCTGTATATGATCATAATGCAGTGAGATGATGAGCAGAAACCTACAGATGTAAAGGATTTATATTTCGAATACTTGTATTGAGTGCATCATTACAGGAAATTCAAAGTAAATTCTTTTTCTTCTTCTTCCTTCCAAGTATTAGGCCAAGGTCTGTTATGATCCTACAAAAAATTTTCCCTCCTGTGTTTCATAGGATGGCCCAGATATCTTTGTCCTCTTGGTATATAATTATAAACAGCGTTGGGGATCTGATTTGTACTCATTCTTTCAAGATGGTGTTTCCAATTTAATTGGTACTGTTTAATATATTCCAAAATTGGCGTAGTCTTAAATTCTTTTAAGATATCGGCTATTATTCTGCTTTCATGTTGTCTTTTTAATATCCATGCTTCACTACCATAGGTCAACACTGGTCTAGCCAAAGTGTTATATAAACGTAATCTAGCAATTACTATTCAAGCTTATGAAAAATAGAGGGAAAAAATCATGCAAATATTGTCACTGAATGAATGAGTCACTTTTTATCTTATCTCATAAATGCCATTTGCAAAGATAGAAGCAAAGGCTTCATAGCATTTGGTGGGCGGGAATTACAGCGTATATAGAGAAAAATTTGCGTTTAGATTGGTACTTGCTCAGGTGATAGAGCACTTGGTCTAGAGAACCAAGGGTCCCGGGTTAATTCCTGGTCTGAGCGTATAATTTTTCTCTTCAAATATGATTTATCCATCATTGAGATGTATGAAATTAATAATAAAAACATTGAAAAAAGCCGTACTGGCATTTATAATGTAATGTATAATTCCCAAATATGTCTTCTTAATAAAGGAGCCACCATTTGCAAAGTTGAAGCAAAACTTCATAGCATTTGGTGGGTGGGAATTACAACATATATAGAGAAAAATTTGCATTTAGATCGGTACTTGCTCAGGTAGCTCAGATGGTAGAGCACTTGGTCTAGAGAACCAAGGGTCCCGGGTTCAAGTCCCGGTCTGAGCGTATAATTTTTCTCTTCAAATATGATTTACTTGTATCTATTTTTCTCCTGTATTATGCTCTTCATCATTGGACAATAACAATATTCCACCTTATGATTCTTGAGAGTCTGATAATCCAGTAATTACATATGTCTGGATCCCTGTTTATTTAACCTTATTGTGTTCTCTACTATTTTGGCTGAACACCTATATGTGATTGTGATATCTATGTGTATGAATTGTTCATTGATCCAATTTTGTGAATGTTTAAATCATTATTACTTGTTTGATGTAGATATATAATAATTTGTTCTCTTTGTTTCACTCACCAGGGAACATTTAAGTGCCGTGTGAGTAATCACATTTATTAAATCTCATCTCTCTGATAACATAATGTTCTGTACTAACATACCTGTATGTGGTCTTGTAGTTTGTCTTTCTTCTGATGAAATGCAATAACTGAACCTCAGATTTTTAGACAGTTTCTTATTTAGTTCCCTTATGGCTAAATCATTTTAATGTATTAGGTCACTTCGTTTGAACCTGCTGGTGAAAGTTAGAAGGTATAATTTTAAAGCTCTTTTTTTTTTTTCTTAAAACTGATTTCTATATAATGGAGAAAAAATTACAAGGTTTTAAAAAGCTTTGGTAATGTACTGTGCTGGTAAATATGAATAGAATTTTAGTCTTCAACGTATGAAATATAATTAACTTATATTTAACTTTTATAGGAATTAATCACTATGACGTTTAATTTATTGTGAAATTAAATGTTTCTTACCTCTCCTCATATAAATTTACTAAGTTGATCGCAATTTCGAGACTATAACTGTCTCATCATCAGAATTTGTTGGCAACTGGTGTTATGTTGATTGGAAGAAACTCTTCTTCTTTCCTCTGTTGGTGGACCGATGAACCTCATCGGTCCACCAACAGAGGAAAGAAGAAGAGTTTCTTCCAATCAACATAACACCAGTTGCCAACAAAGTTCTGATGATGAGACAGTTATAGTCTCGAAATTGCGATCAACTTAGTAAATTTATATGAGGAGAGGTAAGAAACATTTAATTTCACCATTAATTTTTATTTAAATAAAATTTTATCACCTCACCTCATTCTTCTTCTTAGACCAGTTTCGGAATCTTCCTCTTTGGTTCCATCTTTGGTATTTTCACGACCGGTACTGTGGACGAAACTGAAGAAGAAGATTCCAAAAGCAGTCTAAGAAGAAGAAGAAGAAGAATATTAGTGAATTTAATTATTAAGTAAAAAAGCTTAAATTATTTTATTGGACGAGAAGACCCTATCGAGTTTAATAAATTCAGGTGATAAAATTTTAGGTAGAATTTTTATCAATCACCTCATATGGTTTATATTATTTTTAGTCTGATCATCTTACCTCAATATTAATGTTGATTTGTTCTAAATAACCTCAAAATATCACTTCCTAATATTAAATACCTCATATGGAAATACCTCATAGTGTGAATTCCTAAAATAAGTAATGAAAAATTTTACTTAAATAAATGATACCTCATAGTGTTATTTCCTAAATGTCAATATGAAATATAAGTTTAATTATAGAATATTTAGAACCTTTTTCTTCATTTTAGTGCTTATTTTAACTTTAGTGATATATTTTAGGTGCCTAAATCCTTGTCTTTCTATGTCTAAACTTCTGAGGTCTAGTAATAAAAAAGAAAGACTATGATTGTAAACTATTTTGTTTTAATTGTGATAATATTATATTTAATTTGTCAACTTAATCATTTTTTTATCTATTACTTTCTCATTTATTTGTGACTATGCATAGAAATAAATAAATAATTTCACCTCTTTTCATTTTGATTCTTCTAATAAATGCAGGCTTTCATTTCAAAACTTACCAAGCCCAATGAACATTACTGCAAAGCAAAACTTGTCTTCCAATATAAATAAGTCAAGAGGATTATTTTGATATTTTAATACAAATTATAACATCAGTAATGACACAAGTATTATTTTGAAAAGAAAAATGAACTGCTGAATTGGGATTTGAACCTGAGACTTTTAATTTTATATATTAGAATGCTAGCGACTACACTATTCAGGCATCCTGATGCAAACATTAATTTTTCTTATTCATATATTTTTCTCTTTATCATCCAATGATTTTAGATTAGGATTCTAGCACCAATGTTATTTGCAAGAGACAAGTTTGAAGGAACAAACATTGTACTCATTTGATGATAACAAATAGAGCACCATGTTCATAAAGTATTTATCTTAGTAAATGCAGCAAATTCTTTCCTTGGCTGAATGGTTACTCTGTACAGAGATTTAAAAAAAATTGTAGTTTTAAATGTACTCCTTATGTGTATACAAATCAGGAGTCTATCTCAGAATGTTACATTTTTGAGATCCTAATCTAACTACCAGATATTTGTATGCCTATATATATGAATAAAGGATAAAGAAATGGAAGAACAATCTGGTTTTAGAAGTGGTAGGTCATGCACAGATAATATATTTTGCATAACACAAATGATAGAAAAAAAAAGAGCAACTAACAGAGATTTACATTTGCTTTGTGTCGATTTAACCAAAGCATATGATAGTATTCCCCAGCAAATGTTATGGGAAACTTTAGACGATTCCAACATTACCAAAAAATTAGTAGAAGCTATAAAAGCATTATACAAAGGATCTATTTCAAAAATAAAAGTTGGAAATCATATAACAAAGGGATTTACTATTACAAAAGGTTTAAGGCAAGGTTGCAGTTTATCTCCAACTCTATTTAAAATTTATCTCGAAAGAGTACTAAGAGACTGGAGGAAAAAAAAATGTCAAAAAATGGGCATACCTATCCAAAATACACATGTATATTCATTAAATTTTGCAGATGACCAGGTATTAATAGCACAGGACCACGATGACATAGAATATATGGCTAAAAAACTAAAAGAAGAATATGAAAAATGGGGACTTTATATAAACATTGAGAAAACTAAATATCTGTGTATAGGAGAAGAAATGGAAAATATAAATTTCAACAATGGAGAAGAACTAAAACCTAATATTGAATGCATTTATTTAGGAACAAAATTAGACCATTCAGGCGATAACACAGTGGAAATTAAAAATAGAATCGCACAAACAAAACAAGCAATAAATGCTTTAAACTCTGTTTGGTGGAGGAAAAAATATTACAAAAAATAGAAAATTACAAATATATCAAACCATAATTCAGAGCATTTTAACATATGGTGCTGAAGTCTGGCAAATTCCTACCAGGGAAATGAAAAGAATTTTAAGTACAGAAATGGATGTTTTAAGAAGATCAGCTGGAAAATCTAGAATGGATAGAATACGAAATAAAGAAATAAGGGAAATTATGGGTGTACAACAGGAGCCGGACATCATAGAAAAGAAAAGATTGCAGTGGTATGGTCATGTCAAATGAATGCCAGAGCAAAGATTGCCAAAAATTGTTATGGAATGGATCCCAATGGAAAGGAGAAAGAGAGGAAGACCGAAGAAAAGTTGGATAGAAGGGGTACAAGCAGCTATGAATATCAGAGGAATGGAGGAAGATCAATGGATGGATAGAGAGGAATGGCGTTTGGTTTCCAGAAGACGGCGGCAGCTGCCATGATACCGGATGATGATGATGATATATATGAATAGTTAATTTGTTGGTCAAATGATTTGGAACTTTAATGGTTGTTTATGTTTGATCCTTCATAAATTAAACAGAATTTTCACTGTTTTTTTTTAAATTGGTACTTGGTATTCTATAATTCCAAACCAACAAAAAAATTACATTTCCTAAAAGGACCTATGTTTACTGGAACTTTTTTACTTCTCTTTATTTATATTTCTCAATCCTACATTTTGAATATTTACTTTTGAAACAAGCTATATAGTAGTTTTCATTACTTTTTTAGGAATTAACACTAAGAGGTATTATTTATATAAGTAAAATTTTATCACCTCACCTATGTTGACTGATAAATGCTAATGCTGCAATAAGAAACCTTGTTACTATGTAATTATTTATTCATACACAGAAACTCTCTTGAGAGTGTTTCAACTCCCTCCACAACATAACAAGTCAAAATTTTCCTTAGTCAGGTTACAGCTGAAAAATGAATAGAAAATACGATATAATTAGAAAATATTTTATCACAGATATTAAAATTTCTTTTTACTTATTTTTAAAACAAAATTCTAAAAAAAAAAAAATTCAATAAAGAAAAACCCTAAATTGAATGCTATAATCAAGTAGATCTATTTGAGTCAAAATTTCATTGTAATAATTTTTAATGTAGAATCAATGAGTATTCAATATTAAAAAAAATAATTAAACTATGGTTCAAATGCAGGTAATTTCAGATTTTTCTCTTAATACATTAAGAAGCTATTTTTTTAAATATTATATTGAGTTCTGTATTGAAATGAAAGCTTGGTGTGTTAAATACTTCTGGATATGCGTGTTGAACTTATTTGCACACTTTTTCCAAAATGCATGCTCACATAAACAGTGTTAGTAGTTATTTTTACAGGAATTAATCACTATGAGGTTTAATTTATGGTGAAATTAAATGTTTCTTACCTCTCCTCATATAAATCTTCTAAGTTGATCGCGATTTCGAGACTATAACTGTCTCATCCTCAGAACTTTCTTGGTGGAGTCAAATAAATCTTCTAAGTTGATCGTGATTTCAAGACTATAACTGTCTCATCCTCAGAACTTTCTTGGTGGAGTCATATAAATCTTCTAAGTTGATCGTGATTTCGAGACTATAACTGTCTCATCCTCAGAACTTTCTTGGTGAGTCATATAAATCTTCTAAGTTGATCGTGATTTCAAGACTATAACTGTCTCATCCTCAGAACTTTCTTGGTGGAGTCATATAAATCTTCTAAGTTGATCGTGATTTCAAGACTATAACTGTCTCATCCTCAGAACTTTCTTGGTGGAGTCATATAAATCTTCTAAGTTGATCGTGATTTCAAGACTATAACTGTCTCATCCTCAGAACTTTCTTGGTGGAGTCATATAAATCTTCTAAGTTGATCGTGATTTCAAGACTATAACTGTCTCATCCTCAGAACTTTCTTGGTGGAGTCATATAAATCTTCTAAGTTGATCGTGATTTCAAGACTATAACTGTCTCATCCTCAGAACTTTCTTGGTGGAGTCATATAAATCTTCTAAGTTGATCGTGATTTCAAGACTATAACTGTCTCATCCTCAGAACTTTCTTGGTGGAGTCATATAAATCTTCTAAGTTGATCGTGATTTTAAGACTATAACTGTCTCATCCTCAGAACTTTCTTGGTGGAGTCATATAAATCTTCTAAGTTGATCACGATTTCGAGACTATAACTGTCTCATCCTCAGAACTTTCTTGGTGGAGTCATATAAATCTTCTAAGTTGATCGTGATTTCAAGACTATAACTGTCTCATCCTCAGAACTTTCTTGGTGGAGTCATATAAATCTTCTAAGTTGATCGTGATTTTAAGACTATAACTGTCTCATCCTCAGAACTTTCTTGGTGGAGTCATATAAATCTTCTAAGTTGATCACGATTTCGAGACTATAACTGTCTCATCCTCAGAACTTTCTTGGTGGAGTCATATAAATCTTCTAAGTTGATCGTGATTTCAAGACTATAACTGTCTCATCCTCAGAACTTTCTTGGTGGAGTCATATAAATCTTCTAAGTTGATCGTGATTTCAAGACTATAACTGTCTCATCCTCAGAACTTTCTTGGTGGAGTCATATAAATCTTCTAAGTTGATCGTGATTTTAAGACTATAACTGTCTCATCCTCCTCAGAACTTTCTTGGTGGAGTCATATAAATCTTCTAAGTTGATCACGATTTCGAGACTATAACTGTCTCATCCTCAGAACTTTCTTGGTGGAGTCATATAAATCTTCTAAGTTGATCGTGATTTCAAGACTATAACTGTCTCATCCTCAGAACTTTCTTGGTGGAGTCATATAAATCTTCTAAGTTGATCGTGATTTTAAGACTATAACTGTCTCATCCTCAGAACTTTCTTGGTGGAGTCATATAAATCTTCTAAGTTGATCACGATTTCGAGACTATAACTGTCTCATCCTCAGAACTTTCTTGGTGGAGTCATATAAATCTTCTAAGTTGATCGTGATTTCAAGACTATAACTGTCTCATCCTCAGAACTTTCTTGGTGGAGTCATATAAATCTTCTAAGTTGATCACGATTTCGAGACTATAACTGTCTCATCCTCAGAACTTTCTTGGTGGAGTCATATAAATCTTCTAAGTTGATCACGATTTCGAGACTATAACTGTCTCATCCTCAGAACTTTCTTGGTGGAGTCATATAAATCTTCTAAGTTGATCGTGATTTCAAGACTATAACTGTCTCATCCTCAGAACTTTCTTGGTGGAGTCATATAAATCTTCTAAGTTGATCGTGATTTCAAGACTATAACTGTCTCATCCTCAGAACTTTCTTGGTGGAGTCATATAAATCTTCTAAGTTGATCACGATTTCGAGACTATAACTGTCTCATCCTCAGAACTTTCTTGGTGGAGTCATATAAATCTTCTAAGTTGATCGTGATTTCAAGACTATAACTGTCTCATCCTCAGAACTTTCTTGGTGGAGTCATATAAATCTTCTAAGTTGATCGTGATTTTAAGACTATAACTGTCTCATCCTCAGAACTTTCTTGGTGGAGTCATATAAATCTTCTAAGTTGATCACGATTTCGAGACTATAACTGTCTCATCCTCAGAACTTTCTTGGTGGAGTCATATAAATCTTCTAAGTTGATCGTGATTTCAAGACTATAACTGTCTCATCCTCAGAACTTTCTTGGTGGAGTCATATAAATCTTCTAAGTTGATCGTGATTTCAAGACTATAACTGTCTCATCATCCTCAGAACTTTCTTGGTGGAGTCATATAAATCTTCTAAGTTGATCGTGATTTCAAGACTATAACTGTCTCCATCCTCAGAACTTTCTTGGTGAGTCATATAAATCTTCTAAGTTGATCGTGATTTCAAGACTATAACTGTCTCATCCTCAGAACTTTCTTGGTGGAGTCATATAAATCTTCTAAGTTGATCACGATTTCGAGACTATAACTGTCTCATCCTCAGAACTTTCTTGGTGGAGTCATATAAATCTTCTAAGTTGATCGTGATTTCAAGACTATAACTGTCTCATCCTCAGAACTTTCTTGGTGGAGTCATATAAATCTTCTAAGTTGATCGTGATTTTAAGACTATAACTGTCTCATCCTCAGAACTTTCTTGGTGGAGTCATATAAATCTTCTAAGTTGATCACGATTTCGAGACTATAACTGTCTCATCCTCAGAACTTTCTTGGTGGAGTCATATAAATCTTCTAAGTTGATCGTGATTTCAAGACTATAACTGTCTCATCCTCAGAACTTTCTTGGTGACTTGTGAGTGAAGGTTACTCTATTGTGCTAGTTTCTAAGTGCAGTTCACAGTAGCACATTTAAAAATAAATAATTTTTTCATAACAATACAAAATACAGCATTTTTAAAAAATAAGTAAAAAGAGTCATGCCCGGATAATCTGCAAACCGGATAATACGCACACAGATAATCAGGAGTTTGCTATATATTGTATTTTATGACATTTCTGTCTTTTTCCCCTGGCATTGGCAGAATTGTAATTCATTTCTTAGGTTGGGGCACTTGGAAGGTGGAGTATGTTACCCCGAATATATGATAACCTAAATTCCAGACTATGGACAACGAAGGAATAATTACCTTTAAGGAAAAATCCTTTGGTCTGACTGGGAATCTAACCTGGGACCTCTCGAACTGTAGTCAGAAATGCCCATGAGGCTGGTCCTATATAAAGAAAGTTTTGCACTCTATTAAATATTCTCATTATAGTACTGTTATTCCTATCAATGTGTGTTAAAAATAAATTACCAACATTAAAAAAATTGAAATTCAATTATTAAACCGAAGAAAATTTGAGTTTGTTAATGTTTAGATTATATGCAATTTCATATTTGTACAACAAATTCTCTAGAGATCAGCTTTAATGCGCTTCATAACTATTATTATTATTATTATTATTATTATTATTATTATTATTATTATTATTATTATTATTATTATTACTAAAGAAAAACAACAGCTACTACTACTTCTACTACTACTACTACTACTACTAGTAGTATTATTGTTATCATCATTAGTTAACATTTTTTTTAATCTGTTAACAGGCTGTTGGATAGAGTACAGTCAGAAGATCCAGCATGGAAAGAAAGTGGTGCAGCATTCATAAGTTCTGTTACCAGATTACTGGAGAGATTGTTGGATTACCGCAGCGTGATCCAAGGAGACGAAAACAGAGACAAACGAATGTCATGTACTGTCAACTTATTGGTACGTTGCTGCATATTAAAAAATTTTACAATTTTTAATTATCCCAGTCTCATGTCTTGTGTGATGACAGGCCTGATAGTGTTAGTTTATTATTCAAGATGTGTGTTCTTTGAATTTGTAGAACTTTTACAAAAATGAAATAAATCGGAAAGAGATGTACCTGAGATATATTTACAAACTTCATGACCTACATCTGCCAGCGGAGAATTACACAGAGGCAGGTTTCACCATGAAATTGTATGCAGATCAGCTGAGCTGGTCAGCACGCACCCTGGTGTCAGATCCACATTATCCAGGTCAGCAGGAGTGGCAGAGGAAGGAACAGCTATATCACCAGATCATCAAGTACTTCGATAGTGGCAAGGTGAGCTTAAGTCAACAGTTTATTCTCTTGTTTATATATTAAATTTGGGAATTTTTAACATTATGAGGTTCAATTAATAATAATTAAATGAATCGTGATTTTTTTCTTACCTCATACATCTATGTTTCTTTAAACACAGCACTGCAGTATCGGCGACACTTTGTCGTCATTGTCAGCTGTTTTCACAACTGTCAATTTTTTCTCCTTTTTGCCGGTAATTATCTAGACTGCCATCTGGTGTTCTTTTGAAGGAATTCCTCTTCAAACTGCCATCTGGTGTTATTTTGAATGAATCATTTTCTAAACTGCTATCTGTAGTATTTTTGAAGAACTTTGTAATCAAGCTTGGTTCTTCCGGAAAAAAATATATATTAAAAAAAACCATACTAGAACTATGAACTTTGAGATTCCGGAAGAACCAAGCTTGATTACAAAGTTCTTCAAAAATACTACAGATAGCAGTTTAGAAAATGATTCATTCAAAATAACACCAGATGGCAGTTTGAAGAGGAATTCCTTCAAAAGAACACCAGATGGCAGTCTAGATAATTACCGGCAAAAAGGAGAAAAAATTGACAGTCGTGAAAACAGCTGACGATGACGACAAAGTGTCGCCGATATTGCAGTGCTGTGTTTAAAGAAACATAGATGTATGAGGTAAGAAAAAAATCACGATTCATTTAATTATTATTCTCTTGTATTCTCATTATTAAGTTATGTAGGTAGGAAACAACACTACGAGGTTTATTTTAAATTTGTTGAGTTGTTTCTTGACTCCCTTGTAGATCCGGATTTCTTCACTGTATTTGTGACATTCTCAATGCTGTATCACAACTCAACTAAATTCTCATTATGTTTTATTAGTCATATACTAAAACAAATTGCTCTTTTTATCCAAATTTCCTTCATAATAAAAATAAATCCGACGATCCATTCCCATAGATTTACTGCATGTTAAAAAACTTCAAGCCTGAAAAAAAAAGCTTCTGAGCAAATTTGTCAGTTTTTTTATGCCTAGCTTTGGATTGCGCTGTTAATGATCTGAGCTATTAAAAACCAGTATTAAGTAATTAAGTAATTTTTTTTTTTTCAAATGCCCCAGGTTTGTCTTTCGACATTCCTGGTTTCTCTCCTGGCATGGCGTACTTGTAACCCACTTCTGAGGTTGGGGCGCCTGGAAGGCGGGGTTACGTTGCCCCGATGATATGATGGGTGATGATGATAATAGTGGTGCGCCAGGAGAGTCCCTAATCCTAAGCTTAACCCAAGATGAATGTGAATGATGATGATTGTGATGGCCATATGATTTTGGGGACCATTTGGGCCTTAAAGTTTTCCTGACATTTGTCTTACAGGTGAGGAAAAACCCTGATAAAAACCTCTCCCAGAAAAACTGTCCCGACCAGGAATCGAACCTGGGCCCACTGCGTGACAAGGCAGCACGCTACCCCGAGACTACAGCATACTGACAAGAAAACTGTCAACCATTGCATTCTGAAGCCTATCTTGAAATTTCTTCTAAAGAAATGTTGTGAAAGTGCAAAAGCCATGTCCAAAAAAATTATCGCCATTTTTAACTGCAAATCACTAAAAATTCAGCACCAAATCTCTCATTTGAACTATTGGGAAGTAAAAACTCCTGAATTGGTAGATTGGATAACCCTCACTATCTACTGTCTGTGCCGTGTCTCTCCTCACTCCACTCCAATCTTAATTCTTATTCAAGTAGAGAGTCCATCTGCTTCATACATTGGGTTGCCATTGCTAGATTCTGACTTCAATTTCTGTGCCTTGCAGTTAAAAATGGTAGATAATCTTTTGGACATGACCTTGGTACAACACATTGCTTCTCTGAGAGAAATTTCAAGGTAGGTTTTGGCAAGCAATGGTGGTTGACAGTTTCCTTGTGAGTAACCCTTTTGTTGAGGTTACCTTACACTAGCCAAGATAATCTAGTTTCAAGGCACCATGTACTTGCTTTCACACATATGTTGCCAAGGATAGAATTTTCTATTAATGTTAACAGTTTATTCTGCATCTAAGGGATTACGGTAAAATCTGTCTATGAAGGAACATGACAGTTCCTTAAATATATTTCCGTCTTGGTAGTTTTCCTTCTTATAAAGGGTTCCTAAATTACAAGCAAAATAATAGTGTATGTAACACAGTAAGTTTGCACGGCAATACAAAACAACTTTATTACACAAAAGTGAGAAGGAACTCAACTACAGGAAGACTTCACCCGGACTGAAGAGTTTCCCCAACTCCCTCGCAGGTTATGTAAGCAGGCAAGGAAATGTGAGGAATTCCCCGCTGTCACACATAAGCAATGCAATGGTAACACAAGAAGGTAAAACGATATAATGCAGAAGCATCATATGCAAAATTTTCACATGTGGTCATTAATACTGTAATTAGAATGTGCTTAAGATTAATTTTCCATCATACTGAGGTAAAAATTTACTATTGGTACTTTAAAAACCATTCCGTTTCCGCTTTATAAAGGTTTCCGGCTTATACAGGATGATTTTACATATAAAATCGTACTGTTCTGGATATTTTTTTCCGTCTCTATGGGTTTCCTTCTTATAAAGATTCTGGCTAAGACAGATTTTACTGTATTTGGTTTTTAATAGCTGAACGTACACAATGTTAGTGCAATAACCAAGCCAAATACCTCCTCCTTTATCCAGGCTTGTGACCAGTGCTATTAGATCTTAATTATTTCCAATGTTGGCAGAATTACACAGCACATTCATATAATCTCTGTTAATTTTAACAGTTGGTATCAATATTCAGAAAATTCAGAAGCAAATGACACTAGAAATGCTTTAGCAAATTTCTTTGTACATGGAATCAAAATCTCAAGTTACCAACCCAAACTTCATAAAGATTTCAACAAATTAAAGCATGATTCCAAGCTGAAATTTTTACATTTTATATTACACTCCATGGTGTAATGATTAGTATGTCTGATTCCTGGTGGACACTTGATTTGATTCCCAGCTAAACCATGATTATTTGTCTTTCAGTATAGGGTCTGAAATGGAGTCCACTCAGCCTTATAAAGAAAACTAAATAGTTTCTTGATATTGGAAATAGTGAAATTTATATAATAAAACTTGATCCAAGATTGAGGAACTGTGTCGTACTAACTGTGTGACTCTCTGTACTGTCTTCTACAAGTCAGTGACAGCAACCATTTCAGCTGACCAATACCAAGCATATTAAACAAGTAAAACACTTTGATTGGGTTTGGCTCTTCAGAGGCCACATGTTTATTTTTCAATAGTAATAACTATCTCAGTGACACTATCAAACCTGGAGGTTCATAATCCTGCAGACATTTGTTCTCCATACATCTCTATTCTCAGCCAACGTTTTCCATTCATTCCCTGTATAATTCACCTTCATCAAATCATGTTTAATATTATTCTCCCACCTCATTCATGGTTGGGTGCTTTCCCTTCAAGCTATCCATGCCCCTCTTTCATTCCCCATTTGTGCCACATATCCTGACATCACAATCTATGAGTAATATAAATAATATCTTTGTATCACAGTGCTGGGAGAAAGGAATTCCTCTGTGCAAGGAACTGGCTGAGCTGTATGAGCGCCGTCTGTTTGATTATGCTAAGTTGAGTCAGATCCTCCGAACACAAGCAAAGTTCTTTGACAACATTCTTACACAGTTGAGGCCTGAACCCGAGTACTTCAGAGTTGGATTTTATGGACTCAGTTTTCCTCTTTTTGTTAGAGTAAGTATGTGTTGGGGCATTCAATAAGTAATAGCAACACTATATATACATTATAATATATAATTTGTCCTTCAGTGAGAAGTGTTAAATTAATAATAAAAACATTGAAAGAAGCTCTGCTGGCTTTATAAAGTAGTGTTTAAATTCCCAATAAAAGTCTTCTTGATTAGAAGCCGCCATTTGCATAATCAAAGCAAAGGCTCATAGCATTCGGCGATCGGGATTTAACAACATATAAGAAAAAAAATTGTGTTTAGATTGGAGTGCCCAGATAGCTCAGCATTAGAGCATTAGCTTAGAAAGCCAAAGGTCCTGGGTTCAAACCCTAGTCTGAACATATAATTTTTCTATGTTTTTATTATTAATTTCATACATCTCAATGATGGATAAATCATATTTAAAGAGAAAAATTATACGCTCAGACCGGGACTTGAACCCGGGACCCTTGGTTTTCTAGTCCAAGTGCTCTACCATTTGAGCTACCTGAGCAAGTACCGATCTAAACGCAAATCTTTCTCTATATATATGTTGTAATTCCCACCCACCAAATGCTTTGAAGCCTTTGCTTCTATCTTTGCAAATGGCGGCTCCTATATTAAGAAGACATATTTGGGAATTATACATTACGGGTCGTATGTTAGAACATTACTCTCTACTCAAATTACTTCCAATCACTAGTGAGCTGATTCACCGTGAGCAATTGCTGAGAACGAATTAACGGCCGACTTATCGGTCATGCACGAGCGTCGACGTTTTCGTAATATTGGCAACGAATTACCCAGAATTCTCAGCGATAAAACCACTTCCGTTATTTTCGTCTGCTATAGAGGAATGCATTTATGCTTGCATCCCGCAAATAATACCGTATACAAACACGTCTGCGACACGCAATATTACGCCGATTCTCCTGTTCTTCCAGTTGAATTCTTTGGTAGACTCTATCAAATTCCTCTTCTCCGTGTATACCGAAAACATGATCGAAGTCTTCAAGGTCCGACATCTTGGATAAATGTTGGATAAAGCAGCAAAGTACATCGATTACCATCGGTTCCCGTTCGGTCCCTTCGGGATTTTAATTTGAGTTGCTCATGTAAGGTACCTCCGCAGGTAGCTTACAAATTTAACCAATTATTATCGCATGAACAGATTTCTGAGTAAGCAAAATCGTATTAGCATACAACTTGCTCAGCAGAGAAGGCATTTTACTGTCTAATGCGTCCAAACATGCGACCCTACATTATAAATGCCGTACTGGCATTTATAATGTAATGTATAATTCCCAAATATGTCTTCTTAATATATAGAGAAAGATTTGCGTTTAGATCGGTACTTGCTCAGGTAGCTCAAATGGTAGAGCACTTGGACAAGAAAACCAAGGGTCCCGGGTTCAAGTCCCGGTCTGAGCGTATAATTTTTCTCTTTAAATATTATATAATTTTTCTCTTCAAATATAATGACAACACTGTTGTAAATCAGCGATCCTAGTGGTAACCATTGTAATCTTGTAGTATGTTATTGAACAGTCTTTGTTGTATATATCTGTAATATTGAAAATCTCAAAATAGCAATATTTTGTGAATAAATTCACTGTTCCTCACATGTAGTAAGTAATACTGCCCTAAAAAGATGTTCAGTAGAATTTGTATAGAAGGTGAAATCGGGAGTTATATGAACATCTACCAAATTCACCAGACAGGAGCCCTTATGGCTATAACTTATTCTCAGAGATCAAAGAACCTCTATGAGGCATTCAATTTCAAACAAGAGTTGATATCCAGAAATCTCTAGAGTGATCAGTTGAAAGAAATATCCAGAAATGATGTTGCAGATGGAGTGTGTTGTCTTCCAAGGATTTGCAATGTATAATTGTCATGGCAAGAGACTATAAATGAAGTTCATAATATTAAAAATAACCTAAATACATTTTTTGTGTTGTTACAGCAGTGTTGCCATTACTTATTGAATGTCCTAGTTATATCGCATGTTTCCCTTGTCTTTGTATATATAAAGGTGCTGGTAGAAAATGAGAGGGATTATGCGTATATATGTGTGTGTGTGTGTGTGTGTATGTATGTATTTTTTTAGGGAATGCAAATGGTGGTTGATATATCAATATACTGCAACAAATGAATATATACTAATATTTTTATAGAGGGAAAGATCCTACAGAAGTTTAATGTAAAAAACCAGAAACAATAAAAGGATGGGAGTAGGATATTCCTGTTCTTATACTGAAATGCAAGCTAACAGATCTCACATATAAAACATTTTGATGTAATGAATGAGAGGGTTTGTGATGTTTTTTTGGCTTCCTACTGTCCAAAAGTAACTTCACCACACTGTGAGAGAGGCTTGGGATCTTCATATTTTCTTTAATTAAATTTTTTTTTGAATGTATTATAGCCTTGTCCTACCTTACAAAAGAGGAGGTCAAATAATTTAAAATTTTGACAGAATCTTTCTCTATATACAAAAATAGACTATATTTGTTTATTAAAAAAGTTTTTATATATAAGTCATGTTAGATTTTGTAAGTTTTAAAACACTTCACTGCAAAATATTAACTACATTTTTGTATTTTGGAGAACTTGCAACATTTAATAATATTTTGCAGAAACCTTTGAATTTGTTGGCAGGAGGATAAGGGATGGTCATCCCGTGATTAGCTCTTATCAAGATTGAATGTGATGAGTGACAAGACAGATCCATAATCCTTAAATGTTAATCTGTCAGAAGTCCAAAGATTTGATAATTTCACTTTAGTTTACTAAGTTGTATTTTCTTGAATTCTGCACTTCTACTTGAGGCTATAATCTAACATTAATCACATGTTTAATAAAAAACTATTAATAGATATTTTAATTAATATTTAAAGGAAGTGACACTTTGAGGTTTATTTTAATTAATGTAGAGTTAGAATTTTCATGACTCACCTCATATTTGTGGATTTCTTGAAGACCAATTTCAAAATGTTGCATATCATTATCAATTCTTTCTAACTATTCAAGTTAGAAAGAATTGATAATACATCAAAACTTGTCTTCAAGAATTTTGAAAAGAAAATTTAATGCTTGAACCCTGGACCTCTCGTTTTCCATATGATGTCTAGGATTCAAGTCCCGGTTCAAACATTAATTTGTCTTTTCAAAATAATAATGTCCAGCAATGGAAAATTTTAAATTAAAAAATCTAGAGGTCCAGGGTTCAAGCGTTAATTTTTCTTTTCAAAATAATAGGTCCAGCAATATAAAATGTTACATTTAAAATCTCACATCAAAATATTGTTTTGAAGAAATCTACAAATATGAGATGAGTCGTGAAAATTCTAACTCTATATTATTTAAATTTTTTAATAATGTCATGTTCATTCAAAAGTGCTTAATTTGGATTGATTTAGTGAAGCTGTAAATGATGTTGATGCTATTTCAGAATAAATTGTTTGTATATCGTGGACTTGAATATGAGCGAATTGGTGCTTTCACCCAGCGACTTCAAACTGAATTCCCATCAGCACAAATTCTAATGAAGAATACTCCACCTGATGAAACTATCATCAATTCTGAAGGACAATGTATCCTTTTCATAATTGTTTTAAGGGTACATGCATATGAATTTGTAGTCATGTTTTAGCCAATATTTCACTGACTTGGTCTAGCTTGGTACATGATGGAATGTCATATGTTGTTTTAGTCAAGCGGGATATTAAACAAAGTTATTCATATAGATGGACTGTAAGCTGGTTTCTGTATCAATCATAAATTCACATCGATGTGAAACAACAGAATTATTTTTTCACATAACAATCACAATTTATTGAAATTAACTTCAAATAAACAATATAACTTTTTTATGCTTTTAATATTCTCTTTTAATTTTTTAAAAGAAAGTTAGCACTTGACCAGGGAATCGAACCATGTAGAGTCAAGACGTTTGATTTCCAGTTCATGCGTTAATTTTTGTTTTCAAAAAATTAATTTGTGCAAGACTGGAATTTTTTCAAAAAATTAATTTGTCCAGGACTAGAATTTTTAAATTAAATATAAAATCAATTTTTTTTTATATTCATTGCTCTCAATTTGCAGTGAGATGTATCCTGCCTGAATTAATGTTACAGTGGATTTTTCTAGAAGAATTAAAAAAGCTTGTGAAGGAAGCACTGTCAATTGCACAATAAAGAAATTATTAAGTACAATGACAAACAGAGCAAAAATACATAACACCTGCTCTCTTATAACATCCTGATTCTGGCATAATCTTATTACTTTTTTTTTATTATTACTTCGTTATCAGTAGCAAATTACTATTGGCTTGCTGGTTGGTAAGCCAAGTGTTTCGGAGACCTGTTTTATCATAGAGTTTTTTTTATGATTGGTTCTGTCGAATCAAGAATATTTTGAAGTCATGCCCCTATGGACCTTCATGGTGCAGGATCAATAGGATATTGACTTTTTAGGAATTAACACTATGAGGTATGGCAATTAATACGTAAACCAAGAAGTGAAGAAGAGGTATTATTTATTTAAGAAAAATTGTATCATCTCACCTCATATCTCTCTTCTTGTTAGACCGATTTCGAGACCTAATTAGGTTCCATCCTCAGTACTTTCACGATAGTTGTTATGTCGTCTTGAAGGTGGCTCTTCAAGAAACATGTTTAACAGAACGATATGAGGTAACAATAATACAGACAACGCTTTTTATTAAGTAAAACCTTGTAATATTACTTCCTATTGTATTTTCAATAGGATATATTTATTTTAAAATAAGAATTAATAAATAATTGAAAAATTTCCTTAGCCATTTCTTCAGACATACAGATCTGCAATGTGAAACCTATTCCAGAAGATAATCCTCTGTTCCTTGAAGCTGGTACAGATATACCAGAGAAAATAGCTAGTTTTTATCAAGTGAATGATGTACGGAGGTTTCAACTGGATCGGCCTGTCCATAAAGGTCCTATTGATAAAGAGAATGAGTTCAAAGTGAGTATATTAAAATAAATGATTGTTTAGAATTTTGTTTAATTGAATTGAGTGTTTATATATATATATATATATATATCATTGTTAATAATTAATGAGTCATTTTAACTACCGTCATAATGGCGGTTGAAAATGAATGACAAGATCATTTGAAAACTATAGTTACCGTGTTTGATAAAACATGAAATATGAGGTAAGATGTTAAAATGACTCATTAATTATTAATTAAGAACCTCATAATGTGTTTCCCAATTTTAACTTTGAATATATCATTGTATTTAATTCTGGTTTGTAATATTTAGTTATATCTGTGATAATCATCATAATCAGACATTTCCACTAATTTGTAAGTTGTCTCAGAATATAGTCTCTTTCATGAAATTTCTGCCACAATTCCTCCTCTTGGAATTTTTCCCAATTATAATCATTCTTTTTCAGGTCTACTTTTATTTGGTTCCAGCTGTCGGCCCTAGATCCCTCTTTTAATTTACTTTTGTTGCCTTTCATATTTGTTCCCATAGCTCTCGATGGTATTTTTGCGTCTTCCTTATAAACCATTTTTACCTTTTTTTTTATTACACCTGTCAATATATCGACGGTAGGCAATGAAAACCTCGTAACTCCATCAGTCATTGAAAACCACATAACTCCAGTAGCCAGCACAAAAATATGTGTTGCATAACCTGTTGAGAAGACAGACTTCAAATTTATTAATAACTTGACTTGTTTGCTGTAATAAAATAAGTGGGAACTATTACTTATCAATTTTCATAATTATTTAAAACAGTTATTTGATTTTCCAAAATAGAGTTACGAGGTTTTCATTGCCCACCATTGATATGTGCTCCTACTGAATTCCTAAGAAGTTAATTTCTAATTTGACTTTTTTGTCAATTTTTAGAGACATTCTCTATGGTTCTCAGGTAGTAAAAGCCTACCTCCTGATTAGCGTCAGTTGGTGGGCTAGGGATTACATGCTGACCACTGGTAGAATGTCATTTGTTACAAACTTTCAGCAGTTTGTATAATTTTATATAATAAATTTTGGGAATTTTTAACATTATGAGGTTTAATTCATAAGAATTAAATTAATCGTGATTTCTTCTTGCCTCATAGTTCTATGTTTTTTTAAACACAGCACTGCAGTATCAGCGACCATTGTCACCATCCTCAGCTGTTTTCACGACTGTCAATTTTGCCGGTAATTATCCAAACTGCCATCTGGTGTTCTTTAGAAGGAATTATTTTCTAAACTGCCATCTGGTGTTCTTTTGAAGGAATCATTTTCTAAACTGCCATATTTTTGAAGAACTTTGTAATCAAGCTCGGTTCGTCTGGAATCTCGAAGTTCATGGTTCTTGTGTGGTTTTTTTGAATATATATTTTTCCCAAACTGTTAAATCCAAAGGTTTGGATAGATGTTTCAAAAGTTTTGCTTCTTTTTCAATTCTATGATGCTCTAATAAACTATGTGCTGCTGTTTATATATTAAATTTGGGAATTTTTAACATTATGAGGTTCAAATTCATAAGAATTAAATTAATCGTGATTATTTCATACCTCATACTTCTATATTTCTTTAAATACAGCACTGCAGTATCGGCAATTTCTTATCACCATCATCAGCTATTTTCATGATTCGATGATGATGGTGATAAGAAATTGCCGATACTGCAGTGCTGTATTTAAAGAAATATGGAAGTATGAGGTATGAAATAATCACGATTAATTTAATTCTTATGTGCTGCTGTAACTGATTTTTCAATTTGTCCATTCTTTATGTTTCTGAAGTGTTCTTTTTTACGAGTTTCCAAGTTCCTTTTTGTTTTTCCTATGTATATCCTATTGCAATCTATGCAATCAATTTGATAAATTTCAAATTTTTTATGGTCTGGGGTGTTAACTTTATTATTAGTTAACAGAAGATTACCCAGGCTGAATTTGTTAATTGACAAATTAACTTTTCTAGGTGTGTGTCTGATGTCCCTAACATTTCATATTCTTTTCTTCTGCAATAATTCTTTGAGCAGTTCACAAATGCATCCAGTAGCTTCTGACATCCTATTCTGCACTTTATTAGTTATTCAGAATATCTCTGCAGCGGAAGAATTATGAAGCTCTGTTTGTTGCTACACGTGACATCATATAATGCAGTGTACACTATAAGCGTCCCACATCCCATTCCCCTCTGCACTCATAGATAGCAGTGTCACATGTTCTATTCCTGCATAAACACGACTGCAGTGCCCTCCGTTCAACAACTGCGCTTACTCCTTAAACGGGTAATATTTAACTGCACTCTATATAATCTACATCTAAATTTGATTTCTTTGGAACATAAAATGATAATTATGAGGTAGGTGATTTCTGATAGACTTTTGGCCTGATTTTTCCCTTACAGTTGCAGAAAACCCTACAAAAAATCTTAACTAGAAAATTTAACCTGGCTGGGACCTACTGCATGGCAAACCAGCAATGCTACCTGCAGATCACTGTACTGATTAAGACAATTTGTTGTTAGTATCTCTGTGTATCCTCAATATTAAGTAATTAAGTGTGAGAAGAAAATGATGTTGTGTTTTTATTTTTATCAGAGTTTATGGATAGAACGTACGGTACTGGTGACATCCAGTTCTCTGCCAGGGATTCTCCGTTGGTTTGAGGTGGTTGAGAAGAGCGAGAGAGAAATACCACCGGTGCAGTTTGCTTGTGAAACAATGGACAATGTAAACAAAGAGTTAAGGCAGCTTATCAACCAATATACTATGGACAGGAAAAGAAACATCAACCCATTTAGCATGAGACTGCAGGTAAAGATACATGTTAATAAATTACAATAGGAAGTAATATTATCAGGTTCATCTTAATAATTAATTTGAGTCTTAATATCTTATCTCATAAATTGTTGTGTTCTTGAGTACATGTTTCAATATGCCTCCATATTATCATCAGTTCATTCAGACTGTTGAATTTTTGGTTGTTGGTTCCGGATGTTGACTCCATCTCCATCTTTTGGTTGATTGAAGAACTTACAAATCAAATCCTTTTCTCCAGGAACAAATAAAGTCTTCTTCTTCTTCACGGTTTAGCTTATTTACTAGCCTGTTCCGGCTCCAAACTGCTGCTGTTTCCATCTTTTCTTTGGTCTTTGGAGCTTGTAAGTATTTTGAAGTGTCCCCTGAGTACGCTACTAATGTTCTGCAGGGTTAGTCCTTTGGAGGGGCTACGTCCTTTGGACTTGCTTCCTTGTGTTTTATCCCCACAAGGAGGGTTGCCTCTCCACCTTCTGCCATTGAGGACTTCACTCTTGTTTCCCCGAGCTGGGTCTCTTATTTCATCCCCAGAGATTGGGTTGCCACTTCCGCCATTTTCGCCATTCCGATATTTCTATCTCTGCTGTGTCTGCCATTGTGATCTTCTGTGTTTGCAGCTTCCAGTGTGGTCGTTGCTCCCATGTTGCGCATTATTCTTAGTTCCCTCTCCTCTTATCTAACCACAAGCCAAAGCTTCCCGGTTATGATCGTCTGGGTCATTAGTACTAAGCCTCCCTAACACGCCAAAGTGATAATCCACAGGGAGGGGGAAAAAAAAAGTATATATATAAAACTGAAGTGAACACAAAATTATTATTGAAACAGAAAACACAAAAGAATTGACTGTTTGGGAGAAGATCCACATCCAGAAGTAGAGACAGAGATCATCATCATCACAAGCTTCAAGGATTGGACCATTTGATCCGTTCCATCTCCAGAATTTATAACTGTTTTCTCCATCGCTTCCTGGGTCTTCCAGTTCTTCTTTTACGCTGTGGTCTGTACCTATGTGACTGTAATGGAATTCTTGTTGGTTGCATGCGTTGTAAATGGGAATGTCAGTTTGATCGGTATTCATCAATAATTTCTAGTATATTTGCAATATTTAGTTCTTGACGAATAGATTTGCTTGTTTTATGATAGAGACAGAGATAGGATCATGAATTTGATTTGTAAGTTATCCAGGAAAAAATAAAATAAATAAATAAAAAATAAAATTGATGTGGACACAAAATTATTGAAACAGAAAATTCAAAAGAACTGGCTGTTTGGAAGAAGATCTACATTGAGAAGTATACAGATAGGATCATGAATTTTGAAATTCCCAGGGAATAGGATTTGATTTGTAATTTTGACATTATATTTTAAATTAACACTTTCCAGAATTGGATATAGTTTTATTTTATAAAGAAAAAATTATTCAAACTGGGAGTCAAACCCTGGATCTCTGACTCTATATGTCACTGTGATAACTGTTATGTCGTTCAAACATACAATAGGAACGTCAAATGTCTTTCCATTTATACAATTCTCCTTTCTTCCGAAGGCCGATAGCCATTGCTATCAATAATGCCATCTGACGACTTCTCTTCAAAGTATTTTTATTGATAATTTAAACATTACTTTTAAGCAGTAAATCTTCATATTTTGATGTTATATTTTAAATTAACATTTTCCTGAATTGGATATAGTTTTATTTTAGAAAGAAAAATTATTAATTATATTATTTTTGGTCTGGACATCTTACCTCAATATTAATGTTGATCAACATTAATATTGAGGTAAGATGTCCAGACCAAAAATAATATAATTAAAATAACCTCAAAATGTAACTTCCTAAAATTAAATATTAAGAAAAATTATGTTCAATTGGGAGTCGAACCCTGGATCTCTGACTCTGTATGTCAGTGCGATAATTGTTATGTCATTCTAACTTCCGATGGGAACGTCAAATTTCTTTCCAGTTAAACAACTCTCCTTTCATCCTTAGACTTGTAACTTCCCCAGGAAAAAAAAAAGGTAAAATTTAAGTGAACACAAAATTATTGAAACAAAAAACACAAAAGAATTGATTATTTGGAAGAAAATATATCCAGAAGTACAGAGATAGGATCATGAATTTTGAAATTCCCGGAAAAAAGGATTTGATTTGTAAGTTCTTCGGTCAACAAAAAGATGGAGGGGAGTTGACATCTAGGACCAACAACCAAACATTCAATAATCTAAAAGAGCTGATGATAATATGGAGGCATATTGAAATATATTCCCGATTCCGATTGAGGGTCTTTCCACTTTTCAGCGGTTGCCCATTTACCAGCCGGTTGCTGGCCCTTCACATCCACATGTGTCAATCACAGAGGTAGATGATCAACAGCCAGTGTAGGGGTGACATGTGGTTAGCATGTCGAGTCCCCCAGCCGTTATAGCTGGTTCCTCAATCTGGAGCCGCTACTTATTGTAGCTACCCAATTGCCTCACAATGCTGGGTGGGCACCGGTCCCATACTGGCCTAAATACCATGAGAAAATTTCTTCCCCCATGGAGACTCGAACCAGCGCAAGTCCCGTAGCTCTGCGCCAAGGCTTCCTACCTTAACCGCTCCCAAGAACACAATATTATTGATACTAAATATTGGGAAGCTAGAAGTAAAATGCTTTCATTGTAAAATTCTGAGCATTATATATATACATATATAAGTTATAAAAATGTTTAACATTGAGCAATGCAAGCTTAATATGGCATGATAAGAAAAATAAATGCCTGGACGGGATTCGAACCCGGAACTCTTGAGTCTGTACCTCAGCGTGCTATCCATTACACCACCAGGCGAATCCAATTCAAACACTTATTTTTCTTATATACACACTACTAGATCACAAAAAAAATGAAGACATCTTAGAAGAATTACACATGGAACCTTCAGAAAACAAAATTTCTGATTATAAGTCAAGATGGATGCAACATGTTCATCGAATGGAAGATCACAGAATACCCAAACAAATGTTAAGATATCAACCTGCAGGAAGAAGAAGACCAGGACGTCCACTCAAAAGACTTTTGGATGGTGTTTCTCTTGAGGCCGAAACAGGTCAACAAATGGCCTAAATTCGTGAATGTACTATGATGATGATGATGATGATGTTGTATTATATTCTCCATTATTACTAGATGTCGCGAGAACTCGGTCTTCACTGCCATCTAGTGGCTGACTATAACAAGTAAGCAAATTAAAGAGAATAAAGCTATAAAAGCTATAAAGTAAAAATATTCACTTTAATTTGCTTACTTGTTATAGTCAGCCACTAGATGGCAGTGAAGACCGAGTTCTCGCAACATCTAGTAATAATGGAGAATATAATACATATATAAGAAAAATAAGTGCTTGAATTGGATTCGCCTGGTGGTGTAATGGATAACACACTGAGGTACAGACTCAGAGTTCCGGGTTCGAATCCCATCCAGGCATTTATTTTTCTTATCATGCCATATATATAACATAAAAACATATAGATATTATGGAAATTTCAGAAGTTGCTTTTTTGTTGCAATTTGACTATGGTTGATTTCCTCTTTCTCTCTCTGGTGGCCAGTTATTGAACATTTATTATAAAGTTGTGTTTTTTGGGACTTGATAATTTGATTATGGTTGCAGGGTATAATAGATGCTAATGTGATGGGTGGAATATCCAAGTATCAGCAAGCTTTTTTCATACCGGAATTCAGCAAGCAGCATCCTGAATTCATAGACCATGTGTATAGACTGAAGGCTCTCACACTTGACCAGGTTAGCAAATTATCTCTCAAGTGAAATTTTTAAAACATGTGTGTGTGTTCTGATGTCATCCACTGCACTCTATGTGGTTTGGGTGCCGTGCTGGGGGGATAGATGCATTAATGTGGTGTATTTGCAATTTACTCACCACTTCAGCAGACCACTTTACATAGACAATGTATTCTTGTATTGTATATATATGAGGTGTGGCAATAAATTAACCGGACTCAGGCTGTAAAACTTTATTGAAAATAAATCAGACAATTTCAATGTAGTCCCTCTCTGATCCTTACAATGATCCATGCGAAGTTTCCACTGTTGGAAGCAGTGCTGCAGGTCTTCTTCTGTAATGGTGTTCAAGAGTTGCATCACTTTTGCTTTAACTGCATCATGGACTTGAACTTGGTTCCTTTAAGTGCAGAGTTGACTATAGGGAACTGAAAAAGTCGCACGGTGGGTATTCCATCATTGGAATGCTGTTTTTTGCCAAGTAACGCTTCACAGATAGTGCATTGTGTGCTGGTGCATTGTCCTGATGAAGGATCCATGAGTCACTCTTCCACAAGTCTGTCTAACACTTTCCTTGTTGATGTTGGTAAGTTCAGAAATTGCCCAAATGCTTGTCGGTGGTCACATAGAACAATTCTAGTGATGTTATCCACATTCTCTTCAGTTTTCATAGTGGAAGGAAGCCCTGATTTTGGATTGTTTCTGATGTCTTTCCTGCTCTCCTTAAATTTCTTAATCCACTTGAAAACTTGTGCGAGATAGGCATTGATAACTGTAAACTTCTGTTAATGAATTGTAACTTTCTGTTACAGATTTTCCAAATTTTGTGAGGAATTTGATGTTAGTGCACTGTTCCACTTTTAACACATTTTGATGGAACTCAGACGCATGGTACACTTCTAACACTGGTCAAGGCCAAACTAACTTTCGTGGGAGAATTAAACTTTTTGTGAATGTAGAGGGGAGATCATAAGTCAATGCCCCACTCCTACATTGGTCATGGGAGTGGCCGGAAATGAGTAATAGAACTAATCCGGTTTCTTTATTGCTACACCTCATAGAGAGGAGTTTGAGTGTATGTTTATATTGGTGCAGTGTGAATATTTAGAAATAATTACAGTGTAATTAGAAAATAATTTTAAAATAATTGCAGAGTAAAAAAAAAATAATTGTATAATTTATACAAAGTAATGATTGAGCAGCTGATAAGGACTTACGGTCTTAACTCTATCAGTTTAAATAAAACCATTATTATATTTGAAGAGAAAAATTTTTGCCTAGACCGAGACTTGAACCTGGGATCTTTGGCTTTCCAGGCCAAATGCTCTACCAACTGAGCTATCGAGGCAAGTTGCAATCTAGATGAAAATGTTTCTCTTATATTCATTGTAGTTCCCTCGTGCCAAATGCTTTGAAACCTTTGCTTCTATCTTTGCAAATGGCAACTTCTTGGTTAAGAAGACATTTATTAGGAATTTAACACTTCTTTATAAAGCCAGTAGGGCTTCTACTGATGTTTTTATTATTAATTTAACACTTCTCACTGAACGATAAATTATATTTGAAGAGAAAATTTTTTGCCTAGACCGAGACTCAAACCCGGGACCTTTGGCTTTCCGGGCCAAATGCTCTGCCAACTGAGCTACCGAGGTGAGTTGCGATCTAGATGCAAATTTTTCTCTTACATATATTGTACTAGATTGCAACTCGCCTCGGTAGCTCAGTTGGTAGATCATTTGGCCCAGAAAGCCAAAGGTCCCGGGTTCAAGTCTCGGTCTAGGTGAAAATTTTTCTGTTCAAATGTAATTTATCCTTCAGTGAGAAGTGTTAAATTAGTAATAAAAACATCAAAACCATTATTATTATATTCTGGAGTTTAGTTGAATATGGAAATGATCATGTCTGAAATATGTCCAGGTGACAGGATCATATTTTATAAGATGAGGTTAATTTTCTGTTTCATGTTTGTTTTCTAAGGGTTAGTTAATTTAATTGTTATAAACATTGCAGATTCAGGTGTTAGAAAGCAGTTTGCATCTGCATGGGCAGCTAGCACCACCTGGTGTCCAACCTTTACATCGACGTCTCCAGGAACGCTTTGCTCAACTCAAACAAGGTCTGAGAGACCTCGGCTCACTGACTATTAGAAATAGAGGCAAATCACAGTCTGATACATCACAAGCTGCAAGCATTGTTAAGTAAGTACACTCTTTGAAGTTTTATAGGAAAAATCACTATGAGGTTTAATGTAAGATTTAAATTAAAATTCTTTATTCCTCACCTCATATCCAGTCTTATTTCTATAATTAGAAGACTTGATATGAGGTGAGGTATAAAGAATTTTAATTTAAATCTTAAGTGTACTCCTTTCAAAATTAAGTTCAGTTCATTCTTAGTGAATCCAAAGGTTTGTTGGCACCATCATATGAGTTTTCTATTGTTTCCTATCCTGTCTATGTCATAAGCAACTGAGAAAGTAAGGGTTAGGCAAAGATCTACACTACACCAGAATAAAAAAATGTATTTATTTAATTATGTTGAGTTGTTTTTCTCTCACCTCATACTTCTTAACTCCCTCGCAGACTCGAGTTTTGTCACTGCATTTGTGACATTCTCACTGCTGTATCACGTTCACAACTGATGTCCAATGGCATCCTCTCCTGCAGACTGACCTCCGTGCCATCTGATGGCTGACCGACGAACTTCCAAATCAATCCCCTCTCCTTTTCACTGGATATTTCAAAATTCATAGTTATGTTTTTATTCTTGCATATGTAAATTGTTTCCCAAATTGTGAGTTCCTTCGGTTTTTCCAATTGTTTAAGTAATTTTGTTTTGGTTTCTATTCTGTGTTTTCTGACCAGGCATGTGCAGCTATTGCAGATTTTTTCTGTTTCTCCATTTCTAACATTTCTAAGGTGTTCCTTTAATCTTGTATTTAAATTCCTTTTTGTTTTTCCTATGTATATCCTTTGCAATCTTTACAATTAATTTGATAATTTCCTGATTTTTTGCAGTCTTCAATCTTTTCATTTTTCGTAAATTAATGAGTCAGTTTTTTCATTTTTGTTGGTTTTTATTAAAATTACCCAAACTGTAATTTTTTCGGTGCTAATTTAGTGTTAAATTTGTTTCCTACCTACATAACTTGATGTATTTATTTATTTAAGCCAATGCCCAAACATTTTGTGGAACAATTGTCATTTGTCTTCTTGCTTTCTAATATATTTGTCCCATTCCAAAATTTCTGGAGTGCACTACATTTTCTCAGGTGTTCAAAGTTCATGGCAATGTTGTTATTACACAGCTTGCAATTTGGTGATTTTATTATATGCATGTGGTATAGGTGTCCTGAATCAAAACATTGGATTGTATAGTTGAACAAAATAAATACCATATTTATCTGTGTTATCATCATCATCATCAGCCCAAGTTGGGGTTTGTCTTATCATAAGATTGATCTCCATTTGTCTATCCTGGGAAACCTTCCACCAGTTGCAAATGCCAAACTTCTTCACCTCTTCAACAATTCATCTAACCATCTAAGCAATGGTTTTCCACCTGATCTCCTACCATTTGGTTCTGTTTGAATTATCCTCTTGGGTATCTCAATTGTATCCATTCTTTGTATGTGCCCAGCCCATCTCAATCCACTAGTTTTTATTGATGCTACAGTATTTAGTGATTTATAAAGTTGGTGCATTTACAAGTTATATATAATTCTCCAAACATTTTCATCCTGAATTGGGTCATATATTTTATGTATTATCTTTCTTTCAAAAGCGCAAGTTTCATTATATCTAATTGTGACAATGTCCAGGTTTCAATAAACATCATTGTAGGTTTAATAAGCATTTTGTTCAAATGGCATTTAGTATCTTGAGTTAAATATTTGGATATGAAATGCATTTGTAGACCAAAATAATATCTATAAAAAGTAAAGTGATCCCACTACAGGCCTCAGGAGGCCCTTGGGGTAGTGGGAAGTTAAGGCTCCCATTTTTTCTGGACAATCGGCACTTGATGTCAGTCAGGTTGTCAGCCCTGTGTGACAGCCGCCTTTACCCCCAGAACAAGCGTCTGGTACTCATTTCAATTAGAGGCTGAGTCGACCTCAGGGCCATAGTGCCGTCAGAAGGTTTGGGTCAGTTTAAAAATCCTGACCCCACCGAGACTCGAACCCTCGACCTTCCAACTTGTAGCACAGTGCCTTAACCATTATGCTACGGCATGCCCCAAAATAATATCAATTTGCATTCTTTATTCTCCTATTAATTTTGTCATTCAACTGATTGCTGGCATTCACTACTGATCCTAGGTATTCGAAGCTATAAACTCTTTCAAATTTCATTCCCCCAATTTCAATACCTGATTCATTGATGTTTTTATTATTGATTTAACATTTCTCACTGGAAGATAAATTATATTTGAAGAGAAAAATTTTCGCCTAGACCGAGACTCGAACCCGGGACCCTTGGCTTTCTGGGCCAAGTGCTCTACCAACTGAGCTACCGAAGCGAGTTATGATCTAGATGCAAATTTTTCTCTTATATACGTTGCAATTCCCTATCGCCAAATGCTTTTGAAACCAATGCTTCTATCTTTGCAAATGGCGGCTTCTTAGTTAAGAAGACATTTATTGGGAATTTAACATTACTTTATAAAGCTAGTAAGGCTTCTAATGATGTTTTTATTATTGATTTAACATTTCTCACTGGAAGATAAATTATATTTGAAGAGAAAAATTTTCGCCTAGACCGAGACTCGACCCAGGACCCTTGGCTTTCCGGGCCAAGTGCTCTACCAACTGAGCTACCGAGGCGAGTTACGATCTAGACGCAAATTTTTCTCTTATATACGTTGCAATTCCCTATCGCCAAATGCTTTTGAAACCATTGCTTCTATCTTTGCAAATGGCGGCTTCTTAGTTAAGAAGACATTTATTGGGATTTGGTGATAGGGAATTGCAATGTATATAAGAGAAAAATTTGCGTCTAGATCGTAACTCGCCTCGGTAGCTCAGTTGGTAGAGCACTTGGCCCGGAAAGCCAAGGGTCCCGGGTTCGAGTCTTGGTCTAGGCGAAAATTTTTCTCTTCAAATGTAACCTGATTCATTGTTTTTGCTGACTTTTTTTACTGCAGACCACCATATATTTTGTCTCTCTATCATTAATTCTTAAATCTGTGTAACACATGCATTCTTTTTTAAAGTTTATAACAAAAATACAGAATTCATGTATCATGTGAGAAAAATAAAATATAAAAAACTACTAAAGGAAGTGCCATTTTAAATAATAAAATTAGTAATGATCTATAGATATAACCAACTATTCAAGTACAGGTTCTTAGGAGAATGATCTTTAGGAAGACCTTATAAAAGGTGAAATGAAGGCAGTAGGCTTAAGACATGAAAGGTAGATGTTTATGAATGATTTTTTTTTGTGTAAATAAAAAAAAGTGTTTGTTTTCTTAATAATTAAAGGAAGTGACACTATGAGGTTTATTTTATCTAATATATAGAGTTAGAAATTTGTATGACTCACCTCATATTTGTAGATTTCTTGAAGAGTAGTTTCAATGTGTTATATATCATTCTCAATTCTTTCTAAATGTGTAATTGGGGAGTTGGTGATCCTTTTGATGAAGGCAACAAATCAGGGATTTATCAAATTGATTGCAAAGATTGTAAAAAAATATACTTAGGAAAAACAAAACGGAACTTGAATACAAGATTGAAAGAATGCCTTAGAAATGTTAAAAATGGGAAAATAGAAAAATCTGCAATAGCTGCACATGCATGGTCAGAAGAACACAGAATCGAAACAAAGGCCAAATTACTGAAACAGTTAGATACATCTGAGGAACTCATAATTTGGGAGAAAATTCACATCCACAAAAATAAAAAGAAACAATGAATTTTGAAATTTCTGGAGAAAGAGATTTGATTTGGAAGTTCATCGGTCAGCCAACAGAGGGAGCAGAAATCAACCTACGGCAATCATCAACAACTGATGCAATTACAGCCAGTATAAAGATTGACAATGATATATAACGTACCCAAAACCTTGGTCTTCAAGAAATCTACAAGTATGAGGTGAGTTGTGAATAGTCCAACTCCTATTAATTAAAATAAACCTCATAGTGTCTGTTCTTTTACATATTAAATTAAAGAATAAGTTTCTGTTTTATTACTTACTTATTTTAGGAATTCTCACTATGAGGTATATTCATTAAGGTAGAATATGTTTATCACTCACCTCATATTGTTCTTCTTATTTGATTATAGACTAGTTTCGGAACATAGTTTCTGTTCCATCCTCAGTAACATCACGACCGTTGTTCTGTCGTTTTGAAGCTTAATAATTAATTTCTGTTTTATTATTAAAAAGGCAAACAAATGCAAGTAGGAAAACAAAATAAAAAACATTTGACAGCAGATCAAACTCTAGACCTCGTGTATATGAAGCAAGCTATCTAGAACTGACCTAAATGAACAGAAAATATAGGTATTTTTGCCAGAAATGCGAGAATTATTCTTAAATAAAAAAAAATACTCTGACCAGTCCTCCTGTTGACTCCATCAAAAAAAAATTAAATTATTACTATCATAAAGATTAATATAATATTATGGAATATTCACCTGAAAAGTCCATCTCCTCAACTTAATTAATATTTAACTGTAGCGCTTTCGGGACTTGTCCCATCATCGGCAGGATTCAAAACTGAGAATACCGATGATGGGACAAGTCCCGAAAGCGCTACAGTTAAATATTAATTAAGTTGAGGAGACGGACCTTTCAGGTGAATATTCCATAATTTTATATTAATCTTGAATAATACCTCAATGGAACACATCATGAATCTTATAAAAGTTGATTTATCATAAAGATGTATAATCCCAACCAATAATGGTAAAGAGGCTAACAAAGTATTAGAATAAAAGATAAATTCCTGCCTGTAACCACATTTTAGATGAAAAATATGAGGTGAGTGATAAAATTTTATCTAAACTGAGCTAAATGTCTTAAAATGCCATTAAAAAACAACTACTTAAAAATTACGATGTTGTGTCATATATAATGTATAATACAATTTGTAATCTTGTGAACCATGTGCATTTGTATTTTTTTTGTATTTTAATGACTAAGAGTCCTCAATCTTTTTGAGCAGTGGTATACATTTGTACAATTCAACTTGAATTGTTACCTTAATGATGATAAAAAACACTGAGCAACAAAAAATAAACTTTTTTTTTGTCTCAGAAAGAAAAATATGTGATTCTGATAGTATTTTTTCTCCTGAATTCAAATATGATATAGGTTTTTCTCCATCACGCAAGGTTTCCGAGAGGCAGAAATTTATAATTTCAAACACTTTAATATTTTCTACATTCGTAACTACACAATATTCGAACATTTGGACTCACCTAGAAAGTAAGAAATGATGATTTTCTGCTATATTTTGCCTATGGAGCATCCCTCTTGATGGTCCAACAATAATCGGCCAGCATATTAGGATTCCATTTGCCTTGATATCTCTTTCCCATAGCTGAAACCATTTGAGTTAGCTCATTTGGTTTTATTTTACAGTGGACAAATGGACGAAAAAACGTTTATTAAAAAAAAAATATTTAAATCCATTAATTGAAATTGAAATAAAAAAAAACTGTGGGTGATGGAGAAATTCCGAATACATATTTGAAAACACGATAAAAAAACTGCATTAAGTACAACTACTGGTACTCATTTTTATTTTTATTTTTTTATTTTATCTAATGGCCTACAAACATTGACATAACGTCATTTGTTCATCTGATTCATAATCATGGTTCTGGCTTCCCAACATTTTCCGGTCTCAGTTGTACTGCGAAGAGCCGGGCAGCACATTAAGTGTTGCCTGTCCATATCTTCATCCAGATTACAGAGATTGCAGGTGGATGCTTGAAGTATTCCAAAGCGAGACAGATGTTTGGCAAGAATATCGTGTCCAGTTTGGAGAACTTCGCAACAGCTTCTTGTCTTGGCCTGTCAGGTATGTTATATATATGGAGGTCTTCCAGGGATTTGTTGCGTTGTTTGTTACTAACTTCATGTGATATTGTTTCTACTGGTACTCATGAGACAAAAATCATGTTGACCAGTGAAATTATTCTTAAAATCTTGATAATTTTTTACTTATTGTGTGTAATGATGATAAATTAATATTAAATTGGAGTGAAAGAAAGCTGGATGTTATAAAGATAAAGGGCATTGTGTTGTGAACAAGTTGTCATGTTGCCTGTTATAGCACTCCTTTACCTCCGCTTCCCACTGAGAAGAAACATTTGTTAACATCAAGCAGTGAAACACCAAGTAACAGATCATCAGCTTCGAGTAGTAGTGCTTTTGGTCATCTACTGCTAAGTGCTGAAGAACAGGGTACTGATGATGAAGACATATACAGTAAACCAATGGTAAATAAACTTCAAATTACTACAGTATTATTATGAGTTAGTTCTTTTACTACAGCATACTTAGATCTCACACTAAAATTGAATATCAAATGCAAACAAGAATTGGAGCTGAGAGTTAAGAGTATTATACCTTAATTCCATATTAAAAGATCATTTGTTCTAGGGTTAACATTGTTGCCTTTCTAGCAGCTGCATCAGGTTCTATTCCCAATTTCCTCTTTAAGGTTTTTCAAAGTTTCCTCAACTGTAAGGTAAATACTGGAAACATATTGGTGCAAAACTTCCATGAAAAATTACTGACTTCATATTTATTATGAAACATATTCCATCCATCCATAGTAATTCTGCCCAAGGGCAGGTCTTTCACTGCAATCATAGCATTTTCATGTTATGTTTTGCCGCTTTACTAGGGAATTGTAGGTGTGGTAGCGTCCCGTTGCTTTCCACACCGGCGAAGGATGATGATGATGAGATGATAATGATAAAGATGATGATGGCCATATGATTTTGGGGACCGTTTGGGCCTTAAAGTTTTCCTGACATTTGTTCACAGGTGAGGAAAAACCCCGATAAAAACCTCACCCAGAAAAACTGTCCCAACCAGGGATCGAACCCGGGCCCGCAGCGTGACAAGGCAGCACGCTACCTTGAGACCACAGCGGTGGACACGAAACATATTAATAAGAAATTAATTGAGTAATAGATCTATCTACACAGGAATTAATAGATTTTTGGACTTCTGATTGTTCAGCATTTGAGAATTGTGGATCTGTGTTGCCAAAACAATATATTCAATCTTGAAAATGGTCAGTCACTGCATCATCACCTCTTCACCTCTTGCATACAAACTCAAATAGTCCCGCAAAATATTTTGAAATGTTGCAAGTTCTCTAAAATACAGACCACAAGATTTTGTTCATTGTGTTTGGTTTTTATTTTCTTTTAAATATTAGCATTAAATTAATTAGTGAGTATCTCTGTTATAACTGTTAGTGATTATGCCTATATTTACTATTCATGGCGAGATGTTACCATGTCTGAATTACAAATTCTTGGTAAGTTGGCGCTACTCCTACCATCACGCTATCACTCCATGTAGGAGTGGTAAAGTTGTATCTATCCTCTACACACCAGTTGTAGCTGTCAGAAGTCCAAAGATCCATTAATTCCAGTGTAATAAAAATAGATCATAGTTCATCAAAGATTACAAGATAGCATCCTTTTAAATGAGAGTTGATATTCCCTAGTCAGATATACAGTATAATCTGTCCTATTGTTTTAAGAGTCCATGAGCCATCAAATTTAGCATAGTACAGTACAGAGCGTAGTACAGAGAACACTTTTCATTGAAGTTAACCCATAAATTGGCAATTTTTCCTGTAAAATATGTTGTTTTCATTCAGGTAAAATTTTATCGCTCCGCATATTTTTGAGTGAGTGATAAAATTTTACTTAAATGAATATACCTCATAGTGTGAATTCCTAATATAAGTAATTGGTTTATTTAATGTTTTTAATAGAAAGCAAGAAGATGATTGGAAAACATAAGCTCAGGAGAGGGATGTATGGTGAGCTTTTGTCCATGCAACCATGAACCTATGGGTTCGATAATCCCAATGAATTAGTTTAGTTAATAGAACTATAGAATAGTAAAAATGATTTAACCCTTAAATATATTTTTCTTTACTAGAAGATTTTTTTTTTAATTCAGTGCTCCAGGTTATCATTTCAACATTTCTGGTATTCTCTCCTGGCATTTGGCTTAATTGTAACCCACTTCTGAAGTTGGGGCGCCTAGAAGGCAGAGTTACGTTACCCCGATGATATGATAATGAAGCATCAGGAGAGTTCTTAACCTAAACTTTACCTAAATTCCAGACCATGGGCAACCATGGGAATAATTCCCTTTAAGGAAAAATTTCTATGGTTTGACCAGGAATTAAACCGGGACCTCATGAACAGTAGCCAGAAATGCTGACCACTAGTCCATGAGGCTGGTCTTACTAGAAGATTAAACCTTTAGAAAGAAAATGTAACACACCTACAACATAATCCAGAATTCATTTTCTTAATCCTACCTTCTATTCTAAATTTTATTACAGATATGCTACATGATGTATCTAACAGATAAATTTGTGCCACATTACAGAAGAGTCCACAATAATAATATATTGGTTATTCATTAGTTGTTTTCACTGTAGTCTGGACAAATTTAAATAAATTATTAAAAAATTAATGTGAGATAAATATATACCTCTTCTCATATTTTGTTTTCTTACTTGGAACAAGTTTTGGTGACCATCATTACTACAGTCCAGATGCTAGGCACTTAAAAGATTCTAAATAGGTAGGCAAAAAGGCACTAGAAATCATTAATATAGGCACTAAAAATTCAAAATAGGCTCTTACAAAAAATGAACTACAACATAAATGTTTACAGCCTTACGTAAAGAATATAAACATATGCTATCAATAGCATACGAAGATATCAGAGGTGATTTTGAAACTTCTTTTGCCTTTTTACAAAGAACATACTTATGTTTTGCAGTATGTATGTGCTGTGAAATATGCCACTTCTTCGCTCAACAAAACAATATTGAACTGTCACTTGATAATATTTCCGCACCAAATTCTTTTACGAAATTGGTCACTTTCCCTCTTACTAATAATCCATATATAACTTTTATACAAGGTTTATACACATCTCAGTTGAAAATTCTTACTAATAAACACTGTATTAGCTGTTCAGTGTAGAAGAGGTGTACAACTTTACATGGGAATCGTTATACATGCCTCCACCCTTGTTTAAGGATTCTATAACTAGACAAAATGTCCGACATCAAGATCAACTGACTGTTTTCTTATGATTTTGATGAAAGTTTCCTTAAATTTAACCCAAAATGCAACACTTTAATGACTGTTTGATGGATGCACAGGGCATAAATCATATTAATAAAGCTCTGGGTAGGAAAATAAAGGCATCATAAAATGCCTTTCGTTACACTCATTCTCGATTAGGCCTAAAAATATTTTAAAATTGAACATTGAATCACAAAAGGATATGTTCTACAATAATTGCTGTAGACAAGATTTAACCTGAATGTAGTTTAAATGCTTCATAATATTATTTTAAGAAAACTTTCTTGCATCTATAATACATAACACACACACCGATATAAAATGTATTTTAGTATAGAGGTACTATTATTGCAAAAATTTACATGTTAACTTGGTAGTCCTGTGGTTAGAGCTTCTGACTGCCATGCGTGAGGTCGTAGTTCGATTCCCGGTCGAACTATAGTGATTTTTTTTTTTTCGCTTGAAATGATATTTTGTTGTCGGTAACATTTCCTACTATTTGAACGTTTTCTAACGCATCTTAAAATACTGCATATAATTCATAAGTAATGGGCAAAGCTTTTATTAGTTTCCAAGAATTGGTCGAAATTCTTGACGTTAGATGGCAGCACATCATCTGTGAAACCAATTCTACGTTTTATTTGACAAAGCGTGAAGTGAAATATATATAAATTAAAACACACTTATTTTTTTCGTACCTCCTCAATTAGGGAATCTCTATTAATTCTTGTCCATATTCATTTCTTACACAATAATCACTAGTTGATGTTGTTTTATTTCTGTTACAAACTGCGAGTAATATTGTTCTGACGTCACTATGATGACGAATATGTGACGTATTGTGTATAACTGCTGTTTTGTTATATAGCTCCGGCACAACGTTTATTAGTAAGGAAATTATACGTGATCTACATAAGGCTTATATATTGTATAACTAAACAACTGATGAAAGCCTGTATTAGAGATTTTTATTAGTAAGACCCTTTGTGTTTTACTGTTGTCCATTCTTTAGGCATCGCAAAACAACTGTTTTAAAGGTAAAAAAATAAGCCACATACACTTGTCGCACCACTTTGTCTCTGAAGCACCTGTCTGTGAATTACAGACTGAATTCAGTGTTACCAACATCAAAAATAATATTGCCAGTCACTTAAAGGTTTCAACACCAGGTGTGAAACAGAGAAAGAAAACTTGAGCCATCTACCCTTTTTGTCACTCAGAAATGTTTGTATTGAAAAGAAGTAAAGCTGTGCTATAGAACTTTCTCCAAGCCTCGGAGCCAGTGCATAATAAAATGGGACATAGCTTAGGGGCTATTTCGCTTAATGGGAGTGCATAACGGGAAAAATAAAATAGCCGGTACTTGTTATTTCACCTAACAGTGGTGCACTGAGGGAGAAACCATCTACCTGCTAGGTTATTGGCTATTGCCACCATTATCCTAAAATATTCTAACAGAATTTATAAAAACACTTGAAAATTTCTATGCAACGATACGTATCATGAAGTTTGTCCATTTCAATCAATCCCATTGAAATACTAAGTTATTTTCAAGAAAAATTGACAAATAGGCATTGTAAGCTGAAATAGGCATTTATAGGCAAAATGAACCTCATGGAAAACAACTCCAGGGTCATCGGTATGGACTTATATGAAGTCACTTTTACAATATCTATAATAAATAAATGTAGGCATTTTCCCTAACATCCGGTCTCTAATTATTACCATTCTCAGTCAGTTTAGTATGAAATTGAAAATGAAATTAGATGCGAGTTCATAATATTACTTCCTAACAATTTTGAGAATAAAATTGAATTTTGCAATTTAAGTGTTTTAATCCTTATATATATATGTGTGATTGTTCATCATATCAGAAGTCAGGGCTCTGAAAGACCACTCCATATGGTATGTCAGATGTCTCTAGGATGAGAGAGATATAGTGATAGATATATAGTGGCTACCATATGCAGGAAGGCATAATTTGACCATTGTTGCTATAGCATCCTTAAATAACAGGAGTGTAAAAGTATTAATAAATTAATGAGTCATTTTAACATCTTACCTCATATTTCATGTTTTTCAAACACGGTAACTATAGTTTTCAAATGATCTTGTCATTCATTTTCAACCGCCATTATGACTACCAGATATTCGCTGGAATCTCCCTCTATAACGTTGCCATCTGGTGTTGATTTGACGAACTTCGAGATATCGTTGCCATCTGGTGTTGATTCAATGAACTTCGAGATGAGGTCACGTTCATCCGGAATGTCAAAATTCATAGATTTAAATTTGTTCTTCTGTATAAATATTTTCTCCCAAACCGTCAAATCCAAAGGTTTTTCCAAATGTTTTAGAAGTTTAGCTTCTTTTTCAATTCTACCTTTGGATTTGACAGTTTGGGAGAAAATATTTGTACAGAAGAACAATTTTAAATCTATGAATTTCGACATTCCGGATGAACGTGACCTCATCTCGAAGTTCATTGAATCAACACCAGATGGCAACGATATCTCGAAGTTCGTCAAATCAACACCAGATGGCAACGTTATAGAGGGAGATTCCAGCGAATATCCGGTAGTCATAATGGCGGTTGAAAATGAATGACAAGATCATTTGAAAACTATAGTTACCGTAATTAATATTTAATTTTAGGAAGTTATATTTTGAGGTTATTTTAATTATATTATTTTTGGTCTGGACATCTTACCTCAATATTAATGTTGATTTGTTCTTGAACATGTTTCAAAACAATTCTGTTTTATCTTCAGCTTTCCCAGACTGGTTTTATTTATGTTGCATTATGTTGCACCACCTGGATGTCGATGTCAGCTCCATCCTGTGGTTGGCCAAAGAACCTCCAAACAAGGTCACCCTCCATCGGAATATCAAAATTCATAACTCTGTTTCTGTTCTTCTGAATATAAATTTTTTCCCAAATAGTCAGCTCGTTTGTATTTTCTAACTGTTTTAATAATTTAGTGTCTGAATTGATATTATGTTTTTCAGACCAAACATGAGCAGCAACTGCAGATTTTTCAATTTCTCCATTTTTAATATTTCTTATGTGTTCTTTGGTTCTAATTTTTAAGTTTCTTTTTGTTTTCCCTATATATATCTTTTCACAACCCATGCATTCAATTTGATATATTCCTGACTTTTTATTTTTATCAGTTTTTTTCATTTTTGTTGGTTTTTATTAGTTTATTTAAACTGTAGTTATTTTTTGGTGCTAATTTAATATTAAACTTCTCAAATATATTTTGGGTACATAATAAATTTCAAAATATATTTGAGAAGTTTAATATTAAATTAGCACCAAAAAATAACTACAGTTTAAATAAACTAATAAAAACCAACAAAAATGAAAAAACTGATAAAAATAAAAAGTCAGGAATATATCAAATTGAATGCATGGGTTGTGAAAGATATATATAGGAAAACAAAAAGAAACCTAAAAATTAGAACCAAAGAACACATAAGAAATATTAAAAATGGAGAATTGAAAAATCTGCAGTTGCTGCTCATGTTTGGTCTGAAAAACATAATATCAATTCAGACACTAAATTATTAAAACAGTTAGAAAATACAAACGAGCTGACTATTTGGGAAAAAATTTATATTCAGAAGAACAGAAACAGAGTTATGAATTTTGATATTCCGATGGAGGGTGACCTTGTTTGGAGGTTCTTTGGCCAACCACAGGATGGAGCTGACATCGACATCCAGGTGGTGCAACATAATGCAACATAAATAAAACCAGTCTGGGAAAGCTGAAGATAAAACAGAATTGTTTTGAAACATGTTCAAGAACAAATCAACATTAATATTGAGGTAAGATGTCCAGACCAAAAATAATATAATTATAGTTACCGTGTTTGAAAAACATGAAATATGAGGTAAGATGTTAAAATGACTCATTAATTTATTAATTAAGAACCTCATAATGTGTTTCCCAATTTTAACTTTGAAAGTGTAAAAGTATGTATGTAGCTAATGTTCTGGAGTTAACAACAAAGTTATTCTACTTCTTATTTCCCCAATACTTGGATGTCACATCTTGATAATTTTGAAGAGCTACAGTGTAAAAGTTAGTTTCCAGGAACACTAAATTAAAAATTTACAACACTTTAATATGCCCAATACTTATCTATGGTTTTAAGTTTGATTGTTATTTGGATTATAATGGTGTATTGTAATTGTGCTATTGTAATTACTATGTAAATAGTGTGTTGTAAATTAGCTTTTGTAGCGTGAAGTTGTGCTTTGTGTTGTGTCCACGTGAAGGAGCTGCTGGAAAGAATGAATGGCAGTGTGCACTACCAAAGTGGTCACAGAGAATCCCTGACACTGCCCCCACCTCCACCTCCGATCCCGCAGAGGGAAATGAGGCCTCGATCTGCTGGGTACACCATGGTGACCAACACTGACACATTAGCGAGAACTCCCACACGAGGAGGAGCTGACTATTCTTCCCTGCCTGTTATGAGAACCTCACGGCAAGTTTATTCATAATTAACTACACTACATTTATATTTCTTAACATATATACTTTAAAATATTAACATATTTAAATAAGCTACTTTGCTATTCTGTATCCAAAATAAAATCTGCAAACAACACGTTTTATCCGTGCACATGTTCACTAACCTGTTACGTTACAGCTTGCTTACTTCCATATTTTTCACAATTATTTACCTCAGTTGATGATATGGTGTAATATAAATGAGCGATACCTAAGCACTTAAATCCTATTTATCACATAATTTAATGCAATAAAATATATTAGAAAATACTCCTGGCACGACAGGCCTAGAATGCCCTTAGCCTACCAGCCGGCTGCTGGCCTCACATCCACGTGCCAATCACAGAGGTAGATGATCATGAGCCAGTATAGGGGTCAGCATGTTGAGTCCCCCAGCCGTTATAGCTGGTTTTCTCAACCTGGAGCCGCTACTTATTGTAGCTACCCAAATGCCTCACAATGATGGGTGGGCACCGATCCCATACTGGCCGAAATACCATGAGAAAATTTCTTCCCCCATGGAGACTCGAACCAGCGCAAGTCCCGTAGCTCTGCGCCAAGGCTTCCTGCCTTAATCACTCGGCTACGGTGCGGGACTATATTAGAAAATATTAACTTACATTAATTCGAGTCATCACTTATAGATAATGGTTCACCCCCCATATCAAAATCTAAAGTTGAAGTATTGAAGTTATGTAGGTAGGAAATAACACTATGAGGTTTATTTTAATTTTGTTTATAGAAGGGAGGAAAGGAGATTACGAGTATTTGAGAATAAAGTACTTAGGAAAATTTTTGGACCAAAGAGAGATGAACAGACAGGTGAATGGAGAAGACTACATAACAATGAACTACATGGTCTGTATAGGAAGCCAGATATAATAAGAACAGTTAAGTCTCGTAGACTGCGATGGGCAGGACATGTTGCGCATATGGGGAATGAAAGACGTGCATGGAAGCTTCTTGTAGGAAAGCCAGAGGGAAAACGCCCAGTTGGTAGACCAAGAATGAGGTGGGAGAACAACATTAACTACGATTTGAGGGAAGTAGATTATACAGGGAATGATTGGAAAGCATTAGCTCAGGATAGGGATGTATGGAGAGCTTATGTCCGTGCGGCCATGAACCTACGGGTTCGATAGTGCCAGTGAGTAAGTAAGTAAGTTATAGAAGTTTCTTGACTCACCTCATACTTCTTAACCCCCTCGCAGATCCGGATTTCGTCACTGTATTTGTGACATTCTCAATGCTGTTCACGTTCACAACTGACGTCTGCAGGGAGTGGAGATCATTGGACGTCAGTTGTGAACGTGAACAGCATTGTGAATGTCACAAATACAGTACAATGTCTGCAAGGGAGTTCAGAAGTATGAGGTGAGTCAAGAAAGCAACTCAACAAAATTGAAGTATAGAACTTCTTCCAATGATAATAATTATTTCTCTTCTTTCCTGGTGTTTGGATTTTTTCTATTAATTTGTAGAAAATGTTACAAATAATTTGTTTTGTGTCACTCATTAGAGGTTTTCAACTTGGGTATTTTTTGTTTTCCACTTGAACATGTTTACACTTTCTATCAATGTACTAAACAAACATATTATTAAGACAATTTTATTATTAATTTAACACTTCTCATAGAAGGATAAATTATATTTGAAGAGAAAAATTTTCGCCTAGACCGGGACTCGAACCCGGGACCCTTGGCTTTCCGGGCCAAGTGCTCTACCAACTGAGCTACTGAGGCGAGTTACGATCTAGACGCAAATTTTTCTCTTATGTACGTTGTAATTCCCTCGTGCCAAATGCTTTGGCGCGAGGGAATTACAATGTACATAAGAGAAAAATTTGCGTCTAGATCGTAACTCGCCTCAGTAGCTCAGTTGGTAGAGCACTTGGCCCGGAAAGCCAAGGGTCCCGGGTTCGAGTCCCGGTCTAGGCGAAAATTTTTCTCTTCAAATATATTATTAAGAACTTTTATAGAAAGAAATCACTATGAGGTTTAATTTCAGATTAAATTAAAATGCTTCTTACCTCTCCTCATATCCAGTCTTCTAAGTAGATCGCGATTTCAAAGCCTTTGCAGCTTCATCTTCAGTACTTTCTTGTCGACTGATGTTATGTCGATCAGAAGAAGTAGTTTTTCCAATCGACATAACATCAATCGACAAGAAAGTACTGAAGATGAAGCTGCGAATGCTTTGAAATCGCGATCTACTTAGAAGACTGGATATGAGGAGAGGTATGAAGCATTTTAATTTAATCTTATATTATTAAGATTTAAATTAAAATTCTTTATATCTCATCTCATATCCAGTCTTCTAATAAATCTGTTTCATCTCCAGTAAAATCTTGGCCGATTTTATGTCATTCGGGAGAACTGCTTCTCACTCCATCTGCAGATGATTAAAATATTACTGAAGATGAAACCACCTAGGTTTTGAAACCGGTTTAATTAGAAGACTGGATATGAGGTGAGGTGTAAAGAATTTGAATTTAAATCTTAAATTAAACCTCATAGTGATTTTTCCTATAAAAGTTCAAACATAATATTATTCAAACATGGTAGGAAGTAACACTATTAATAATTTAATATTAATAAATATCATCTCACCTCGTATTTTGTCTTTTTCAATCGGTTTTGGTACATTTTCAGTATTTTCTTGACTGTTGTTTTGTCATGGTGATGCATGATGCACACTTTCTTCCTTCATCTGTTGATATACCAGATTTGAATCCTTTAATTGTTATTTTTCTTTTCTTGTCAAAATTTTCTTCATATTTCTCAAGGTGTCTTCTACTTTCTTAATGAATTTGCGAAGAGGATCTGAGAAATTTGAAAATTATTAAAGAGGTTAAAAATAAAAATGTAGTAATCACCAAATCTGATAAAGGGAACCAATTGATTATTTTGGATGTCATATAGTATCAGAGCTGAATGGATAAACTTATGGAATTTGAAAAATATACCAAAATTAAATCAGACCCTCTTCCCATAACCATTAATTAAAGAATAAGATACCTTATTAAATATTAAGAAAAATGTCCATTTGAAGGTTTCAAATCTGAAGAGTCCCAACATCCATGGAATTCAGGGTTTGATTCCCATTCAAGTGCTCATTTTTCTTTTCAAAAAATAAATCTTTCCAGGACTGGAATATGTTAAACTAAATATAGCATCAAAATACTAAGCTTTACCGCTTTAAAAGTAAATGTAAAATTCTTGTTAAAAGTATTTTGAGTAAAAGTTGTCTGATGGCGTTGTTAAAAGCGAGAGCTGTCTTCCTTCAGATGTAAGAGAATTGTATAAATGGAAAGAAAATTTAGCAGTTGTATTGGGTCTTGAATGGTATAATGGATTGCACCCTGATGTACAGAACCAGAGATCCAGGGTTTGATTTCCGGTTCAACGTTAATTTTTCTTTTAAAAAAATAAATCATATATAGAGATTTGTTAACATTGCAATTGTATATTATGCACATTTTATCAAAAAAGTTATTCCATTTCATGTCCCCATGTGTGAAAATCAGGTCAGTACTCATAAACAATCATTATGGGGTTATGCACAATTAAACAAATTGTATACATATTTTAAAAACCTTTTTTTTTAAAAAAGCATACATTATTGATCCAAAGTCTAAAAAATAGTTTGATTGTATTGATATTAAGAAATTTTAATTGTAATTTCGTTTTGTTGTGAAGCTTTTTTTTGTTTCTGTAAATATTCTTGTGGCTGAGTTTGGTTAAAATTTTGAACTGATATCAGATAAGTAGATTTACTGCCATTGTTAAATTGTAAGAAGCGAAGTTGTGCTAAACACTTTATTATTGTAAAATAATGAGTCATTTTTACATCTTACCTCATATTTCATGTTTCTTTAAACACAGGAACTAGTTTTCAAGAGAACCATCTCTCTCACTTTCAACTGACATTATGACTCATAATTTTACGAATTAAGAACCTCATAATGTTATTTCCCATATTTAACTATGAAAACTTTATTATTGGTTTTAACTTTAAGTTGTTTGTTTGGTTTCAGAGAGTGTCTCGAATCTGATAGTAGTCCAGTTCCCCGGCCCCCCAAGCCCACCCATCAGCGTTCCCATAGCAAGCCATTTTCATTCCCCACAAACACAAATCCTGCAACCAGTAGCCCTCCAGATGGACCACAGCTGCGCAACTCATGGTCTGAGACAGGTGTCGAAGAGGCTCCACCATTGCCACCTAGAGGACAGAGTGAGTACTATTTCCATAATAATAATAATAATAAAAGTACCCTACTGTTTGGAAATGAAGGTCCATGCAGGATATGTTGTAGTCCATATTTCAGCCTCATAAAGTAATAATTGAGTGATTTGTGGAACAAATCAGATAGATCCTTTCATATTAATTATTATTTAAATTTATAATTTATAAGAATCATATATAGTTATCATTGTGTGTCCTAAAATGCACTCTTGCATTAATGCAAGTGGTTTTGAACATATTGAGACTTCATATTTAAAGAGAAAAATTATACGCTCAGACCGGGACTTGAACCCGGGACCCTTGGTTTTCTAGTCCAAGTGCTCTACCATTTGAGCCACCTGAGCAAGTACCGATCTAAACGCAAATCTTTCTCTATATACGTTATATAATTTTTCTCTTTAAATATGATTTATCCATCATTGAGATGTATGAAATTAATAATAAAAACATCGATATTGAGACTTGCTTGTTGATGTCACTGCCTTTGTTAGAATAATTGCAAGTCATTCAGACTCTTAATTCAATTTAAGTTGGCTATTGTGTAAACTTCCAATTTGGTTATTTTCCCGGTTGGATTGTTTAAATTTATATTTTCTGATTGGTTATTATTCTTTGGCACACACTGGGATAATAAATCAGTATAGCTATCATTGTTTTAGTTTTGGAGTTTTCCATTAGCTTCGGTGCACCATGTAGTCACATGCACATACCATGATTCCTCAGTAGAGGGAAAACCACCATTGTGTTAGGACCTGCGTTCCCTCTCTCTGTAGTAATGCGATAAATTACAATTCTAAAATTAAGACAAGTGAAAATGAAATTATTATATTTCGTGTGAATTTACATTATTAAATTATATTTGTTTTTATTTTACAATTACCTTTGGTATTTTATACTCCTACTAAGCTCCACCATTGAGCTCCCTTCTTTATTTCTAGCGAAGAGCACTAGTTGGTCCTCCGAATTATTTCTGTTAAACTATGGTGAACTCTGTAGTTGGGAATCCCATAAACAATCGCCCAGATCCATTTTAGTATTTTTTAAGTTAATTAAAAATTGTTTTAAAGATGATTTATGCTTTCTTTAATGTTCATACTGTCACGTAACATGGAAATTTATATAATTTCCATGTCATATGACAATTTGAACTTTACAGAAAGCATAATTCTTCCTTTAAAATAGTTTTTTTAAATTATCTCAAAAAGTACTAAAATTGATCTATTTGGTTTTTTCCCAAACCCCTCAATTATATATATATATATAGTAATTCTGCCTGAGGGCAGGTCTTTCACTGCAATCATAGCATTTTCATGCTACGCTTTGCAGCTTTACTAGGGAATTATAGGTGTGGTAACTTCACATTGCTTTCCACACCAGTGAAGGATGACGATGATAATGTTAAGGATGATGATGATGGCCAGATGATTTTCGGGGACTGTTGGGCCCTAAGATTCCTGACATTTGTCTTACAGGTGAGGAAAAACCCTGAAAAAACCTCATCCAGGAGCCTGTCCCGACCAGGGATTGAACCCGAGCCCGCTGCATGACAAGGCAGCATGCTACCTCAAGACCACAGCAGTGGAATATATATATATATATAATATATATATATATATATATTTATTTATTTATTTATTTATTTACAATTCAATGGGATAATTATATGTTAAGAATATAGGTCCAGAATCTCTTTGTTTATTTTGATATATTATTTGTTACATCCTGCGTATAATTTATTTACAGCTCCTGACAAACGCAACACCAGTCTCTTCATAGATACCAGTCATACACCACCAGCGCCACCAAAAAGATTGGTGAAGAAGGTAAGTAAAAGTAAAGTATTTAACATTTACAATTGGATTTTTGTTATTTTCTATATCTATCCTCATGTCCTCATTTAGATGGTAATATCCAATCTATCTGAATTCTTTCATCTTTCTAGAGATGTAGCAATATAAATTTATAAATATTTTAAAATCAGTTGAGGACGATGGCACTGGCCAAAGAAGGTACATATTTTAAGTTTTTATCTCATAAATATAAAGAAGCACCTCAAGATGGGCAATGTAAGAGTAAGAGCAGTGACTTCTCCTTTCTTGTACTGTTTTCATCCCTATTCTCAATTAATTTGTAATTTCTTTATCATCATCATCATCATCCTGTAGCTCCATTTAGGAGTATAGGGCATCAATAAGAGCTTTCCACTGGACATGATAGCAGTCTGTCACCTTAAGGCCTGAGTACCTGCCACTCTACTTAGATGATGTGCGAATATGCACAAGTATTTCTCCTTGCACAAAACAGTGTCAGTGGTTATCCCGCCAATACTCAGTCGCCATATCCTCATTTGTAAAAAAACAGGGCCCCTTGGGCCACAAGTTGTAATTTAGAGGATCTTATTTTATGAGGTGAGGTATAAAGTTTTCATTTCATATCTTATTTTTTATTGATGCTTACCTCATAATCTGCAGTATTTCTAACCATAATAAATGAAAACTAAATAGTAATTATACATTTCACTAGGAAATAACATTTTTCACACAAACAGGCAGTATTTAATAGTTTAACAAACAGACTTGTGAATGTCCCCATGAGCAAAGAAAATTACAATAAAGAGAAAGAACACATCATAAAAATTGCGAAGGATAATGGTTTTCAAGAGAAGATGATACACAAGAAAATAAATAAATTAAAAGAACAATAAATGATTAATGAAAGTACTCTTCAGACAGGTAAAAATATTGGCAAAAAATTCAAGAAGTTCTCATGCCATCCTTTAGTATTTGACAAGTTTAAAAAATCTTCAACAAATTCAACATTAAATTAGCACCGAAAAATGATTACAGCTTAGGTAATTTAATAAAAACCAACAAAAATGAAAAGATTGAAGACTGCAAAAAATCGGAAATTTATCAAATTAATTGTAAAGATTGTGAAAAGATATACATAGGAAAAACAAAAAGGAATCTAAATACAAGATTAAGGGTCGAATGTTTGAACGCATTAGACAGTAAAAGGCGTTCCCTGCTGATAAAGTTTTATTCAAACACATTTTTCTTACTCAGAAATCTATTCACGCGGCAATAATTGTAAAGCTACCTGACAAGGTACCTTAAGATCGTAGCTCAAGATATAAACTTATGTGAAAATCCCGAAGGGAACCGATGGTAACCGATGTAGTTTGAAACTTATCCAAGATGTCGGACCTTGAAGACTTCGATCATGTTTTCGGTATATGCGGAGAAGAGGAATTTGATAGAGTCTACCAAAGAATTCAACTGGAAGAACAGGAGAATCGGCGTAATATTGCGCGTCGCAGACGTGGTTGTATACGGTATTATTTGCGGGATGCAAGCATAAATGCATTGCTCTATAGCAGACGAAAATAACGGAAGTGGTTTTATCGCTGAGAATTCTGGGTAATTCGTTGCCAATATTACGAAAACGTCAACATTCATGCATGACCAGTTAAGGCGGCCGTTAATTCGATCTCAGCTCACCAGTGATTGGAAGTAATTTGAGTAGAGAGTAATGTATTTGCATACGACCCTAAAAGAACACCTCAGAAATGTTAAAAATGGAGAAACCGAAAAATCTGCAATAGCTGCACATGCCTGGTCAGAAAAACATAGAATAGAAACCAAAACAAAATTACTTAAACAATTGGTAAAACCAAAGGAACTCACAATTATCTATGGAGTTATAGCACCTTATGAAGAAGAAGAAGAGGAGTAAAATTCATGCTCAGGTATGAATCATGTCTCATATGACATATCACATCAAAAAACAGGAAATTTGCAATAAGAGAGCTCTGATCAAAATTTGTCAGACTTTTCTTGCCAATCTATGAATTATGATATAAAATGATTGAAGATTTATGAAGCAATGCTGAAAAAACTGCATAATTCATTAGTATGGGTAGTTTAAATGCACAAAACAAACTAAAGTATTAAAAAAATAGGATCCTAGTAAACATTCAGTTCCATGATAAATAAGAATGGAAAGTAAAGAAATTTTATAACGGATTCCTGATTTATATCATTTCGTTAATATGTTGTTTTCCAGTGGCTTGCAGTTGGGATCCTTTAATCTATTTTGCTTCTTGTCTCTCAGTAAAGTCCACTTAGGTTGTTGGATTTGTAGGGAAGTATGGTGCCATAAGGAACTGCAGTTGTTCATTTAGCACTACCCACAGGATATGTACAGCCTGTAGTTATCCTAATATTGTCAGGGTTATTAGGTCTGGGAGATTGAGATGGATAGGTCATGCATTTTAAATGGATGACAGTAGATTTGCTTTCAACATTTTTTAATCTTATATTTAGTTTAGCATGTTCCAGTCCCTGGACAAATTTATTTTTTGAAAAGAAAAATTAATATTTAGTTTTAGGAAGTGATATTTTGAGGTTATTTTAATTAAATTATTTTCAGTCTGATCATCGTGTCCAGACTGATATGACAAGCTGACGATAAAACAGAATTGTTTTGAAACATGTCCAAGAACAAATCAACATTTATATTGAGGTAAGATGATCAGACTGAAAATAATTTAAGAAAAATTAATGTCTGAACTGGGAATTGAATCCTGGACATCTGACTCCTGTACTTCGGTGTGCAGTCCATTACAGAGTCGGAGGCCCAGGATTCAATTCCCAGTTCAGATGTTAATTTTTCCTTCGTGCCTGGAATGGTGTAATGGACTCCATACCAACATACAGAGTCGGAGTCAGGAATTCAATTCCCGGTTCAGATGTTAATTTGTGTTTAAAAAAAAATTCTTTCAAAATTTTTATTGAGAAACTCTGGGAAAAATACAATTAGGAAGGCTTCAACATAGGGTAATATTAATATGAATCTTAGAGTACTGGATATTGTGATATGAAGTGGATAGGGACTTGTGGAAGGCCTCAGTAAATGGAGTTTTGAACTGTGGAATACATAAGCCATAGTGTTTATTTGTTAGTTAGTTGTAAATGTACTGTATAATAATGTGTATTCTGGTATTCAGGGTTCATCAGGTGTCTTCAATATTGATTCTGTGGTTGACATCACCATGGAATCTTCAACACCTGAACTAACAGAATCAAACAACGATGGTCATGACCTTCGAGATTCAGGATACTCAGAGTTCTCACAAACACCAAGCAGTAGCATTGGTAACAACTTCAATAACCTGTCTTATGAAGACTTTGAACTGCCCACTCATCGTCGTATGGGAAGCGGCGACAATGCCAACATACATCTCACCACCGGCCATCTCGCCTCGTGCTCAGTCCTTCCCTACTCCTCCACCAATACCACCTAAAGCTGTAGTCAACCCTCCGTCATCCCTTCCTTCAGGCTTGTCAACACCTAACTCACCACCTGACTTTGTGAAAACTCCGAACGGTACCCTGGAACGAATACATCGTTCCTCATCTCTTACAGTAGATGGTAGTTCAAACTCCACGCCACAAGGAGGCAGCCCTGGAAGCATTGTAGAGAACTATTCTGTTCCAAGATTAAAATCACAAAACTCTTCAGCGGGAGACAGTCCAACATGAATGTAAGTTTAGAAAGTAGGTTTTTTCAGTTGTCCTGCCTCGTTTACTACCTCTGCTGAAAAAGGAAAAAGACTTCAGCAAGTGGTTTGCATATTATCCGGCTTATGAAGTTTAATTGTGCCTGTTCGTAGACATACAAGACAGGTAATTTTATTTTATCTTGCAACTATTTTATAATTGTGGTATGAAGAGATAATATTGATAAATATTAACACACAGTCTGATTATTATAATTAAAATTATGTTGCCTACAGTGGTCCAGTAAGAGCTGTAATGAGCATATGACAATAATAGTGAGTCATCCAAATATCTTTTAATCAGAGTTGCAGCAGGAATTCTAGTGATCAATAAACATCACTTTACCCTGACTGGAGGAAGAGACAAACAGGGTTAACAGATTAGATCCGACACAATGTTGTTTCAACAATGCAAGTAACTACATGTGTAGGTCTACAGTGTGTTAAGAATAAATACAAAATAATATTAATAGTGAGTGGAGAACATATTTTAATCGACTCACCTCATACATTTTTAAACTTCTTTGATACCGACGGTTTCAGACAAAATCATGTCCTTCTTCAGTCATGGCTTCCACTGACGAAATTCCGTGATGGCAGCACAAGAAGTGATGTCACTAAAGAAATCAACAATCATGGAATTTCATCAGTGGAAGCCATGACTGAAGAAGGACATGATTTTGTCTGAAACCGTCGGTATCAAAGAAGTTTGAAAATGTATGAGGTGAGTCTATTAAAATATGTTCTCCACTCACTATTAATGATACAACCTCATAATGTTTACTTCCCAATATTAATTTAAATATAACAAAATAATATATTAAGATATATTTATCCCAAAGGGAGTGTTTATGTCTGTTGTTCTGCACCTTGGTCAATTGGTCAAACCTGGCCATCCTGGTGAACTTAGTGGTACCATAATAATATTAAGAGGCAGATGTAGACACCTCACCTCATAATTTGTACAATTTTTGAGAACATGTTTCAGAATTTTTGCATACTATCTTCTGAATGTTGAATTGGTGTTTGGCAATTGTGCAGGTTGCTTCCTCTTCCCTCATTAGATTGACCAGTGAACTTCCAAATCAAATAATCCTTTTCTCCAGGAATTTCAAAATTCATTCTTAGTTAAATATGGGAAATGACATGAGGTTCTTAATTCGTAAATTAATGAGTCATTTTTTACATCTTACCTCATATTTTATGTTTCTTAAAACACGGGAACTAGTTTTCAAGAGAAAGATCTCTCTTTCAACCGACATTATGACTCATCTTCTTCTTCTTCTTCACAGTTTAGGCTTATTTACTAGCCTGTTCCGGCTCCAAATTGCTGCTCTTTCCATCTTTTCCTTGGTCTTCCTAAGCTTCTTCTTCCTCGTGGTGAATAGTTGTATGCCGCTTTTGGTATTCTATTCTCAGTCATCCTTGCCAAGTGACTCATAATGTCATAATGTCGGTTGAAAATGAGAGAGATCTTTCTCTTGAAAACTAGTTTCTGTGTTTAAAGAAACATAAAATATGAGGTAAGATGTAAAAAATGACTCATTAATTTAGTTTCAAAATTCATGCTTACCTCTGGTTCCAAGGTTTGCAAGTTTCTGAGTAGGATGAATGGCTTTTCTGTGCATAAAAATTCTAAGTATGGGATCCTTTAAAAGGGAATAAAAGTCGAGGGTCCTGTACAGGACATAAAAGAACTTAAATTCTGAAAATGGGGCTCATGAGCTAAATTTATTGGCTCTTTCATGTCCAGATTTGAATTGTTAAATTAATGACCTTAGCACTTTAAGAGCATGATTAAATAGCATAACCAAATGGTCTAAGGCCTTTGCACAGATACAAGAATCATATACATTTTTAGTCTCCATAGCAGAAGAAATTTTCTCAGAGAATTACAGCTAGTATAAGATTGGTGCTCACCCAATATTGTGAAGAATTTGGCTAGTCATGATTAGTAGTGGTTCAAGGTTTAGAAAACTAGCTGTAATGGCAGGGAACCCTACATACTGGCCATATGTTATCTGTATACTGACTGAACGATTGTGCAAGTGAGGGGAGCAGCCATTTGATAGGGCAAGTACCTTCAAAATCTTCTATGCCTATTGTGTCATGAAAAAAAAATTTCTATGCCACCAATTTGTCATTTTGACATTTCTGTTATTCTCTCCTGGCATTGGCATATTGTAACCCACTTCTGAGGTTAGGGTGCCTGGAATGTGGGATTACGCTGCCTCAATGATATGATGGGTGATGATGAGAATGATGCACCAAGTGAGGCCTTAATTCTAATAAACTTAATCTAATGATGTGATTATGATGGCCAGATGAAGTTTGGGGGCCATTTGGGCCTTAAAGTTTCCTGGCATTTGTCTTACAGGTGAGGAAAAACCCCAAAAAACCCTCACCTAGGAAACTTGTCCCAACCGAGGATCAAACCTGGGCCCACTACATGACAAGGCAGCACACTATCTTGAGATCACAGCAATGGACTGTAATGGAAAAATATATCTGTACAGATTTTGTTCATGCTGTCAGAAGATTATTTCAAGAGAAATTTTCATGTGATTAGGTACCAGCCTTTCCTCACATGGCAGTGATGATTACATAACCTCTATAGTGCATTTGAATTTATTAGGCAGTCGTAACAAGTAACTGTTGAATTACAGACTCTTGTATTGCTCAAATGGAGAGTCGAGTCCAAACCAGTTAACACTGCCTGCAGGAACTGATTGATGGCTTAGATAATCCAGTAATTTGTAAGCATGTTGATAATAGAATGTGGAAGTGATTTATGCTAGAAGTTGTAGAATTTGGAAAATGAGCTGCATAGACTACTACAGCCACTACATCTTCCATGAGGATCGGTCACCTACTTCCCTCTGGTGCCACGTCCAAATCACTCTTCTTCAAATTTCATCATTTTATTTAATTAATTTGTTAACATGGACGTCTTCTTAAGCCTTTCAGGCAGGGATATTCCATCGTTGCAGCACTGATACTGCTGTTATTCTTATAAAATAACTTGACTAACTTTTAAATGTGGTCAGAGACACGAAAAATGCAGTGTGAATTGGCATTAAAACACTGAAAATTCTTTTAAAATTACCTAATTTCATGATTTCTAATTAATTACAATTGTGAAATATTTGCAAGGTAAAACGAAAAGTCCATAGAAATAAATGAAGATAATTATGTTAGAGAAATAAGTGATTTTAAATAATTAGAAATATTGATTTATATTTTGTGGATTCAGAAATCCTTCCATTTAAGACAAAGGATAGACTGTGAATGTAAACTTGATGAATTCCATATCATTCCACACATGTACTGCATTCCCATAAACAAGATCTGATATTCTCTTGTTACTCTCATAAATTATTTAAAATTTTCTTGTGATATTCATAAGTTTGTGAGCGATCTTCAAAAGATATTCACTAGTGAATACTATCATTCAGATAGAAAACATAATAATTCAATTTTTTTTAAAATAAATTTCTAATGATACTGTATGTCAGAAATGATTTTATAATCACATTTGCTCCCATTATTATGATTATGTTTGCTCTTTCTTATATGTCTTTTTAAATCTAGACAAAACTGACTTTATCTAAAATAAACATTAATTTAATTTTACATTAGTATTTACAGAATTTTCTTTAAATTGTTAATACTTGTGATTCATTAACAGTTTCTAGTGATTACTTAAATTTTTATTTATGTTTATACAACATAAAGAATGTCAGCCATGATGGTCTAATGGTTATGTTCCTTGCTTCTAATCCCAAAGGTTGCAGGTTCAAATCCAGCTAGGGTTGATGGATTTTTTTAGGATGGAAAAATCGAAGGAACAAGTCCTCTGGGAGGGACTTTAAAGCTGTGGGTCCCAAGTCTGAAGATTTTCATGCTCATAAAAGAATTTTAAGCCTGAAAAAAGAGACCTCTAAGCAAAATTTTTACCAACATTCTACCACCCAAGTAATGTATTAGTAAGTTAATGTTTTATTTTAGAAAGTAATATTTTGAGGTTTTTTTAATTATATTATTTGGAGTGTGTTTATCTTACCTCAATATTAATGTTGATTTGTTCTTGAACACATTTTGATTGGATATCAACATTAATATTGAGGTAAGATAAACCGATTCCAACTAATATAATGTATTAGTTGCCTATTGGGTGTCTCTTGAGGTGACATGCCGACCACATTGCACTCATGATATCTGTAGGGAAATAAGCATAACTAAATTCAGACTGGTTGAGAATCCCCAAAGGAGAGGCCAGGACCTACTTGGGCTGTAAGAGCCATAGGATGGAGGATGGAACACAGAGAATAATTTTTTTTATTGTGCTTAGATTTGAAATTATTTTTTTTATTTCAACCTTATATTACAAAAATAGTGTAAAAATTTGAGAACAAAAGACCAAATATATTATACCACCAAGTTAACTTCGCAAGGAAGGAGGGGAAGAGTTTTAGCGCTAGTATTGCCAAACTACTGAATCTGTGGAAGGGATGTAGGAGAAGACTGTACATCCGATCATGTACTGAAATGGTTCAGTTTTAAGTGTGGGTGGAGAATCCCTAAACACGTGTGAAAGATCTTAACACGGTGGTCAAATTAGTCATTTAAGCACATAACGCTCAAGTGGTTGGATCATTTAAAATCACAGTATTTGTTGTCTCTCCGTTACCAGCCTTACAATAAATCACAAGTGGCAACATGTAATGAGAAGGGACAGCCCATTCCTACATGTAACCCCAATACTAACAGGGTTGTCTAATTAGTCATTTTGCCAATGACCGCCTAGAAGGATGGACCATTAAAATCCATAGTATTTGTCAGCTCTCTACCTGCCAGACAAGAATATATACAGAGGACAGGAAATGGCAACATAGTAAGAAAGAGAAAGACAGCATGTTAGTTAACATATTTTCCATCTGCGCAGACTACTTGGCAGAGTAATAAATGGGAGCAACTGTTAATCATTACTTACTCAAAATTGTAAGATAATGAGGCTTACTGCACACATTATGGTTTTAAATACCTCATTTAATTCTAATTAAGAAAAGAGATATAAATATAACAAGATTCATTTACATTAATTTTGTAGTTAAAAAATTAAAAATAAATGTTTGTATCATGGCATCTGGATGTACTGATCTAATAGTTCATTAATGATAGACATTTTTTACAAAAATAACAATGTAATTTATTGTTAAACTTTACAATTACAAGATAGCTCTTTATGTTCTTGATTTTATTTATTGAGCAGATATGATATAGTAAATAATATTAATATTTAATTTTAGGAAGTTATATTTTGAGGTTATTTTAATTATATTATTTTTGGTCTGGACATCTTACCTCAATATTAATGTTGATTTGTTCTTGGACATGTTTCAAAACAATTCTCTGTTTTATCTTCAGCTTTCCCAGACTGGGAAAGCTGAAGATAAAACAGAGAATTGTTTTGAAACATGTCCAAGAACAAATCAACATTAATATTGAGGTAAGATGTCCAGACCAAAAATAATATAATGATATAGTAAATTTACTATATTGTTGGTCATATTATCTTGTGCAGCTATAAAAAATAAGAAAATATCAGATTATATAAAGAACTCAAGAATAAAAAGGAAAAGAAAAATTATTTGTGGTTGAATACAACTAAATAGAAAAGTTGACAATTTTGTATTCTGTAATGTTTTGTAGAATTTTTAAATTAGTAATCATAATATAAGAAAAAAAATTGCTGCTACCAACTTCTAATTTTAAAAAAATCTAAGAAATTTCTTTGAATATCTCTCACAAATCAACAATGCTTTGTTTGCAGCAAGAATGTAAGAATATATGAATTATTTACAGCCTAAAGATACTTCTAATATTGTAGATGCCTTAACTTTTAGATGAAATGTTACAAATACTGTTATAATTGTCAAATCGTACATTGGAAAATGGAAGCCAGACAAAAAATTGTAATCAAAACAGTTTCCCTAATTCTACTCTTTTACAGTAGTGGGATTCTATGTAGCTATGTAAAAAGTAGATTAATATTTTTTTTTCACACTTAGTTCAATAATCTTCTAGTCATGTGTAACTTAGAAGAAAATAAGCCAGCTTCCATGCCATTTTTACTATAGTGTAACAAATAAACACTTAATATGATTTTTTTATTATTAATTTAACACTTCTCATAGAAGGATAAATTATATTTGAAGAGAAAAATTTTCGCCTAGACCGGGACTCGAACCCGGGACCCTTGGCTTTCCGGGCCAAGTGCTCTACCAACTGAGCTACCGAGGCGAGTTACGATCTAGACGCAAATTTTTCTCTTATGTACGTTGTAATTCCCTCGCGCCAAATGCTTGAAACCATAGCTTCTATCTTTGCAAATGGCGGCTTCTTAGTTAAGAAGATATTTATTGGGAATTTCTTCTTCTTCTTCTTCCTTCCAAGTATTAGGCCAAGGCCTGTTACGATCCTATAGAAAATTTTCCTTATGGGAAATTCTCGTATAAGACTTGAAAGCATAATAATAGTCCCTTCGATTGGTTGCTGGCCAAAGGAAGGCAAGACCAGTGATGGGGCTGCCATCTTATAGCCTCTGGTCAGGCTTTTCTGGAGAAGAAAAGAAAATAAAGGAAAGGAGAAATGGAAGAAAGGAAGGACTCCCCTAGCCCTCGGATGCCCTAATAGCGTCGGGGTCGAAAAAACAAGAGTTAACCAAGAGAGGTTAGATAGAAAAGTTAAAAGAGCGCAAAACACAAGTAAGTGGAAGAAATGTTTTGCACAGCTTGGGCACCTTGTGGTCGCCATCCACATATCCCCTAGATGAGGACAACACTACTTTATAGCCAGTAGGGGTTCTATTGAGGATTTTTTTATTATTAATTTAACACTTCTCATAGAAGGATAAATTATATTTGAAGAGATCGTAACTCGCCTCAGTAGCTCAGTTGGTAGAGCACTTGGCCCGGAAAGCCAAGGGTCCCGGGTTCGTGTCCCGGTCTAGGCGAAAATTTTTCTCTTCAAATATAATTTATCCTTCTATGAGAAGTGTTAAATTAATAATAAAAAAATCGTCAATAGAAGGCCTACTGGCTATAAAGTAGTATTAAATTCCCAATAAATGTCTTCTTAACTAAGAAGCCGCCATTTGCAAAGATAGAAGCTATGGTTTCAAGCATTTGGCGCGAGGGAATTACAACGTACATAAGAGAATAATTTGCGTCTAGATCGTAACTCGCCTCGGTAGCTCAGTTGGTAGAGCACTTGGCCCGGAAAGCCAAGGGTCCCGGGTTCGAGTCCCGGTCTAGGCGAAAATTTTTCTCTTCAAATATTACTTAATATGATGTTTTTATTATTCATTTCATACATCTCAATGATGGTAAATTATATTTGAAGAGAAAAATATACACTCAGACTGGGGTTTGAACCCAAGACATTTCACTTTCTGTGCAAATGCTCTTCCAATTGAGCTACCTGAGAAACTCCAATCTAAATGCAAATTTTTCTCTTATATACACTGTTAATTCCTGAGCACCAAATGCTACGAAATCATTGTTTTGATCTTGCAAATGGCGGCTTCTTTATTAAGAAGACCTTTTATTGGGAATTTTACATTATATTATAAAGCCGGTAAGGCCTCTTTCGATGTTTTTATTATTCTTTTCATACATCTCAATAATGGATAAATTATATTTAAAGAGAAAAATATATGTTCAGACAAATATAATTTATCCATCATTTAGCTGTATGAATTGAATAATAAAAGCATCGAAAGAGGCTGTACTGGCTTTATAATGTAATTTAAAATTCCCTATAAAAGGTCTTCTTAATAAAGAAGCTGTCATTTGCAAGATCAAAGCAATGGTTTCGTAGCATTTGGCGCTCAGGAATTAACCCTCTGCATGCCACTGGTAAAATCTCTTGTGTCAGAGATTTAAATCGCACCTGCCGATGTGATCGGCTTTGCAAGTAGTTTAAGTACATTGTCTGGCAGGTAATGGACAGGAGCACCAGAACCGATCTAATCAGCTCATGACACCTAAAGGGTTAACAGTGTATATAAGAGAAAAATTTGCATTTAGATTGGAGTTTCTCAGGTAGCTCAATTGGCAGAGCATTTGCATAGAAAGCAAAAGGTCCTGGGTTCAAACCCCAGACTGAGTATATATTTTTCTCTTCAAATATAACTTAATATGATCTCCATTCATTATAATACATCCTACTTCTATCCTACTAATTCAATGGCACTATTGAACTCATAGGTTCATGACTTATCTTGATCCAATGTCTTTCAATCATTGAGAATCTATATATTACATTATTTTTGAGTGGTAAAAGTAATGTATAGATTCACAATAGAAATACTTCTGAATAGAAGAAGTCAAATATAATGGTACTGTACATCAACTATACGTAGACTTCAAAAAAGGCATGCAATTCAATTAAGAGGGAGAAGTTATATAGTATTCTGCTAGAGTTCGGAATTCCTAAAAAGTTAGTTAGACTTATACGAATGTGTCTATATGGCACAAAGAGTAGGGTGTGTGTAGGCAAACAGTTTTCGGATACCTTTGAAATCCACAATGGGTTGAAGCAAGGAGATGCACTATCTCCTCTACTGTTTAATTTTAGTACTAGAGCATGCCATCAATTCTTTAGAGGATGAAAAAGGCCTACAACTCAAATGGTATTAATAAGCTGTTAGTTTATGCTGATGATGTAGTACTATTGGCCGATAACGAGCAGATACTAAAGGCCAACACGCACACACTACTGAGTAACGCTAAGAAATTTGGACTGGAAGTAAATATCAATAAAACTAAATATATGGTCACACATAAAAATACATTATATAATGGAAATGAACAACTAATGACAAATGAGGGAAATTTTGAGGAAGTGGCTGAATTTAAATACCTATGAACAATAATCACAAACAGGAATGAGATGCACAAGAAAATTAAACATAGGCTCAATTCTGGAAATGCATGTTATTATGCATTACAGAGACTCTTGACTTCCCAACTCCTTTCAAAAAACGTTAAACTGAAAATATATAACACTATTATTCTACCAGTTATATTATATGGATGTGAAACATGGACTCTTACTTTAAGGGAGGAAAGGAGATTACGAGTATTTGAGAATAAAGTTCTTAGGAAAATTTTTGGACCAAAGAGAGATGAAGAGACAGGTGAATGGAGAAGACTTGCATAACAGTGAATTACATAGTCTTTATAGGAAGCCAGATATAATGAGAACAGTTAAGTCTTGTAGACTGCAATGGGCAGGACATGTGGCACAAATGGAGAATGAAAGACGTGCTTGGAAGCTTCTTGTAGGAAAACCAGAGGGAAAATGCCCTATTGGTAGACCAAGAATGAGGCAGGAGAATAACATTAACTATGATTTGAGGGAAGTAGACTATACAGAGGATGACTGGAAAACATTGGCTCAGGATAGGGATATATGGAGAGCTTATGTCCGCGCGGCCATGAACCTATGGGTTCCATAGTGCCAGTGAGTTAGTTAGTTATAGAAGAAGTCAGTTGGTGTGTTGGTAGTGACAGCTATCAGCCTTCGAACGAGAATTGTATAAGTGGAAAGAAATGTTAACGTTCTTATCATGTCTCAAATGGTGTAATTAGTATTATACTGATGTATAGAATCAAAGGATCCATGGTTCAAGCCCCAGTTCGAGCACTCATTTTTTTCTTTCTTAAATAAAACTCTATCCAGGATTGGAAAATGTTAATTCAAATAAAAAACAATCAAAACTGTATTACAGCACTCACCTTCCTACAGTATGTATTGTACTTGGACCAGGGTTTTCCCTTGCATTATCAAAATTTTTTGGCACAAGGAGTGTGCATTTCCAACCATTGCATTGATTCTGCATTTTAAATTGCTCATAAAGAGAGGACTGGAAATGTGATATTTGAAAATTAATCAAACCAGCATTATCAATAGAAACTATTCTCAAAAAAAAAAATTCTTCTTATTAACTTATTCTGTGGTTTGCAATCCATTAAGAGGCTTGACCTCCTTAAAGATTTTAGTCCAAATTATCATTTCTCCTGTCTTTCTCCTCCAACTCCATACCCCATGTATCATCAGATAATTCTCAATATCATCCAGCCATCTTGTATGAGGACATCCCCAAAGTCTCTGTTCTCCTATCCGAAAGTTATATCACCTCCAAGGTTGATGTCACTAGCCCATAGTTTCGGAGTAATTATACTAATTAAATAATCATTGTGTATAAAAAAATGTTTCTCTTCAAATATAATTGTGTATAGTGTTCATTCAGTTGATTGCAATTTTTAGTGTTTCCATAACAACCATAAAAATGAAAATGCATGGCTGTTAATTGCAAAACAATTAATATTGTTTTTTATTATATTTTGATTGTTTATACTCATGTTTGAACACCATTGAGATTAAAATTATTTCAATTTTAAAATTTGTACCTCATAAAACAGTCGTCCTCAACTATAATAACTTCTGTTATAAACGTCATCACACCATAAGAATTCCTGAGGAAGAAGCATGTCTTTGAAAGGCCTAGAATTTTAGTAGTGTGACAATGTTTATAACAGAAGTTATTATAGTTGAGGACGACTGTTTTATATGTTACAAATTTTAAAATTGAGATTTTTTATTATTATGGAACAAAAAAAAAAATCTACAGATTGTAAATATATCCATCCACCATGAGGGTAAAACAAGACAGGATTTTGTCAGCTTGGACTGGTGGGTAGAGAATATGACATAATAGCAACCCCTGCCATTTGGTAAATATAAATGAAAACAACAAAAAAATGTAAAACTGTGATTGTATGCAGTCGTATTTGTAATCAACTGATTGTATACATTTGTTTTATCTAATATGTTGGTAAAATACACTGCTACAACTGCACATCTGATAAAATAGAGATCATACTACAGGCCACAGGACAATCAGCATGAGATGTTAGCCCTGTGTGATAGCCCTCTTTACCCTCAGAATGTATGTCTAGTTCTCATTTTTATTAGAAGTTGAGTTGACCCCAAAATCAAAGTGCTGCCAGAAGATTTAAGTCGTTATAAAATTCCTGACCCTATATGTTGCAGCAATTAATTACTGGACTCCAAGTGCATGAGGTTGTGTGTTTAGTTCTGTTGAACTTTTTTTTTTTTAAATAATTTTATTTCATTTATATTTCCTTGAACACACTTCAATATATGATCTTAGAGGAGACTTTTTCTTATTTTTGCACAGCACAATCATTGAATCCCACTACTGTGTCCACCCCTGACTCAAATTTGGTACCTGTATCTTATATTACACATTAATAATGTGGGGAACATTTATACAAGATTTTTATAACTGGCACATTAAGATCTTGCACTTATTATGGTTAATATGCACTTTTTTTTCCCTTAAGTGTGCATAATTTTGTAAACCAATATTAATAGTTTTAGTGCATGCTATTGTGTGGTCATTTTAAATTAGGTATAAACAGTGTATTAAGATATGTAATGGAAAAGTTGGCCAGTATCTTTTTTTGTAAAGGAAATGTAACAAATCTTATTAATACTGTTAGATTGAGAACTGTGAATTTATTCTATGCTTTAGGCCCTTATGATTCTATACTCCTCTCAATTATAGAATATATTTTAATCACAAAATTGATAGGAAGTGATACTATGAGGCATTTTATCAAAGATATTGGGAAATGTCCTTCAAAACATGTCCCAGGTGAGAAAGCAAAATTTGAGGTGAGATATAAATAACCAATTTAATTTCTTTAATAAAGTAAATGTAAATAAACTTTACACGACCTCGAAGCTATTATTTAATGTTGCAATAAGTTTTAATGAGTTTGAGACCCAATGAAAAGTTCTGAGATCAAATGGATTTTATTTACATGTGCTCTGTTCTTTAGTTGAAAGGAGTATAAGCAAGTTTGATGTTATTTTTTTTTTTTTGGATTTTCTCTAAAGTACATTTCTATATTGCATAATGTTGTAAAAAGATCTTAAGTAAAAAAATTAAATATATTACAACATTAATTGGAAAATTATGCTCTTTGGAATGTTCTAGATATCTGAAATCATCTTCCCTTTAGGAAAAATATTGATAATCATAATCTTAAGAATTAAATTAATGTTTTTATTATCTCACCTCATATCCTTTTTCTTCTATACTGCAGTTTCGGAGCTTATCTCCATCTTCAATAGCCTCTGGTCGGCCGGTGTTATGTCGTTTCTTGGCGGTTTTCTTCTTACTTCTATCGATGGACCAATGAACCTCTGGATCAGGTCAAAATTTGCGGGAGTTTCGAAATTCATGAGTTTATCTTTCTTATTTTTTTGGATGTGGATTTTTTCCCAGACCAGAGGCTACTGAAGATGGAGATAAGCTCCGAAACTGCAGTATAGAAGAGAAAGGATACGAGGTGAGGTAATAAAAACATTAATTTAATTCATAAATTAAACCTCATAGTGTTCTTTCCCTGTGAAAGTTAAATAAATCATAACCTTCCTTTCATGTCATAATTTTAAAAGATCTGTTATAGTCTACAATTTTTTTTTTTCAACCATGTCTCTCTAGGCCACCCCAATGATCTTCTAACATTTGGTTTGTACTGGAGAATATTGTTAATATTAATGTTATGTAAGATGATTATATCTTCTAGGAGATTTTGAGAGAAGCACATCATATAGCGTAAATGTATACATTAGAATGCTTTCAAAATTTTTATGTAAATCATTGGAAAGAAAGACCTAGGCATAGGTAGAACAATAAATATTTGGATAAATCTTACGGCAGAATGGAAATTGTGATAAGAACTTAATTAAACCTGCAGGTTCCAGAATCTACGTATATAGTTAGTTTAGATGATTTTACCACACTAAAGAGCAAATTTTCCATATAGATATGGTTATATTATTTTAAAATAGAATTTTTTTTTACTTAATCCCTTTATATGCATGCATGGAGTAATATGAGCCAAAAATTAAAGCAAGATTTAAAAAAGATGACTTTTTATAATATGGGAAATTAATTAATTTAATTTTGATTTAATTTTTTACAATAGAAAATATAAATTAAACATTGACAAAACATGAGAAATTGGCTTAGCCTTCATGGTTTTTAAGTTCAAATTATGTTCTATGTTCATTGGTTTAAATATTATTACAGTGAAACCCCGTTAAAACACTTTTCAAAGGACGAAAACTGTGTATTAACCAGGATTGTGTATTAGATTGTAAGTGATAAAACTATATTTTTTGAGGTTAGACTATATTTTTCATTAATATTATAAATTTTATTGCTATACAAATGTGAACTGTGAATAAAAAGAGAAAGTACAATAGTACTGATCAAAATGTCCTTAATTTTAGCTTTCAGCCTCAATGTTAGCTTTGTAAGTACCATTAAATTTGGAAACAATTTCATAAAACTTATGATGGGAATTAACATTATGAGGCTTTCAAATTAATAAAATTAAAATGAGTCATACATCATCTCACCTCATACACTCTGTGTTCTTCACATCACAGTTTCATGAACAAGTAGGTACTGAAACACGGTCCTGTGTTGTGAAGAACACAGAGTGTATGATGATGTACAACTACTTACTTGTTTTAGGAATTCACACTATGAGGTATATTCATTTAGCTAGAATTTTTTATCACTCACCTCGTATTGTTCTTCTTATTTGACTATAAACTAGTTTCGGAACACAGTTTCTGTTCCATCATCAGTATCGTCATGACCATTGTTCTGTCATCTTGAAGAGCCATCCTTCGCTCCTTCCATTGGCAGACTGAAAAACCTCAAAACCAGGTCATTCTCCCCGGGAATTTCAAAATTCATCAATTTCTTCTTTTGAAATTCCTGGGGAGAATGACCTGGTTTCGAGGTTTTTCAATCTGCCAATGGAAGGAGCGAAGGACGGCTCTTCAAGATGACAGAACAACAGTCGTGACGATACTGATGATGGAACAGAAACTATGTTCCGAAACTAGTTTATAGTCAAATAAGAAAAATAATATGAGGTGAGTGATAAAAAATTCTACCTAAAATATGTATGACTGATTTTAATTTTATCAATTGGAAACAATTGTCCTACTGAAACTCATTATATTTTGACTGAAATTACAAAATTATTGCTGAAAATACTACAGGAGAAATGTGTATTATATGGAATTTGAGTGCAATAAATGGTATGTTTTACGAGCAGGGACTGGACAAAATACTATTATGTGGATAAGTGTTGATCTTATCGATGTTTCACTGTAGCTTATTATAGAGTATAACAGAAGTTTTCAATCTTTTGAGTCCATGGTTCCTTTGAACTGAACATAAATACCCACAGCTCCAAAGTAGACTTAATGCAGGATAACTCTGCACTTGCAGTCCATTATGTGTCACATTCAGTACCAGGCACTGAGCAGGGCATTTAAACCCACAGGCCAGCCAGCTACCCTTTTCGTGGCACTTCAGAAAATGGACCATTATTCACAAACTATTATTCCTAGAAAATTCAAATTTTGTACATACCTAAAGGAGATATCCTAGTAGGATTTGATGGTGAAATAACTTGGGTGATTGACATCACATGGTATCGGCGTATCAATTTCAGGAAGTGGAAGTTCATCTTCACTTTCACTTTGTGAATCTTCTAATTCAGGAATCAGTTCATCACCTGAATCATCATTATACAAAATATTCACTAATTCTTCTTCAGTGAGATATTTTTCTTTTACCATGGTTTCACTCATGCACAAACAACAGCGCGATAATGAGAAAGATATACAACTGCATTGGAGTCTGGAGGCAAGTTTGGGTGAATGAATTCCATGTGTTGTTTGTTTTAAAAATAAAAGGGGATTCACCAAGGTTAAACGTGTCAAACGGGAATAGAAAATGTACATTTACACGCCATCTATGATCTCCAAGACATACTAAGCCAATACAAAATTTAGGTGCCGAATATAAATGCAGTTTCATGCTCGCTCTAAAATGAGTTAACTGATCGACGGCCGCATACAACCTTAACTGGTTTACGGTACTGAATGTGTTATTATAGTAGACAGATGCAGTTGAGAGAGAACATTCTGAGCCTGCACACAAATGTTTCTGTAGCATGTATCATTTCTAAGAAAACTTTTTTTTTTCAGATTTGTACATGGTGAAACAGATGATAAAAAAAGTTCATTTCTTTGTTTACAACATTATAAATGTTTTATCAGAATAAGATTATTTAAGGATTGAACTAGGGCATTCAATAAGTAATGGCAACACTGATGTAAATCATCAGCGATCCTGGTGGTGACCATTGTAACATTGTGTTGTTGAGCAGTCTTTGTTTTATAAATCTGTAATATTGAAAGTCTTGAAGTAGCAATATTTTGTGAATACATTCACTGTTTCTCACATGTAGTAAGTAATACCACCATAAAAAGATGTTCAGTAGAATTTGTTTACAAGGTGAAATTGGGAAGTACTCGAACATCCACTAAATTCACCGGACATGAGCCCTTGTGACTATAACTTATTCACAAAGATCAAAGAATCTCTACGAGGCATTTGATTTAAATTAAGAGTTGATATCCAGAAAGCTCTAGAGTGAACAGCTGAGCAAATGGTGCTGCAGATGGAGTGTTCCATCATCCAAGGATTTGGCAATATATAGTTGAATTGTCAAGAGACTACAAATGAAGTTTATAATGTCAAAAGTAACCTAAATAAATTTTTTGTGATATTATATTACTTATCGAATGTCCTAGTATTCTTGATTATGGCCCAAAAGGTCAGTATTGTAACAGCAGATTAGTGCTTCCAGCTACCTTCTGTATGACAAAGATCAAGTTCAGAGTTATACTGTATCCACTCTAACAACAGTTACTAATGGCCTGCTAAATATCACTCAGTTGTACTGTGAAACCCAAGTGCAGTTTGATACTTTTGTTTAATTTCAGAGGAAATCATTAAAAATAAACAAAATTTGAAGATTAATTAAATCACAGTGGTGTTCCTACCAGAAGGGCACAACACCCTTGGGAACCACAATGCATTCTTTGAAAACCTCTGATCTGTAAAACACAAAACCATATTTTAAAGAAAAACAAATTTTAAATAGGTTTATTTAAGCTGTAGGGAATTCATTTCTTGCGATATTACTCCGAAAGTGTTTAACAATTTCCCTACATTTTATATTATTATTTCATCAGAAACTGAAAACTGGTTTAACCAAGTAAAAAATTTCAAAATTTTGTTTGTTTCAGTTCACAGTTTGCCTTTGCATTACACCTAAAAGTTTTTCTAGGAACGTGACAGATTTTCTATTTGTATGTTAGACTGTGTCAGAAGTCATTTGGAAAGGTCTAATTGAGGTCTTATCATCTTGAACTCCACACCCTGTTATAGGCCCTGACTTCCTTCAGCAAACTTTGTCAGCTTTTTCTGTCCTAGGCAGTCAGTTTCCAATTTCTGCATTCTAGCTTTCTTAAGTCATATTCCACTTCATCTACCTATCAAATTTTGGATCTGCAATGTTCTCACAGTCCATCAGGATTCAAATTTAGTATTTTCATAGTATATTTTTTGTCCATCCTCATTATATGTCCTGCCCATCTAAGCAGTTGTATTATCCATCCATAGTAATTCTGCCCGAAGGAGGTCCTTCACTGCAATCATAGCATTTTCATGCAATGCTTGCAGCTTTACTAGGGAATTGTAGGTGTGTTAGCTTCCCGTTGGTTTCCACACTGGTGAAGGATGATGATAATGATGATAATGATAAGGATGATGATGATGATGATGGCCATATGATTTCGGGGACCGTTTGGGCCTTAAAGTATCCTGACATTTGTCTTACAGGTGAGGAAAAATCCCGATAAAAAACTGCCCCGACCGGGGATCGAACCCAGGCCCGCTGTGTGACAAGGCAGCACGCTACCTCGAGACCACAGCGGTGGACAATTATATTATATTGAAATTAATTAATTATGTTGCTTTTGTCCAACATTTCATCTAATTCATAATGTAATTTATTAACCTTTTGAACGCCATGCCCGGCGTGCGCCGGTGAAAGTGTGTGTACAGCTGTACGCCACGCCCGGCAGGCTCCGGTTTTCAATCTTATTACTTTAAATATTTTTTTCCCGAAATTTTTACTTCAATAAACTAAAATTATTGTTCGTTCTATGTTTGTACATCCTTTCTTAGCAATACTTTGCACATCCCTTACAGAATAACGGTACAGGCTGGTTGTAAATCGGTTTTCTAAAGGAGGGTGTACATTCATGTTTCAAGGCCTTTTTTTTTTTTTTTTTGCTATGGAATATTGCAATTTCAGGATTTTCTCTTTATTTATTTTATTTTTAGTTGAAAAGATACCTGAGCAAGGGATAGGTTGTGCTGTGGAATACAGTGATTCATGTCTCGAAGTTGACGAAAATACAATTCGCGAGTTTATTGTGTCAGTTTTATCAGAAGATGAGAGTGACAGTAACAGTTCATCAAATGGTTATTCGTTTGACGAATGTGATAGTAGTCCTGTTTCTAAGAGAATATTATTACAATCTAAGACTGTAAATAGTAAAGCAAGTGATGTAGACCTAAATGAACAGTGTGTGACTGACAGTGGTAGGCATGTCGCGACAAACGGAACACGTGGCATAGAACAGCTGTTTGACTGGAATTGATTCGAACCCAGGACCACAAAAAAAGTTCAACAATATTTAATATTATAAGTGTATAGTGATAATACCATCAAAATTATTCAGTAGAATAAATGTTTTAGTGATAGTGATAACAAATTTCAATAAAGACACCGTGCTGAATTCGAACCTGGGATCTTTACAAGTGGAAGCAACACCGCCTAACCTTCAAATAAATGTATAGTAGTGAGTTTAAATTAAATTTACCATGGCATGTAGATAGTTAAATATACTTTATATAGGTTTATATTATATAGTATGGCGTAGTACTTTAAATTTAAAAAACCTGGCACCCACAGCCCAGCTGGTAAAAGGAAAACTCGGCAGTCAAAAGGTTAATCTGATTCTTAATTAAATTATTTTTAGTCTGTTCATCTTATCTCAATATTAATGTTGATTTGTTTGTAAACATGTTTCAATTATATCATCATCAGCATCTTTCCCAGACTGGTTAGATTTATGTTGTACACCCTGGATGTCGATGTCAGCTCCATCCTGTGGTTGGCCAAAGAACCTCCAAACAAGGTCGGTATTTCAAAATTCATAACTCTGTTTTTGTTCTTCTGAATATAGATTTTTTCCCAAATAGTCAGCTCTTTTGTATTTTCTAACTGTTTTAATAATTTAGTGTCCGAAAAACATAATATAAATTCGGACACTAAATTATTAAAATAGAAAATACAAAAGAGCTGACTATTTGGCTTAACTACTGTTATCATAATTATAGAATATTAAATCTATACAATGATTTCTTCTTTTTCATCATCCAAGGATTAAGATATTGGCTCATTCTGGTTTCATGAAAGCTAGAATTGTTAGAATTGTTTAGACCATCTTCTGTATGGGCATCCAACATTTCTCCTTCCGTATGGTTTATAATTCAGCAATAATTTTTAACTATTTGATCCGCCGTAGCCGAGCAGTTAAGGTAGGAAGCCTTGGCGCAGAGCTATGGGACTTGTGCTGGTTCGAGTCTCCATGGGGGAAGAAATTTTCTCATGGTATTTCGGCCAGTATGGGACGGGTGCCCACCCAGCATCGTGAGGCAGTTGGGTAGCTACAATAAGTAGCGGCTTCAGGTTGAGGAACTAGCTATAACGGCTGGGGGACTCGACATGCTAACCACATGTCACCCCTACACTGGCTGTTGATCATCTACCTCTGTGATTGACACATGTGGATGTGAAGGGCCAGCAGCCGGCTGGTAAAAGGGCAACCGCTGAAAAGTGGAAAAACCCTCAGTCGGATCTGTAAGTTTGAAAATATTTAGTTCCTTTCTTATATCTTCATTTCATTTTTTATCCCACAGAGTTTATCCTGCTATATTTCTTAAAAATCTCATCTCAATTGCTTCCAATCTTTGTTCTTGTCTTTTGGTGATCGTCCAACATTCTGATCTGTACATCAATACAGAAACATCCATTGCGTTACAAAATTTCATTTTTGTTTCTTTTCTTGTATTTTTAAGGGTTCTTTTAATATTGCCACACATATAATGATTTTGATTGATTAATTTTTTTATTATCTGAAACAAACAATCTTTAATCTTGATTTTATGTAAGGTACATTAAACGAATTCCCTATATTTATAGGATTGAAACTTGTAGCTCTGCTTGCTTGTTATATGTTAAGATTTTATTTCCAAAAAGTAAAATGATAAGACTGAAAATGACATTTGAGGGCAAAGAAAAGTAAACACATAAAACATAATCATGAAGACAATGTTGACATGTAAATTATACTAAATAATGGAGTAGCTTCTATATATTTCCGTCTTTTTTTTAAATATATGTATAGATATAATGATAATTAGAATTATTTTTAGTAATTTAAATGAAAGCATAGATAGATAATTTAGAAATATTTAAGATATGCCGGATGGATAAATATAAATGGTGATATTCAACATACCAGCCATAATTTTAAATTTATTCTCCAGTGTTGCCAATTTGCTTAGATTTATATTAATTTTAATAAATTCTACACATTCAGTGCTCTTTTTTCAGTCAAATGAAAAAAAACAAAGTATAAAATTACATTTTTTTTTAAATTGAGTTATATAGACTTCTGGCCATGAAATTATATTCTTTATATGCTGTAAAAAGTTGGCAGCTTAGTATTTATTATTGAATATTGTGGTATAAAAAGTAGCATGTCTAATTAGCATCCCAAAGGTCTTGGGTTTGATTACCAGCTACATCATAGAAATTTTTCTTTGAGTAAAGAATACCTTGCTGGTTGATATAAAAAGTAGCAAAATATGGTTAGGAAAACTAAAACTAATGTTGAGTGATAGCAACATTTCAGTCAGATATGTCTTATAATTACTTATTTTAGGAATTCTCACTATGATGTATATTCTACTTTAATTTCAGTCAGAGTTTGTTCTTTGAAACTGTTGTGAGAAGGACAAATAAAAAAAAACTAAAGCTGATACCTTTTTACAAAATATAAATAACATTTTTAGAACTCTAGAAGTGTACATAATAAAATGTTTACAAAAATGAAACTTGTTTCTAGTTCACCAATTATTTATTATGATTTGTTAATTTTTATTTTTCAGCTTTGATTTATGTAATGCTGTATTATTGATTTTTGCATATATAAGTATGATAATGAAAAGTTTCTTGGGTTTTCCACATCACAGATTCAAAGTTGGTTGATGGTCACTGATTCCAACGTTTTTACAATATACCACAAGGACTGAAGAGTTCTATTTGTATCAGTCTTAAATACCATCCGCTATATTTATTTGTCACACTATTGAACAGTCACTAGCAATCCATGTGTTGGTTTGTAATTGCACTACATTTTCTTAGCAGTTCATTTTGGAAGTATATTCTTAAAATCGGAGTCTTCTTCATTGTTCCAGGGATGGCATGGTTGGCAGCAGGAACAGTTTTCCATGCAGATGGTAATCTTTGGCCATCAATCTTGGTGTGTATACAGTGTGATCTTTTCTAAATTTCTATTGCTTCCCTATAAATTCTTGACTTTTTGTGGTCTATTTTAGCCAAAGTTTTAGATCTTATGAGGTTGATTTCATGTCTTTTCTGTTTCATATGTTGCACCAGAGTTGAAGTAGGTTCTTGACGGTTATTACAGCCTTATGTTCTTTCACTTAACAGGATATTTGTCTGTTGGTTCATCCTACATATGTTTGTTCGCATGAGGTGCAAAGAGATCTCGTAGATGCCTTGAGATTTTAAATTAATGTTATCTTTAGCACACCTGAGTATGTTTGAGATTGTGTTTTCAGAGTGGAAGAAGTTTTAATCCAATGTTTTTGTAGCAGTTGGCTTATTTTATCAATAATACTTTGTACAAACAGTAAGAAAGCAGTGCATTTTGCCTGTTGTTTCTTCTCCAATGTGCTTGGTTTGTTTCTTGCTCATTTAAACATACTTTTAACTGCATTTTCTGGGTAGTCATTGGCTAGAAGGGCCTGTTCCAGTTGGTTTTCTTCTTCATGAAGATGTTTTTTTGTCTGTTGGTCTCAGTAATCTAATAATGAGAGTATTGATTACTGAATTTATCTGTGTCGGGTGTGTTGTAACATTCAGATATCTATCAGTATGAGTCAGTTTCCATTATACTGTATGTGCAAGTCTTCCTTCGGGTCTCCTCATCACAAATACATCTAGAAATGGTAGCCGCTGTTCTTGTTGTTTATGTGTGTCATGAATTCATTAAGAGCAGATCTTCCATTAGGCCAAATTACAGAAGTATCATCGACATATCTCAACCATAATTTTGGCTTCAGTATTGAGGATTCAATTACCTTTATTTCTAAACTGATCATACATAAATTAGAAATAACAGGTGAAAGAAGTGATCCTATTGGATCTCCTTGTACTTGCTTGTACATCTGGCCTTTGTATCTGAAGTAGGTGTACCTGAAGTACTGTGTCAGCTCGATGATATAGTCTGGTGGTTTGATCTCTTATTTGATGCATTCTATAGCTTCATTGACCGGTAGGCCCCTACTTGAGTGAACAGAGAAACAACATCAAAGCTTACTAGAAAATCACCAGATTGGATTTCTTGATTCTCAAGATTGTAAGAAATGTTTTGCATTCTTTACATTAGTATTGACTTCTTCTGAAAATGGTTGAAAGTATTGAGTTAAATACATAACTGTATTCTGCAGCAGTGACCCAATTGAGCTCATGATAGGTTGAAGAGGAACTTAGGAAGGCTGTAGATTTTTGGGCAATGTGAAGATTTCTCTCATGGTATAAGCCACCTCTTCAACTTGTCCTCTTCTAAAATAGACCATGAAAAGTCAAGAATTTATAGGAAAGCAATAGAAATTGTATGAATGTCCAGGATGATGGCCGAAGATTACCATCTGCATGGAAAACTGCTCTTATAGCCTACCATGTCATCCCCAGCACAATGAAGAAGATTCCAATTTCAAGAATATCACAGTTATGCAACATGGAATGTGGTCAATGCTTGGATGGGCGTACAACTTCCCAAATGGAGACTAAGAAAACCTAGTGTGATTACAAAATATCACATGGATTGCTAGCCACTGTCGAATAGCATGACAAATATAACTGATGGTATACAAGTAACTCAAACATTTCAATCCTTTACAACAACATGCGGTTTCATGTCGAAAGGTTGGAACCAGTGGCCATCACCCAACCTTGAATCTGTGATGCAGAAAACCCAAGAAACTTTCATTATAATATATTTGTTTTATAATATATATATGTTTTTCAATCACTGAAATAAATAATTTTAAGAAGGGCAAGCAAATGTATTCAAAGTTGAATTAGATGACTTACAATGGTAAAATTGTAAACTTTTATCCAGAACAATATTGATAACTCTGTATTTTTGAAGTGTTATATAAGTCCCATAACTATTGCATTATAATTGTGACATATTTTCCATGGATATAAAATTTGATGATGCTGAGAAATTCAGATTATCAACTACTTTATTAACTAAATGACATAATCCAAGAATGCAGATTCTTGATTTCACTTTCAACTTAAGTTATCCATGAGATTAGTATGTAATTCTTACCACAACAGGTTACAATAACGGTAAATACCAGTATATCAAAACCATAACATATATGAGAGTTTCGTGATATAATTTGCACTAAACTGTAGAGTTTTTCTCTATGTATTCCAAAATTGTATACATAATTTCTTTTATATATTTATATATAAAGTTCTTTTTACAAAATTTTTGATAAGACAAATCCATAAAATATCATATATTGTTTTAAGATTTATTTTTATATTTTTTTTAGTATATTGTCTATGCATCATTATTTTCATTTTGTAAATTTATGTATATTATATACCTTGTCTTACATAATTATATGGCCATTTGAAAATTAGATGGTTTGTAATAATATTTAGATGAGAACACTTAATCATGAAAGACCTGGTATTTTACATCTGGATTCAAATGGAAAGTGGATAATATAGAAAAATGTGGGAATATAATCTGGGACCTTTTGTTTCATAGCACTAAGATACTTTAATATGGCATAATATCCTCTCTCACTGAACTCCAATTTACTTAATCAAATCATAGCCCAGTGATAATCTTGCTTTGTTTCTGTATGCTCTGCATTATTGTTATGGAAACTTCATACAGGCCTATGCATTTAATAAAAATTACAGTGGGAAATAACACTATGAGTTGATTTTCAATATATAATTGAGTTGGTTAAAGTGTTTTTACAATTCACCTCATAAAGGTCTGTGTTTTCATCTTCAGTCAAACTCCAACTATTGAAATTTTACCATTACCACCATCTTCTCAAATGTGATCTGGTGCCGATTTTATGAACTTGGAGAATAAATTTTGCTTACTGGGAACTTCAAAATTCTTAGATCTATATTTGTTCTTCTGAATTTATGTATCTTTTCTCAAACTGTTAATTATAAAACCTTTTCTAAATGTTTCAAAAGTTTAAACTAAACTTCTGAATGTATATTTTAACTTCTCTGTATGACTTCTGAATGTATGAAAAGATGTACATTCAGAAGAACAAATATAGATCTGTGAATTTTGAAGTTCCAGATGAGAAATAAATCTCCCAAGTTCATAAAATTAGTACCATATGGCAGTTCGGAAGATGATGGCAATGGCAAAATTTCAACTGTTGGAGTTTGACTGAAGATGAAGGCAAAGGCCTTTGAAACCGGTAATATGAAAACTTGGAACTTTATGATGTGAGTTGTATAAACATTTTATCAAACTCATTTATAGATCATATATGTAATTTGTGTCAAATATGAAGTGTGTTAAAAAAATATTGAATATTTAATTTTTCTACCTAAATAAATTAAACATGAAAGGTGTCTTTTGGTGGAGACGTTTAGGAGACATTTATACATATGCGTTAAATAATTTTATGCTTGCAGAAAGTGTCAGTTACTGCTAGTCAACCTCTGAAGAAGACATGCAGTTATTCCCCATTGGATTATAATTTTTGTGAAATGTCAACAACATTTGCAGCTGTAACTAAATTAACTAACTCATTGGCACCTATCAAACCTGTAGGTTCATAGCCACTCAAACATATGGTCTCTATATATCCCTCTCATGAGCAAATGTTTTCCAATCATCCCCTGTATAATCTACTTCCATCAAATAATGATTAATGTTATTCCCCCACCTCATTCTTTGTTTATCAACTGGACATTTCCCCTCTGGTTTTTCTACAAGTCTTGAACAGCAATATTGCATTAAATTTGCCAAAAGCTTGGAAATACCCAAGTGAAAACTATTTGCAATATTCACTAGGCTTTTGGGTACAAGCACTTCACAGATGCTGCACATCAGTAGATAGTGAACTGCATCCCAGTAGGCCTCAGTAATTCAAAACGACTATGTTAATAACTGGGACTTTGGTCATGTAAGATTGTTGTATCTGAGTCTGAGAATTTGCAAACAAAGTCGGAGTAATCATGGGATCCGTACATTTTGTTTTGACAGAAAATTTAGGATTGAAGATAGTGCCTGCAAAATTCATGCCACTTGTGCTTTGCATCTTGGCTAAATACAGCATTTTCCTAGTATGTCAGGCTCCCTACTTTCAACATGACTTTGTGTGATTTTTTACTATTGTTCAAATGGAAAATTCCGCTGTAAGGGACCGGATTTGAATCAAGAATTATATGGAACATGACAGCCCAACTGTACACCATTCCCACAGCTGTTACAGAAGTGTTTCCAAGAATCGCAGGACCACTGGGAGAGTGTGTGTATTACCTGGGGGTTACTTTAAGTATAGTGTGAACAAATATATATACATTTCTCCTGACCAAATGTTTGATAATTTTTGAACACACCCGTATGTATATTATAATAAGATTAAAGTGACAATACTCAGTTTTGAACTAACATTCACATAGGTCATTCGGCTGGTACAAAATTACTTAACAAAGTAACATTATTCTTATTTTTATTGATGTTTTAACATCTGAGATAATTAATAGAGAGTTGGAATTTTCACGTCTCACCTTATATTTGTAGATTTCTTGAAGACCATTTTTGATATGTATCATTATCAATTCTTTCTAATGTATCATATCAAAACTGGTCTTCAAGAAATCTACAAATATGAGGTGAGGCATGAAAATTCTAATTTCTATTAATTAAAATATTACATTTTTAATCCCCTAATTATCAAAATATGAGATAATTTAATTAAGTAAAAGTCCTCATAGTGTCACTTCCTTTAAATATTAAAAAAATCTGAGATCATATCAAGAAAGATTTTTAAATTTTAGTTAGTTACTTGAAAATTGATTCTGTAAAGAAGCAACTGTTGTTGTGTAATGCTTGGCATTTGACATTGAAACTATTAACTCTTATGCACTCCAGTATTTTTCTATGATGAATCCAGCAGGTACAGGTAATTCGTAAATTAATGAGTCATTTTTTTTACATCTTACCTCATATTTTATGTTTCTTTAAACACGGGAACTAGTTTTCAAGAGAAAGATATCTAGAAAACTAGTTCCCGTGTTTAAAGAAACATCAAATATGAGGTAAGATGTAAAAAATGACTCATTAATTTATGAATTAAGAACCTCATAATGTTATTTCCCATATTTAACTATGAAAGTACAGGTAATCCTTGGCAAGTTTGAAGATTTTTTTTCAGCGATTTCTTCTTCTATGTAGCATAAAGGATAATTTGGATTTGAGTATATTCTTATTTTGTGGAATGCAGGCTTTCACGGCCGGTAATCATAATGTTAAAAGATTCCGGGCTATGTGGCCGTATTCTATAGCTGGTATTTCTTCCAGACGTTTCTCCCTCAACTGTGGAGGGCATCTTCAGTGGCGAGTGCTTCTAGGTGATGTTACCTTGTCAACATTCCGCAGATCACTTACAGCTGAGTCTACTACAAGGTAACATCACCTAGAAGCACTCACCACTGAAGATGTCCTATGCAGTTGAGGGAGAAACATCTGGAAGAAATACCAGCTATAGACCACGGTCACATAGCCTGGAATCTTTTAACATTATATTCTTATTTTATTTTAATTTTTTTGCTAAATAGTTACATTCTTTGGCAAGGCAAAATTTTGCTATGTAAAGAAACAACTTAAAATTATCTAATGAATTATGATACCATTAATTGACAATAGAATATGTATTAATTGGCGACACTGTTCATTATGGAAACCAGTTATAAATAATCTTGTCTGTCTATTGATGTACATATTTATACTATTATTATATGAAATTATGTAATATCTAAGTAGTAGTATTATCATGATCCTAGTCATCACCACATGTGATTTTGTTTTGTTGATCACATTGGTGATAAATTCACCATTGTGATTTTTAAAATATGATATGTTGAATCAGTAATAGTCACAAGCTATACTGGTTCAGGTGATAGCGTGTCTGAGTTGGAAATTGTAATTATGGAATTTTTAGTCTTGAGACTAGGGGGTGGGGTGTACAATTTCTTATCATTAGATTGTGCAAACAAATGCCTGAATTAGATTCCAGTCTCTTCTGCAGTTCGTGTGTTCACTGTTATAGCAGTTTGTTCATTGGATGGGGATGTTATGGCTGGCAGCCCCTTTGATGCTTACTAATGAGAAGAGTAGGCCACATGTTGGCATTTAACTAAAATAGATTATTATTATCATCATTACACGGCGCTACAGTCCATATCAAACCCTGGCCTCCTCAGTCCTCTTTCTCCGCACTTCTCCTCTCAATCCGAGGCTTGGTTTAGAGTTTCACAACATTAGTTTTTTTTACGGGATGATAAGGTTGCTCAGCACCCAACCTGGAGGTACAGGGTATCCGTATTAGTCTGGTTCTGCATCTGAGATCTGTCTGGCTTGGGAGGCCCTACCAGTAGCAATGCTTTGGCTGCCATAACTCTCAGAATCATTAGAACACACAAACCCCACCGCCACGATAAGGCGGGGATACCTTTGAGGGGCTAAAATAGATCCCTCAACCTTGAATTCTATTTTAACTAGATTCACAGTCCATTATTTCATATATCAAGTAGCTACCCAGTTGTCCTTACAAGGTTGAGTTGACATTCTCCAGACATCATTCTTCATAACGTGTATCCAGCCGCAGCTGATGACACTTTCCATTGCATACTTATGCTATAAGTTGCAACGGGGCTGCATTCAAACATGCTTATGTGGGCATTTAAGGTGGGTGTCCACAAGATTAAAAGAAAGAGATATAGGAAAGACAGAAATTAACCCTTCGGCCTCGAATACTCTAATACCATCAGGATCAAAGAAAACAAGAGATCACACAAGGGAGATTGGATAGGAAAGTAAAAAGAGGGATCTGGTACTAGAAAAGGAAGAAATACCAGATCGGTTCAAGATAAAAGTAAGAAGCAAAACACAAGTAAGTGGAAGCAATGTTTTGCTCAGCTTGGGTACCTTGTGGTCGCCATCCACATATCCCCTAGATGGGGACTCCTGAGGGTCATTCTCCAGACATTATACATAAAGAAATATTTCCTTGACATAAACTGGAATAAAACGTGAGACTCAAGTGATGGTAGTCAGGCATCATCACCTTTCTTTGAAAATCAGGCAAGTTGAAAAGAGAAAATTTTTCAAGAGGATAGAAAAAATAACTAATTATAGGCCTAATTTTGTAATTTTTTACTTATTTCTAGTTTATAGATATTTTAACATATAAGTAATATTGTCTCTAGGATCTTTAGGTAGTTTGTATTATTGATAAAACATTTATATGTATACATGTAATATAAAATACAAGGAAAATGGGACTTATGTTGTTTTTAAAGAAAGGTGAGATGCATTATCTGTTATCTTTGCAGACTGAGACTCCATTGATCTACTTCTGCTCTTCAAGAGATTATTGTAAGATAAATGAACTTCCCTCAGGGCAGGTTATCAGTCTTTTTCAAGGTAAGACTGGTAATAGCATCTGACCCTGTTTAAAATGGCATTTACATCAGAGAGGAAAACACAGAGATGTGATGAATTAAACCCTCGGGTTAAAGATAACTTGCAGACAAATAATTTAAGATAGGGATCCCAAGTTCCAAGACAAAATATTTTTGGGTTATCAGTTGTTAAATTGTTTTTTACATTTCATATTTATAATCCAATATTAAAAATAAATAAGAGTATGGAATAATATGAGACGACTTTAACCTTAATTGAGTGAAACCCAAATGCTAAAATTTTTTTTCGTCCAATGCCACAAGGTTGTTTTTAATGACATTTCTGGCTTTCTCTCCTGACACTGGTGGAGTTGTAATCCATTTCTTAGATTGGAGCACCTGGAAGGCAGAGTTATGTTACTCCAATGACATGATCGGTGTGATAAATGATAATGAAGTGCTGAGAGAGTCCTTAACCTAAACTTAGCTCATATTCCAGGCCATGTGCAACCCTTTAAGGAAAAATTCCTGTAGTCTAACCGGAATCGAACCCAGGACCTCATGAACTGTAGTCAGCAATGCTGACCACTAGCTTATGAAGCAGATCAAATCAACCATATTTTCAAAATGTAGCTTTTATAGAATCTATAATATTGTAGCAAATAACAAGCAATTCTTCAAAAACAATTTTTTTATTAGGTCTTAATATTTGATGTTTTATTTTAGGAAGTAATATTTTGAGGTTCTTTTAATTATATTATTTGGAGTCTGTTTATCTTACCTCAATATTAATGTTGATTTCTTCTTGAATATGTTTCGATTGGATTCAGTCATCTTCAGCATCTTGCCCAGACATCGAAACATGCTCAAGAACAAATCAACATTAATATTGGGGTTAGATAAACAGACTCCAAATAATATACTTAATATTTGAATTTCATCAAATCCTTAAATATGGCCTGAAACTACCCACTCCATTCTGTACTTCTAATTAATTTTTATTGGATTATGAGTGTCAATTTAAACAACTGATAGGCCTAATGCAGGTTTTTTTTGTCTAAGACCCTGGGTTTCCTATCCCAAATTGTATGTCTGTGATCCCTCTATATTCAGATAAATTATTTTGTTCAATTCATTTACACTCTAATATACTCTTGTAATTATGGATTTTGTACATACATACAAGTGAACAATAAAACAAAAGCAGAATGCTTGTGTTGAAGTTTAGCTTGTGACTAACTCTTTCAATATGTCATATGGTATTTTTGTTTACTCTGTTAATATAAATGAAAACTGTTATAATTTTAGTATGGTTACATAAATTGGTTGTTATAAGCCATATTATTATTTAAATATTTTGTATTTTTTCCCTTAGATTCACAAAAAAACTGATTAAATTATTATTTTTACAAAACCTGAAGTCAGAAATGGACAATAAAGGACTTCAAGCTAAGGTATGTAAATGAATTTAGAAATAATATTCAAATATTAATAAATTTTATGATATTGGTAGTATATATTTTTGAATGAACTATTCTTCATTCATTTCCTGAGCTTATGTATCAAAAGTGAAACACCATGTTTTATATCATTTGAATTATTATTATTTTAATATGAGTACTGTGCCAATCTAGATGAAGACATTTTCATTGTAATCTTCTAAAATTTTGTAAATGTGACTATTATCTTAAATGAATTTAAAAATAATAAATATATTTAGTAATGTGACAAAGATTTGACATGACCCATCCTAAAATCCACATTCATCACATTATCATCATCCTCCAAACCAAGTATTATACCTTAATTATTCTTCCATCTTATTCTGAATTTTCTCATCATCCCTTCATCGGATGACCAACTGATATTTAACTTCTTATATGATTTTATTTCAGAAAGAAAAATTTTGTTTGAACCGGGAGTTGAACCAAGATCTCTGACTGTACATCAGTGCAATAACCATTACGCCATTCAAATTTCCAATAGGAATGTCAAATTTCTTTCCACTTATACAATTCTCCTTTCATCCGAAGGTCAATATTCATCGCTATCAATAATGCCATCTGACGATTTCTATTCAAAGTATTTCTATTGAGAATTTAAATATTAGTTTTAAATGGTATAGCTTCATATTTTGATATTATATTTTAAATTAACACTTTCCAGAATTGCATATAGTTTTATTTTAGAAAGAAAAATTATGTTCAAACCGGGAGTTGAACCCCAGATCTCTGACTCTGTATGTCAGTGCAATAACTGTTATGCTTTTCAAACTTCCGATAGGAACGCCAAATTTCTTTCCACTTTTACAATACATCTTTCACCCGAAGGCCAACAGCCATCACTATCAACAACGCCAACTGACGACTTCTGTTCAAAGTATTTTTATTGAGAATTTGATATGAACCACAGTATAGCTTTAGGAATTTGTTAGGAAACCATCCTCTCAAGGTATTGTCACTAATTATTCTGATAGTATTTTATATACTCTGAAATTAGTTGCATTTTCAGCTCTTATAAAATGCTTTCATAGATTTTTTATGTTCTACTTATTATAACCTGCTGTTTCGGAACATGAACTTCATCTCACTGGCTGTTTTTCTGTTCTTATCTTTTGTCCATAAAATCCATGTCTCTCTGTCATTACTGTACAGAGCATGATAGGACCATATAGTTCCTTAGTATGTGAGCTTTTGTACCAAATAGGAGCAGCGAATCGTGATCATAGCAATTACCCAATCTGTATAACGAAAATGCACCTTTTATTTCATAACTCATATTGCATAATGTTATGTTATTATTCTATTATTTTACTTAATGATGCTTTTTACAGCTAAGGTAATTGTGCTCATTAGCATTGCAATTCAAATATACATGAGAAAAGAAAAACAAAATTTTCTCAGATGTCTCATTTTTAAGGCTACAGATTCTTTTACTTGCTGTAAATATACACTACAGGACCCAAGGCATTATTTCCTTTCCAAAGGAAACCATACCCAAGATTTTTATGCCTTGAAAAATCCCTCAACCTCAGCTGGATTTTTAACTCGCGAACCTTGAATCCAGAGACAAGCATGAAAACACTATATATCATCATCATCATCATCCGGTATCATGGCAGCTGCCACCGTCTTCCGGGAACCAAAAGCCATTCCTCCCTGTCCATCCATTGATCTTCCTCCAATCCTCTGATATTCATAGCTGCTTGTACCTCTTCTATCCAAGTTTTCTTCGGTCTTCCTCTTTTTCTCCTTTCTATTGGGATTAATTCCATAACAATTTTAGGCAATCTTTGCTCTGGCATTCTTTTGTCATGGCCATACTACTGTAATCTTTTCTTTTCTATAATATCTATGATGTCTGGCTCATATATATTTTTTTTAAGTCATGACTGAAGAGGGACAAGATGTTGTCTGAAACCGTCGGTACCAAAGAAATTTGAAATTGTATGAGGTGAGTCGTTAAAAATATGTTCTCCACTCACTATTAATGAAAACACTAGCCCACCAGGATTAACAGCATTGCAAATTGTTCATCTTATTAAATAGTGGAGGCTTTTAATATTCTTAATATGTTCTAGAAACCTGTCATGATAGTGGGGTATTAAAAAAAAAAGAACATTTTAAGAAATTTCATACTTAAGTATATACAATTTAATTTTGCCAAAAGAAGCCAACATATAGGTTTCTCTAATATGCCCAATAATGGGAAACTCCTGATTTTTTTAAGCTTACCAGATTAATGTATCCAGTTTTCTTTCAACTAATATGGGAAGCCGGAGGATTAATGGCATAAACCAGATTCCAGCTATTTGAAAACATATTTCTGTCTTGGCTGAATAATGAACAGTTCCAATAAAATAATTAATTTAGTGTTTACTGTTAGCTAACCATGAATATTGTCAAAACAAGCTGAATAAGTAAAATTCCTTGTACTTTTTTTTTTGTTAGGTCTGATAAATCTGGAGTTGACCTACCTTGTATGAGGTCGTTTTTCTCATGTAAAATCTTCATTAAATTGGTTTCTTGCGTATATTATCAATTACACAGTTACATTAATTTTCATTAACTTGATAAATTACATTTATCAACAACACCTTAGCTAAACACATGAAAACAAATTAATATCACATTTGAATGAACCTAGTACTGTTAAATTTTAAATTTGAAGAGAAAAATTTTCACCCAGACCAAGACTTGAACCTGGGACCTTTGGCTTTCCATACCAATGCTCTACCAACTGAGCTACCAGGGGGAGTTCCAATCTAGACACAAATTTTTCTCTTATATACATACACCAAATGCTTGAGAAGCCTTGGCTTCTATCTATGCAAATGGCGGATTCTTAGTTAAGAAGACATTTATTGGGAATTTAAACACTGCTTTTAAAAGATAGTAGGGCTTCTATTTATGTTTCTATTATTAATTTAACACTTCTCACTGAAGGACAAATTTAATTTGAAGAGAAACATTTTTGCCCAGACCGAGACTCGAATCCAGGACCTTTGGTTTTCCATACCAACGCTCTTCCAACTGAGATACCGGGGCGAGTTCCAATCTAGATGCAAATTTTTCTCTTATATACATTGTAATTCCCATGCATTATATTTTTCTCCACTTCTCACAAATAATATATCATCATTCAATTTTTTAGTTATTCAGTTGTACAGCCCATATCAATAAAGCTTCTTAAATTAATAAATTGCAATAGCTTCAAAGTATACCACGTAATTTGATTTCATACTGTTTCTTTCTGCTTTGTAATAAATGTAACTTGCATAATTAAATTAAATATTATAAATTTAAAAATATTATTTCGAAAATCTGTATTGATAAACTAGTTCTGCTGTTTGTATCAGCCAATCAGCTTTTGTTGTTAAAGGAACTCTTAAGGAATTGTTAGATCAATGACAAATACAATTCTCTTTCTAGTATCTGTGACATCAAGCGTAGACTCTTTGGTCTAGGCTTCCAGTAAATAACCAAACAATATACAATATCATATTTAAAGAGAAAAATTATACGCTCAGACCGGGACTTGAACCCGGGACCCTTGGTTTTCTAGTCCAAGTGCTCTACCATTTGAGCTACTTGCTCAGGTAGCTCAAATGGTAGAGCACTTGGACTAGAAAACCAAGGGTCCCGGGTTCAAGTCCCGGTCTGAGCGTATAATTTTTCTCTTTAAATATGATTTATCCATCATTGAGATGTATGAAATTAATAATAAAAACATCGAATATACAATATACTGAACTATATTATCTGCACATGCATGAATTGATCTGTCCCATGGTAGCAGGTTTTAGTTGGGTTAATGTAAATACAGAAGGCTCCATCGGCTGAATGTGATAGATACACATCTGGCGGTGCGACGAAAAATTAAAATTTTAATGATCATGCATAATGGATATGAATGAAACTTGGCAAATTTATTATTTTATTTTAATTCAAAATTATAATTATATTAGTTACCCCAGCAAGATATTATTTATAATTCTCAGTAATTTATTACATTTTACAATGTTGTCCTTTATGTCCAAATCTAATCATTATTAAGAAACTAAATGTATTAATTATTTCTATTACCATATTATTTAGGCAAATTTAATAATAATGAAAATAATGTCATCTGCTGTAGCTGAGCAGTTTAAGGCATGTCTTGATGTATTAGCCATGGGATTTTCACTGGTTCCAAATTCAGCATATAGCAACTGATTAAAAACTAAGCTGCAATTTGTTTCCCAACAAAATCAGATCAATAGGAATAGGAGATTATCTAAAGCGAAAATATTTGTAGCAGCCATAAGTTTTTTTTTTTTTTTGCGCTATGTATTATTTATTCCTCATACATTCCATGTGCCTATATCCAATGTCCGTTTTCGTTGCTTTTGTCTTTCTTACTTTTTTCTGTCTGGCTTTGACTAATTTGGTCACAAATAAGGAAATTAGAAACATAACGGGTCCCGCGCCGTAGCCGAGCGGTAGGAAGCCTTGGCACATAGCTACGGGACTTGCGCTGGTTCGAGTCTCCATGGGGGAAGAAATTTTCTCCTGGCATTTCGGCCAGTATGGGACCGGTGCCCACCCAGCATCGTGAGGCAATTGGGTAGCTACAATAAGTAGCGGCTCCAGGTTGAGGAACCAGCTATAACGGCTGGGGGACTCGACATGCTAACCACATGTCACCCCTACACTGGCTGTTGATCATCTACCTCTGTGATTGACACATGTGGATGTGAAGGGCCCGCAGCCGGCTGGTAAAAGGGCAACCGCTGAAAAGTGGAAAGACCCTCAATCGGAAATCAGAAACATAATGGAAGCAGAAGAAAGCATAATTGAAAGAATTGAGGAGAAGGAATTAAAGTGGTTAGGACATGTTTTAAAAATGGAAGATGAGCGATGGCCAAAGCAACTATTATCAATGGCATCCGACCAGAAAGAAGAAAAGAGGGAGACCAAAGTTAACATGGAAGGAAAACATGAAGACAGTAATGCAAGCAAGAGGGCTAAGCATTGAAGATGCTCAAGATCGTAGGCTTTGGAGGTTTGGCACGGGAAGACGGCAGCAGCTGTAAAAATCCTAAGATAGATGTACTATTTATTTGAAACAAGAAAGGTATTCTTCAAAAATCATGGATCTCAGACCATAAAGAGTGAGTATTCACCTAAAAGTCGTAATTTAAAAAAAAAAGTTTTTTCAGAACTTAATATGATTTAATTAACAAAATAAGATATTCCAGTAACCATAAAAATCGGATGACTTGGAATAACTGAAGAAATTTTCTCATGGAGTTTCTGTTAGAATGGGCTGGTGCCCACCCAGCATTGTGAAGAATTTTGGTAGCTACAATATCACTGGCTCCTGGTTGAGAAAACTTAACTATGACAAGTGGAGGACCCAATAAGCTGATCACATGTCACATCTATAGCAGCCAGATGATTGTTCATCTCTACGATTAATACATGTGGATGTGGGGCCAGCATTTTAATAATAATAATGATGTCGAGAAATTATATACAATTACCTGTCTTTCTTTGTCATATGTATTAGACCTGGTGATCTCTTTAATATCTCATTTCATCACTTCAGGCTAACATTTTTCTTCCCAAAGAATAATCTTCCTCCTTTATCTCATTCTAACATATCCATAAAAATCTCTATTAGGCCCTATTCTGTGCAATTTTCTTTAACTCCTTTCATGTTTTCCTTTCCAACTGTTATCCAAATATGTTTAAATACTCCGTTATCTCTCCCTCTTACCTCGAGGACTCAAATCTAATACAATATTTTCAAATAAATTATTTCATTATATGTCCTAACCATTTTCATTTATTTTTCTGCTTTAATTCCTTTTAACCTGTTTCTCTTGTTTGCCCACCACTGTAAAAGTATTCCTGTATTTTTATTTTTCAGTATTCTTCATAAATACTTTCACTTTATTTTCAATAATAAAAGCCCTTGTTTACACCTTCAGAGATCGATTGCATTAGAAATTAAATATATGCGATGTACAGTGGGATACACCAGAATGCTCCATGTAAGACATTACAAATTTATAAAAGACTTTAAAATTGAATAAATTGTACATTGTGTACAAAATGACAAAGTTGAAAATCAATATCAACAGAATGTTTCGAACTGGAATAACTAACTCACTGGCACTATCAAACTCGTAGGTTCATAGCCATGGAGACATAAGCTCTCCATAATTCATATACTGAGCTAATATTTTTCAATCTAGGATACCAGAATTAATTCTGAATTAAAATCCTATGGGCAAGAAATTTGGACAGATATTTCAAAGCATGGGCAAGAACGATGATAATGGCGTTGTTTTCAAGGTTTTTAAAGGATGAAATTTGATTGTCGGCCGCGGTGGGTTAGTGGTTATGTTGCTTGCCTCTAATTCCGAGGGACGCGACTTCAAACCCGGCCGTGGTCAATGGATTTTTAGGATTGAAAATTTCTGAAGATTTTCAGGCTCGTAAAAGAACCACAAGCCTGAATAAAAAATGCCTCTGTGCAAAATTTACCGACCGTTTCCCATCCAGTAATGATTTATTTCCCCACTAGATGTCTCATCGAGGCGTTAGGCCGAATCTCTATCACTGACTGACATCTATGAGTGAATGAGCGTAAGTAAAGTCACTTGGTCAATAAGTTCCCATTAGAGAGTGCCCTAATCCCGGCACAGGTAAGAAAAGGGCTTAAGAAGATAATTTTATAATGTATGTGGTATTCTATCTGGGAGGCATTACAAACATTTGTTTTCCCATGACGAGATTGGCTAGAAGATTTTGGCCTATCGCCTAGTTACTGATCTTCATTTCATTTCACATGTGCTTATAATTATCATCATCTTAAGAACTATTCAAGGGAAAAGTTATTTATTAAGATACACAACACAGAAATTAGGGATAAATGTCATATTCACGACATAACCAATTTTATTATAGATGGACAGAAATATTGGAAAGGTCATATAGAAAGAATGGAAGACAACCGACTTGCAAAAAGAGTTAAAGAAGATAGACCAATGGACGGGAGTAGAACAAGAGGAAGACCATCCAAGAGATGGATAGACAGTGGATGGACATCCAATACGTTTTCCTCCGAGAGGTGATTTTGGAAATAAACAGGATGAAAATCCTACAATAATGAATAAGAAGAGAGAAGAAGAAGCTAGTTACTGGCCATACATCCACATGCGACGTGGTCAGGATGTTCGGATTTCAGTCTTTATAGCTTGTTTTCACAACCTGGAGCCGCTGTTTATCGTACCTGGGTTGACACCGCAAAAATTGGCTGAAATTTCTAGAGAATTTTTCCGCCCATGGAGACTGGAATAACCGCGCCGCCCTTAATTGTGCAACAAGTATGGATGCGATACGTTAGACGGCTCATCCATGGTGCTTGACTATATATTTTCAATCTCTGTCTCTAACTCTTATTTTTGTCAAAGTAGGATTAATTTTTAATCTTATTTAAATTGTCTGCATTATTCTACAATTTGGTTTAACATACAGCTATTATCTAAATTTTAATGCAATTGATAAAGATTCGGTGTTCGTCATTTTTACGTGTATGTACCTCAATCTCCATTTAAGGATTTGTAATATCTGCAATTTCATTGATATTATTTTTTTCTTTTTCTCCTGGCGCGACAGGCCTACAAAGCCCTTAGCCTACCAGCCGGCTGCTGGCCTCACATCCACATGTGTCAAACACAGAGGTAGATGATAATCAGCCAGTCTAGGGGTGACATGTGGTCAGCATGTCGAGTCCCCCAGCCGTTATAGCTGGTTTTCTCAACCTGGAGCCGCTACTTATTGTAGCTACCCAAATGCATCACGATGCTGGGTGGGCACCGGTCCCATACTGGCCGAAATACCATGAGAAAATTTCTTCCCCCATGGAGACTCGAACCAGCGCAAGTCCCGTAGCTCTGCCCCAAGGCTTCCTGCCTTAACCGCTCAGCTACGGCGCGGGACTTCATTGATATTATATGTTCTATAATTTTTTCCCCGTAGTTTTTCCAGAATATTTAAGTTAAAATGCTGATAATATTATTTTCATTACATTAGCATATTTTTATAAAAAATATAAACAAAAAATAACTTGCCATCAAAGTATTTAATAAAAAATTGAAATCCTCTCTTGAAAACAGACGTAACTATCAATTTTGCGAAAGTAATTTTTAAGATGTTAAACTGAATGCAATATTCACTTTTATTTATATAATCTACTATTTACTCAGTAAGTAGTTTGCATACTGGCACGTGATATCATTTACCACTCGATTGTGATTAGCTTTAACAGTGTTCAATTTAAAAATAATATTCACGGAATTGTTGGTTACACTCTTATTCGAGGAAGGTCTTCAATTTGAAAGTCTAATGTGTATTCGGTGTTCCCTTAATTTGGTAATCTTTCGCTCAATACCAACCTAATCAAGTCACGAAAAAAATCACTAAATCTTATTCAAATGGAATTATGAATGACGTTGAGATTATTTTTATTAGTAACAGTTCACCAAACATTATATATATATATATATATATATATATATATATATATAATATTAATTGCCCTAGCATCTGATTATTAAATTAATATATTAAAAGAAAAGTTCCGGATGTTTTCACTTTCTCTTTTATACTGCATTTTACTTAATTTGTCAATATTTTTAAAATTCATTATGAAACACAGTTGAGGCCACTTTGTAAAAAAAAAACAAATTGGTACTCGAGATCTCATTCGTCCTCAACTAGATCAAATACTGTAAAATACTTGGAGACCTTTCGGAAACATGTTCCATCTTCTGCCGGCGGAAGTATATTACAGAATTTCATCTATATGAGGGCGACTGAGATCTGTGGTACCAATTTTATTTTTTAACTTTTAGTTCATTTGTGTTTTTTACTAGCTTGCTTATTATAACTCTCTTACTTACTTACTTACTGGCACTATCGAACCCTTAGGTTCATGGCCGCGCTGTCATAAGCTGTCCATACATCCCTATCCTGAGCTATTGCTTTCCAATAATTCTCTGTATAATCTACTTCCTCAAATCGTAGTTAATGTTATTCTCCCACCTCATTCTTGGTCTACCAACTGGGCGTTTTCCCTCTGGTTTTCCTACAAGAAGCTTCCATGCACGTCTTTCATTCCCCATACGCGCAACATGTCCTGCCCATCGCAGTCTACGATACTTAACTGTTCTTGTTATATCTGGCTTCCTACAAAGACCATGTAGTTCATTGTTATGTAGTCTTCTCCATTCACCTGTCTGTTCATCTCTTTTTGGTCCAAAAATTTTCCTAAGTACTTTATTCTCAACTACTCGTAATCTCCTTTCCTCCCTTAAAGTAAGAGTCCATGTTTCGCATCCATATAATATAACTGATAGAATAATAGTTTTATATATTTTGAGTTTAACGTTTTTTGAAAGGAGTTGGGACATCGAAAGTCTCTGTAATGCATAATAATACGCATTTCCAGAATTGAGCCTATGTTTAATTTCTTTGTGCATCTCATTCCTATTTGTGATTATTGTTCCTAGGTATTTGAATTGAGCCACTTCCTCAAAATTTCCCTCATTTGTCATTAGCTTTCATTTCCATTATATAATGTATTTCTAAGTGTGACCATATATTTAGTTTTATTGATATCTACTTCCACTCCCAATTTCTTAGTGTTACTCAATAGTGCGTGCGTGTTTTCCCTTAGTATCTCCTCGCTATCGGCCAATAGTACTACATCATCAGCATAAACTAACAGTTTATTAATACCATTGAGTAGTAGGCCTTCTTATTTATATCAATTTGCCGTAAAAAGAATAAATGCATTGGCTAAGATTTAAATAAAATCTTAGGCGATAATGCGCGTTGTAGAGCAGTTTTTAAACAGATTGCTTATTTAATTTGTATTTGTCAGCAATAAATTTAAATAAATGGAGTAAAGGGCACATCTCTGAAATAACTGTGAGTGATACATTTAAAATCGAGTAAGGATACTTTATCTGAAATAAGTGTCATTTGTACTCATAGTGATTGTCATATTCACTTCTGAATTAGAGATTTGCGAGTTTATTTTATTTATTTATTTCGTGGATTTTCTAGAGCATAAAAATTCTGAGTATGAGTTCCTCCAGAAGGGAAATAAAATCATGGATCCTGTTTGTAGGAATATCAAGCCTGAAATAAGAGGCCTGTCAGGAAAACTTGTTGGTCGTTTCATGTCCAGGTTTGAATTGGGACGGTAATATCTTTATGTGATGGATCCATATATAATATTTATATACAAACATTATTATGAGTCTGTTTGTTTGTTTGTCGTCTGTCCTTTATGGACTCAAAAACGACTTGGCCGATTTGGTTTTCACCATCATTTAGAGAATTTTTCTGGGACAATTAACGTATATAACATACTACCGTATAGGGTCGAAGATAACAAAAAGTGCATCGGTACTAAAATACGTAGCTTTTTTACGCTTAAATGACTTCGCTGCCTAAATCATAACAAATACACCAAATTAATGTACACATAATCGAATATTTGAAAAAAAAAATCTGCAAAAAAGTTCGCGACAGCATATGTCTATCTTTTAAGGATAACTCATAATAACAATGTTTGTCTTTCAGCTCATTGATGCCAAGAAGATCGGGATAAGTAGATTCCTGGGTAATGCAGGTAATCAGCATGGGGTATCTAAAAAGTATTACGGTGTAAATGCATTATTTTTAATTTTACTTATTCAATCAAACATAAAAACGCATTTAATTTATTTTACGGGTAGCAGCGCACGCCGGGTATTAGCTAGTAGCAGTGTATTACTTACTAAAATATAAACCTGTTAGGTTCTCTTAGAACAGCCATCATCAGCAGTTCCTTTCGAATCTAATTCGCGACGATTGTCCCTGTGTATAGGCTATATTGTAAAAAATAAGATAAAAATTAATATATCTTATTTATTTTTATTAATAGACACGACGCATGGGGTTATATCGAGCCTAAAATATTTGTGTTTAGTAGGTATATGTCCATCCGTAGTAATTCTGCCCGAAGGCAGGTCCTTCACTGCAATCATAGCATTTTCATGCTATGCTTGCAGCTTTACTAGGGAATTGTAGGTGTGGTAGCTCCCCGTTGCTTTTCACACCGGTGAAGGATGATGATGATGATGATGGTCATATGATTTCGGGGACCGTTTGGGCCTTAAAGTTTTCCTGACATTTGTCTTACAGGTGAGGAAAACCCCCGATTAAAACCTCACCTAGAAAAACTGCCCCGATCGGAGATCGAACCCGGGCCCGCTGCGTGACAAGGCAGCACGCTCCCTCGAGACCACAGCCGTGGACATAGGTATATGTAGTGAATTAATATTGTGTTTTGAGTAGATCACTAATTTAATTTTTATACTATTATGAAAAGGTGATTATGATGAAATGGTCATTCTAATGAAATTCCAATTTAGTATTTCCTTGACTATTGGAAAACTATAAAAGTTCCCAGTCAGGTTGTTCGGCCACAGGATTTGAATTCGAGACCCCTTGACTACAAGTCTTAAACGCTTCCGTATGAGCCAACCCTCTCCTTAATTCATGAATTCTACAGTGCTTTAAAGGGGAAAAAAAGCTGCATTTTAGTGTAGTTAACAATGACATTGATATTGATTCAGAGGGGAGAACAGACAATAGTCTTTATGACTCACACGTAATTTCAAGTATGTCATGACATTACGTGTAAAAATTTGCAATTCTGCATATTATAGTAGACATATTTTATATCATCCTATATTTTCAATGGAAATGCATGGAATTATTGGTTGATATCTTACAAAATTACACTCAGACTAGTTTTGATATTATGCACCAGATGGCAGATGTTTTCTATATAAAAAGGGGGATGAGTGATTGTGATAGGGGTTCGTCCTCTTTGCAAGCTAGGTCAGTTATCGAATTGGCACGCGAGAGGTCACTATTGCATGTGCGCGTACCTGGTCTTGTAATGTTCATTTAATCACTTTCCATGTGTATCTGATAAATACTGCACGTAAACATGCGTGTGTTATTATTGTAAAACGAATTTCAGTTGTTTAGATATGGACGTAAGCTTAATATTCTTTTATGAGTGTTGTTATTGATTGTAACATCAAAATGGGCGAAATTTATCAAGCGAAATACTCATTTAAAGGCCTTGAAGATATTTGTGATATACGAAGTGTAAGTGAAAAACAAGCTATGAAATCTACACCAAATTCTCCATGCACAACAAGAAATGTGAATGATAATAAAAATAAAATTAATTCAGATCAATTAATGAAACTGAATAAGTGTTTTTCTAAGATGGCATCAGATGCTGTCATAAAATCACCGATTTTAAGTGTTAAACTTGAGAAGTGTAATTCAGAACCAAATGTCTCGAAGGATATATAGCAAATGGAACTAAAAATGTCTCGAATAAAAGTGCATCTTCGCCATGTCAGAGTTCAAAATCCGAGCATTCACTGGCGGGAATCTCAAATCCTTGTCATAAATATCTACAGAGGAGTCTATTTTTACCATTCGAGAAAGGAGATTCATTTGAGGTAAATTTGTATTACTTTTTTAAATCTAATCATTAATTTTTTACTCTCCGTATTCAAACATGAAGTTGGGAAGCAGGGAAGAAAACTTTCAAGTGTTATTCAAATTTTACGCGGAATTCACAATTATTATTGTTATTATTATAATCATAAACAATTTTATTCTTCTTCTTCTTCATTAAGCCCTGGATTTTTTAAGATCTACAAACTAGAGTACATAGTGCTTTTAATGTGAATATAGGTTATGTAATGTATACATTTTACAATTTATAACGTGACCATCATGTCATATTAGAAATATTTTTGCTTTATATACCGGTACGGTATTCTTTTTTTTTTAATAATGCAAGTTAATTAATTAGGCCTACTAATTTAAAACTTATATGACTGTGCCAGATTTTTCGGAATTAAGGAGTTTTTCGACTTTTTATCGCCAGAGAAAATGATAGATTAGAGTTTAGTTTCTAATTTTTATTTCATCGTAAATTATACAAATATAATAGATGAAGTGCAAAAAATCAAATAAATGTTTTTGATAAAAATAATATATAAATAAAATAATCTTCATTTAATTCGTTAAATAATTTAATACGTGTACTATAATAATTAGCCAATTAGCAACGAACTTCAAATGTTGGTATGAAAGGGCCGACAAATTTTGTTTAGAGATCTCTGCATTTTCAGGTTCTTTAACGTGTCGTAAATATACGGCACATGATCAACGGCTTTAAGTTTCTTCCCTACTGTTTTACGCTTTGAACCCGCGAACTTTGGAATTTATAGCCCACCAGACCGACACATTATAATAATTAAATTACAATTAAAGATTTGTAGATTAGTTAAGCTGGAACACATACCTAACCAAAGATTTTATTTTATATGTCAAACCTTCTATTAATATGAAAGAAATATACATATATCAGTTTCAAGAAGTTATAGGATTTAAGGATTTTGTGAATAGTTTTATGAATACACTTGAGCCCGCATAGTTTTTATGATACCGGCATATTGTCTTCTTTTCATTTTTTAAATATTCCCTACTGTGAAAAAAACAATACAACCTATGGGTTTTGACAGGAAGGATGCGGGACGGTTAAGTCCGTTGTCTGATATGGATAAATTGTGTTCCTAAAGAGCAACACTATACATATTCTATACAGTTAATTGGTTTTCTACCGCTGTGGTCTCGAGGTAGCGTGCTGCCTTGTCACGCAGCGGGCCCGGGTTCGATCCCCGGTCGGGGCAGTTTTTCTGGGTGAGGTTTTTATCGGGGTTTTTCCTCATCTGTAAGACAAATGTCAGGAAAACTTTAAGGCCCAAACGGTCCCCGAAATCATATGGCCATCGTCATCCTAATCATCATCATTATCATCATCCTTCACCGGTGTGGAAAACAACGGGAAGCTACCACACTTACAATTCCCTAGTAAAGCTGCAAGCATAGCAGCCGACTGTTGAGGAGTTCACAGAGAGCATGCAGTATCTCCTGATGAGATCTACCGCAGCAGTAGACGAAACGTCGAGTATGAAGACAACCGGACAACGGCCTATAAGCCCGGAAGACGAACCAAATATGGAACAAGCTTATTTATCTCTAATAATTAATTTTATGTTTAGTTTTAGTTGTTTACCGTTTTCAAGTTTTTTTTTTTTTAACGCAAGAAAAAAAAAATATCGAGACAAGTTGTATATTTAAAATCACCTATTCCGCCGGGGATCGAAACAAATTCACTGAAAACGAAGTAGGGTCTCTTCCGACTACTTCACGGGGATGTACGACATGATGTACTCTATGTAGGCTCTACTATGTTAACAGCATTATAAATATTGTCTATTCCGGTACGAAAATTATAGCATCCAAGTATATCGTTTTAAAATTCCCATGTAGGCCTAATTCTCTTTTAAATGTCCATATCAATCCAACCTATTTAAATTCTGAGCCCGTTTATTGTATGTGCCTTGTTTTAAAGGTGCTGAGCAAAGAAGAAGACGAATGTTGGTGGGCTGTTCGGTCTCTCAAAACTGACATTGTGGGGTTCGTACCGGTGAACTTCTTGAACCACGACCAGAATAAAGTCATCTCATCCACACAGGTAAGTTTGAGACTCTCTATTTGGATATACAATGTGTACGACTTAAAAGTAATTCCTAGAATGTTGCATTATATATGTCCCGCACCGTAGCCGAGTGGTTAAGGCAAGAAGCCTTACGGGACTTGCGCCGGTTCGAGTCTCCATGGGGGAACAAATTTTCTCATGGTATTTCGGCCAGTATGGGACCGGTGCCCACCCAGCATCGTAAGGCATTTGGGTAGTTACACTAAATAGCGACCCCAGGTTGAGAAGACCAACTGTTTAACGGCTGGGGGAACCGACATGCTGACCACATGTCGCCCCTACACTGGCTAGATGATCGTCTACCTATGTGATCAACATATGTGAATGTGAGGCCAGCAGCCGGCTGGTAGTCCAAGGACCTTCTAGGCCTGTCGCGCTTGGAGTTTATATATATATATATATATATATATATATATGGGGGCACGCCGTAGCGTAGTGGTTAAGGCACTGCACTACAAGCCGGAAGGTCGAGGGTTCGAGTCCCGGTGGGATCAGGATTTTTAAACTGACTCAAACCTTCTGGTGCCCCTATGGCCCTGAGGTCGACTCAGCCCCTAACGGAAATGAGTACCAGACGCTTGTGCTGGGGGTATAGACGGCCGTCACGCAGGGCTGACAACCCAGCTGACATAAAGTGGGAACCTTAACCTCCCACTACCCCAAGGGCCTCCTGAGGCCTGTAATGGGACATCTTTACCTATATATATATATATATATATATATAATATACACACACACTAGCTGGCCCGGCGAACGTTGTATCGCCTTTAAATATTTTTACGTTAATTTTTCCGATGTTTTAATAGTTATCTGCTATTTGGGGCGGAGACAAATCAAAGATAATAAAAATCGGTCCAGCCGTTCTTGAGTTATTGATAGTGTAACTAATCCGACTTTGTTTTATATATATATAGAAGTCCCGGCCACGCGTTGCTGTGGCTAAGGTATACGTTAAATTATGTTGTAGTAAACTAAGTGAGAAATCTAAATTAGAAAGTTTTTGTTTTACACATTTTTTTAGTTCTGGTACATTAACTACACCCGGTATAAATATGGGTGGTGGTTTATGTGGAAGTAGTTTGTTGATTGAGATGAATTTATGTTGTCTGCATTCTCAGTATCATCCATAAGTGTATCATAAGGATTATATACATTTATTGATGGAATATTTTGAGGAGGCTTGCTGATTTCATTATACTTTCGTTTTTTTCTACGAACTTGTTGGCAGTTTGGATTCTCATCATCATCAAGAAGTCTCTGTATAGTAATATCATCTTGTGATATATTATAGTCATCTTGTTTTTCATTTAATTGAGGCATGGAGATAGTTATAATAATATGCCTAATATTACAGAAACAAACAGACTTACTTACAGTTCTGTTATTCCGTTCCTTAGGACCTTTATATGTTTTTAAATTGACATTTTTCTTAAATGTAAGATTTATGTCACATAGGCCTATACCAATTTGCGGAAATTCACTTGATATCTTATCATTCATGGTCTCTAGAACTGATTCGCCATATTGTTCAATGTCTCTTCTCGGTCCAGTTAAATTTAAATTAATTTGCTGTCTTTCAGCCAGATTACTTAAAACTAATACTTACATACGAAATTAATAGTATCAATATATATATATATATTCTAATGCCCCAGGTTTGTCTTTCGACATTTCTGGTCTCTCTCCTGGAATGGCGTACTTGTAACCCACTTCTGAGGTTGGGGCGCCTGGAAGGCGGGGTTACGTTGCCCCGATGATATGATGGGTGATGATAATGGTGCGGCCAGGAGAGTCCCTAATCCTAAGCTTAACCTAAGATGAATGTGAATGATGATGATTGCGATGGCCATATGATTTCGGGGACCGTTTGGGCCTTAAAGTTTTCCTGACATTTGTCTTACAGGTGAGGAAAAACCCCGATAAAACCTCACCCAGAAAAACTGTCCCGACCGGGGATCGAACCCGGGCTCGATGCGTGACAAGGCAGCACGCTACCCCGAGACCACAGCGGTTGACTTATTATCAATATATTGAAAATAATAAATTAACACAAACACACTTAAATTATGAAATAATTAATATTTGTAATTCAATTGAAATTCGCGGTTGCAACAAAAAGCACAGCCACCTGGTTAAATAATAAACCTTACACGGCCATCTGTTAGAATCGTATGGAACTCACAGAAAATTATAACTCTTCGTTAAATAATAAACAAATAATTTGAAATAAAAATAATGCGACTATAAATTTAGTTATAAACTTCCCTAAGTCTCAAGTTGGATCAAACTGCACACAGTGTGCAATATTTTATTAAAATCGGTTCAGTAGTTTAGGATTCCATCGCGGACAAACAACGTGACACGTAATTTTTATATGTTAAAGATATATATATATATATATATATTATATATATATATATAATGTATGGCATGAAAATAAAGATAAACGCTTGAACCGGGATTTGAACCTGAGACCTCTATTGTTAGTGAGATAAAAATTACTCCACTCAGGCACCCAGTGCAAACATTGATTTTCCTTTCGTTATATATATATATATATATATATATATATATATATATATATGAAAGCCTAATATGACATGAAAAGAAAAATAAATGTTTGTGTTAGGATGCCTGGATAGCGTAACTCGTAGGGCACTAACGTACCAAGGTAGATGTCCTGGGTTCGAATCCCGATTCAGGCGTTTATTTTTCTTTTCATGTCGTATATATATCGTATTCCTTTAGCCTTCCTTTTTTCTGTGTATGTCCTGAAGTGCTCGTCTTACAGCACGAACAACGGCATTTCACATGGCGTATCGTATCCCTCGAAGTGGTTCTTTCATTTTTGCAAAGAGACCGTAATCTCACAAGCTCATATCGAGTGAATATGGCGGATGTTTGAGTACCAGTGCCATTGACGCAGGAGGTACGTGACATCTTTACCAGTCTGACACCTCTTATTGTCATGTAATATGATATGGTTCACTGTCAGCAAGTGTCTTCGCTTTCGCCTTAATACTAGGCGAAGGTGGTGTTCCAAGAAATTGCAGTCATTTACCTTTTATCCTTGACGTATAGCATGGTGCAGTACAGTTCCATGAATGTCAATAACTACAAAAACTGATGAATGCCACTCCAGTGCTCCGCAGATATTCTACTATACTAATAATGTCTTCTTTATCCCTATAGTGAGCTAACTTGCACGCTATACAGAATGCTCTAAAATTCCCCCTACTAACTTCTACGACTTGCAGAGGGGACTGAGTTGATAATATTTAGAATTGGAAACCATGTCTGGAAACTTACCGTTCCGTGCTACAGCCGTTTGAAAACAAGCATTGCCTGAACGTACGTCACATGTCTCAACAAGTAATAGCTTCTGATTCGTCTAAATCGAAAATTTCCCTATCGAGTATTCAAAGACTTGCTGTTTTTTTTAAAGTGTCAACATTTTTCGGAATTTTGAAAACTGCAAAAATTGATTGTGGAGGGTGTACCCGGGATTATTAATGCAAGTCAAGATTCAGTTTCCATTTTGTTTCTTTAGTTATTAATGAGTTTAATTGTAAAACAAGTGATGTACTGTATGACGCCTCATAATAAATAACTTGTAAAAGTTGTCGCGTTAAAAACATGTTTTCAAACGGCATATTGCCGCGTACATAACTATACATAGACTCCATCTTCATACCACCATCTCCATGAGCTACTACAGTCAGATTCAACCCAGGAAGTTACTGTGTGTTTGGAGTAGGGGACTGGGTTGCCATTTTAACACTATTTTCTTGAGATAAATCCTTAAATAAAACTGAAGTATGCAACACAGCAGGCACAGAGTCATAAGTTCTAACCGTCCAAGCCATCCCCTCTTAAAGAAAACAAAAACAAGTTACCACTTGTCACTGAGCTCCCGTAGCGTAGTAGTTAAGGCACTGAGCTACAAGCCGGAGGGTCGAGGGTTCAAGTCCCGTTGGGGTCAGAATTTTTAAACTGACCCAAACCCTCTGGCGGCACTATGGCCCTGGGGTCGACTCAGCCTCTACCGGAAAGGCGGCTGTCACGCAGGGCTGACAACCCGGCTGACATAAAGTGCCGATTGTCTAGAAAAAGTGGGAGCCTTAACCTCCTACTACCCCAAGGGCCTCCGGGCCTGTTGTGGGATCACTTTACTTTACGGGGACACGCCGTAGCGTAGTGGTTAAGGCACTGAGCTACAAGCCGGAGGGTCGAGAGTTCAAGTCCCGTTGGGGTCAGGATTTTTAAACTGACCCAAACCCTCTGGCGGCACTATGGCCCTGGGGTCGACTCAGCCTCTAACGGAAATGAGTACCAGACGCTTGTTCTGGGGGTAAAGGCGGCCGTCACTCAGGGCTGACAACCCGGCTGACATAAAGTGCCGATTGTCTAGAAAAAGTGGGAGCCTTAACCTCCTACTACCCCGAGGGCCTCCGGACCTGTTGTGGGATCACTTTACTTACTTTACTTTACACTGAGCTCGTGCGGACCTGTACTCTCCTGTGTGAAAGTGTCGACTCTCTTATTTACTATAAAATAGTAAGCATGCCGTAAAAGAAAAACTATGTTATTTAAATGTATAGTACATATATTTGGAAAAAATACTGCTAACCTTGCCCTTCCACCCCTCCCTAAACAAACAAATACCGTTATTATGAGTTTGGCAAACATCTAACCCCTGTACGTAGGGGGACACTGGCGTAGCCCGTAAGGTCTGTAGTAACTTCCTGGGTTGAATTAGAGTGTATCGTTGGATGAGGAGAACCGGGATGTTTCCATTCATTTGATTGTCGTTTCATACGATACGGGCAGTTCAGCCAAGTCCTGTGTAACAGTAGCGGTGCCATTGTTGCGCCTCAGTGATGACATGCGGTGTCCAACGCGCTGCAATTTTGCGGAACCTAAGACTGTCATGCAGAATATGGAGTACGGTTTTGTGATACTCGTCTACTTCTGCGATCAATTCACAATCCAATCCATCGTCAATCTACATCCAACAAAGAAGCAAGGAACTGAATTGTGTAGTTGTCAGTTTGGGGTCGTCCTGAACGAGGATTGTCCCGAAGACCTTCCTTGATTTAATTAAACACTTTTATTCATCTTTTCAGTGTGAGATAAGGCAACACTGCATCATCACTAGAGATGGGACGATTCCTTCATTAATACAATTTCAGCGTATGGTTGATGCGACCATTATACATGGGCAGAGGGAGGGGAGTTACAGTAGTTTTCCGTATCGTCTGGTTTAAAATAAATAACCACTTTACATTAGTTATATTTCCGATTTGGAATATTGGAGGCGTCAGATGTTGCCGGAAAGATTTCCAAATTCAAATCGTGATAGATTGGCATGCTACGTGTTATATAGAAAACCTAGAAAATTGGATATACGTGGATCAATTTCAGGACATGACGCGGAAAATAAAAACAATACCCATTCGTGAATAAATAAATATGTAAGTAAAGTGTAATATTATTAATACTTAATAACTATACGTAACTTAATTATTGTATAATGTAATTGTATTGTTATCTGTTTGGTTTTTTATAATATTACTAGACATTCATTTATTGCTGCCGACTGTCAAGAGCACGTACGACTTGCTGCCCGTGCAATCCATATTTCTAAATGTTACTTGTAGTCTAATAAAGTATTATTGCTGCTGCTACTACTACTACTACTACTACTACTACTACTACTACTACTACTACTACTACTACTACTACTACGAGATATATCATCATCCTTCACCGATTAGGTCTTTACCTGTTCCGATCTCACATCTTTTCAGCCCAGCGCTTTCTTGGTCTTCCTACCGATCTTCGTCCTCCAGGATTATACATCAGTGCCATATTGGTATCCTATCCTCTGTAATTCTTTGCAGATGTCATCCAACTGATCCTGTGTTCTTCTATTTGTTGAAGAAGTGGTTGTACTTTTAGTTCCTCTCTGATATTCTCATGTCTAATATTTTCTTCTCTTGTACAACATTTCACAGCCCACAGGAATCTCATTTCCGCTGCCTGAATTTTACTTGTTTTTTCTTTTTCCTTCAGGACCCATGCCTCACTTCCATACGTCGCCACTGGTAGTGCTATCGTTGAATACAATCTTAGCTGCTATCCTTTCTTTCTTTGTTCTTCAGTGTTCGTCTGATTATTTCACAAATATGTTGACATTTCTGCATTTTCTTATTTATATCTTGTTCTTCATACGAGATATATTATACTCAAAATATTCCGAATAGTCAATGCGCAACTTTTATATTCCACCGAAGTAGGCCTATAGGCCCTACTTTGTAAGTCTGAACCCTGATTTTTTTAACGTCTGACCGCTGTTCAGAGTGACCTTTGCTGTATGGCTGAAGCTTAGTCAATGTCGCGTCATTGGACGGAGAGGTTTCATCTCTAATCATCACATGTTTCACGTGGTCCCTGGTAACAATCTTGTACACTTTGACCTCGTGTAACTTCAATTATGATCCACGGACGTGGCTTCAGTTTCGAAAGCATGTTAGAAAGTTTGTACCATCCATCTGTACTTCAAGACACTACAGAACATTACTGAATAATGAACAATAATTGTCTCCACTTACTGCTCAAACTCATCCAACATTCTACTTTCAGTTCCATACAGCCCTATCGAGATCGCTGAGTGTTTTCACTATTTTATCTAAATTTTGTTACACTTTTGTTATCGTAAGTTCGACAATTTTTTTCATTTATTATCTAATGTGACATTGTTATCCGGTATTCTTCTTTTTACGTTTTTTAGCATTGTATATTTTTCAGTAGAATGAGGAGCTGGCCCATTGCTACAAGCCCCAACCTGGAGGACCAGGTAATTTGTAATCAATGTTGTCTTCCTCTAGCCATTAGTAAATCAACACTGAACTACAAGGCAGTAACTGTTAGGTTTGATTCGCTTCGGGTATTTCATTTCCCCGATACCATCCATATCTGGGAAGCATTCCCTTATCCACCATCTGGGCAGGCGCCCGAAGGGGGACTTACAACCCCACACGGGGATATTATTATAACCATCAATCACATAACATGAAAATCACATAAAACTGCAAGTTTTATTTTTATTTAATTAAATATCGCATATTTGTCCAGGCTCCGTAAAAGATAATATCACATTATGGTAATTCCACCAGGCCAAATGAAAAATAGTTATAAATGCTAATAAAAATGTCTATATAGGACAAACTGGTAGACCTTTTATCTGTCGGATAAAGGAATACATGAGAGCATATAATAGAAATTTAGAAAATTCAAAATATGCTAACCACCTATTCCAATTTAATCATTGTTTCGATCCAAATTTTGAAATTTTACATATTTGTGATAAGGGTAAGAAGTTAGATCTTTTGGAGGCTGTAGAAATTAATAAATTTAAAAGTAGTAAAAAACTGTTAAATCCTCAACTTGATTTGAATGAATCCCCTTTGTTAAATTTAAAAATTTAAATAAATATTGTTGTATTGTTGCTTAGATCAGTTGGAACACAATTCATAATTTGTTAACATGTCTGAAGAAGGTACAGTGTACCGAAACAGCTGTCACTGAATTATGTAATAAATATGAAAATCAAATAAAACTACGTTTTATTTTTATTTAATTAATTAATCAATATTATAACTTTATAACAGCTAGAAAAGTACAAAACACAGTAATCAGTTAATGGTGGAAAAGTTTCAATGTTGAAACTTAAGGATCAATGTTAGATTGAGGAAATGTACCTATTTATATGCGGTTGGCCTCTCTTCCCTAGGAAATAGTTGAATTATGTAAGTATGTAATGCTATTATCGTTGAAATTATGAACCACACCCACCCTCATCACTTGCCAGGAGCGGTTAGAGAGGGGGGTGTGGTATTAACAGGTGCATATAATAACCCTTTTGTAGTCGATCGAAACCCTTTGCGTGATTTTAAATGAGCCGCCGTTCTGCTTTCTGAACATTTCTCACATTTGGAGGAAAGATAAAAGTTAACGTACTCTTGTTTTTAAATGACTGTGAAAGTTATGATTCCTGTGTAATGTATCCCGGTTATTAAACAGTGATTGCTAATTTCTTCAAGTTACACGACCGCTATGATTTCTTTTATTGCTAATCGGTATAAACTCGTGGAAACTGAATACAGTCCTTGCTCAATTAGTGAGTATTTCTTAATATCCTCATCCGGGATGAGCAACCACTCTAAAATACAAACAGGGACATTTGTAGTTTTAATTCCCGTCACAACACAAATAAGTAATAGACTTACAGTAATTAAGTTTTCCTTAAAAATTCCCGTACTTCCTTCATATTTTAAGAAGGCTCACATTGTCATTTTTCAAAAATATCAATATCTCAAACAAATATCAATATCTCAGCAGGAAGCTGATATACGTTTTTCTTTTGTCACCATTATTTTTGTTATCTGTCCAACGTAAGAAGCGCACTTTGAGATTTAACTTCCGAATGTATTACTCCGCGCAGCACGTGTAAGAGTGCAGGTGAACTCTGTCAGCTGTTTGTTACAAGCCGATGAATTAATGCATTATATCGTTCGCTACAGTGCCAGGATTATGCTCCATAAACTTACAAAATACATTTAATACCGTTTTTCACAACTGTTTAACAATTTCCCATTGTGCTTCTAATAATTTTGATTACATATTTTAATCACCGAGACGACGACTGCGACTGCGACTGCGACTACGACTACAAGGACAAGAAGAACAACAACAGCAGCAGCAATAATAGCAATACAAGTTAATACAGTACCACTTGATGGTGTATGGTGTATATTTTAAATCCACAACAGTATCAGATTTCATCTTCTCTCTTCTCTTCACCGTCGTCCCTCAATCAACACAATGACATACATATTCTAAACTGCTTTGTGTAAAAAATGCAAGTACACATCATCTACGCAAAGTGGTCTGCCGAAGTGGTGCGTAATTTGAAAATTGACAACTTTAACGTCATGTTTTCACCTAGTGCAGTACCCGAAGCACGAAAAGTGCAGTGGAGTTTCATTGGAATACACAAACATATCATTTTATTATTGTGTTAGTTTCGTTTCTTTGACTTTATAGATACTATATCAGAATTTGACTGATGAAACTGTATATATTTAAAAGGTTCCTAGAATAATCTGAAATAAAACATTTGGTCTATGATTGATCTTTACTTTAAGTCATTTTGGTATCACTTACCATCTAGAAGGGAGAAGAAAACATGGAAGACAATAAGAACTTGGCCCTAACATATTTTTAAAAAGTCATTGAAATGTTTGGAAGACATACAGGATATTAACATTTTAAAGTATTCTATAACAGAAATTGGGCTCAATAATATTTCGTAAATTATTGTATTTGGTTGAAGGGACATCTCTGTAAGGGAATCATCTCATATAATAAAATAATAGTCCATGTTACAATATAGTATGACACAAAGATGGAAGATAGTGCTTTGCGGATATGAGTTGAAATGTTTACTCCCTACTAGATAGACGAAGATGTTTTCCAACGAATACGTAAGTCTTCCATCCTTGTATCTTACTATGTTTTATTTTATACTATGTTGAATATCTTACGTTTAATATTATATTAGGGTACTAACGGACCCGGCAGACGTTGTCCTGCCCGAACGTTTAATTTTCGTGAAATGGCCGGACGAAAATATTACTTTCTTACCATAAAATTCACTAATTAAGACGCAATTAGATATTATTAAATAAGTCTGCAAGAAAATTCCTCACTGTCACCTGTTGTGCCTCAAGAAGCGTGCATGATGTCACATTGTTTTCGCGCGGAATATGTCGATAATAAGATGACTACATATCTGAAATAAAATAAAAATCCTATAGCCTGATCGCAGCGCCACCTATCGAGTCCAAGAAAATCTAAACCATCCAGGGATCCACTTAAACACACAAAACATTTCATAAAAATCGGTCCAATCATTTAGGCAGTTTTTAATTTCGGATTTCAACTAAATTTCCATTTATATTTGTCAGATTTTGCTCATTTTTCGGTAGTACCTACCTCGGTTTATTTTAATATGGTATACTGACTTTAGTTGTGAAACATCGAAAAACGTGACCACTAGAGCTATTTTTAAATTTTCACTTCAGGTAAACTCCTACGCCTGATGGTTTTAGAGGGTCCAATTGTGTATCTAAACCATCGAGGGACCCAATCAGACATACAGAAGAATTATGTATATAAATATATTAACATTTTGTAAATTAGACATCAGGTTTACTATTTTTATACTCGCTTCAGGGCGCCATTTATAATGTCATATCAAATATATTTGCAGTAATGTATTTGGTAATTAACTATAATCATTCGTTGATTTCTTTCCGATATTGAAATAGGATAAATGTATTTTAACTGAAATATTATATTGGGCACATCTCACTAAATCTTTTTCTTCCTTCCAAGTATTAGGCCAAGGCCTGTTACGATCCTATAGAAAATTTTCCCTCCAACGTTTCATAGGACGGCCCAGAGATCTTCATCCTCTTGGTATATAATTATAAAGAGCTTTGGGGATCCTATTTGAGCTCCATCTTTCAAGATGGTGTTTCCAATTTAGTTGGTATACTGTTTAATATATTCCAAAATTGGCATAGTCTTCAATTCTTTTAAGATATCGGTGTTCTTTTTCCGATCTAATCCGGTGTAACCCGCTGTTCTGCGCATGAATCTCATTTCACAAGCCGTTATTCTGCTTTCATGTTGTCTTTTTAGTGTCCATGCTTCACTACCATAGGTCAACACTGGTCTAGCCAAAGTGTTATATAAACGTAATCTGGTGTTTTTTTTGTACAAGGGATGGTTTCATTACTTGAATAATAATTCCCAAACTTTTATTATAACTTGTAATTTTTTAAGGGAGACCCTTTTCACCCCAGATAGAGAAATAACATCTAAGATATTTAAATTGATTAGATCTCTCTAAAATTTTATTCTGGAGACAGATTTTACTTTGTATGGGTCCTTCCCATGAAATGCCATAATTTTAGTTTTGTTAATTGATATTTCCATATTAAATTTGGCAGCTAAAATTAATTCAACAATTCCCAAGACGTCAAGTTAATTGCAATTATACTACATTCAATTTTCTTCTCAGGAAAATGCTGTAATATGAGGTATGTGAATTGTTTTCTATATATTGAAAGATTAACATGTGTACGGGTTTTAAGGGCATGTAACGCCTATTTAAAGGGAACGGATCTAAAATTACTGCTTCGGTGTCATACACGCACGCACACGCACACGCACACACACACACTCACATATACATACATATATAGGGTGCAGCATAAGTCAGTCGAAAATGCAAATATATCATTTTTTTGTAGCTTACAACATCTATACAAAAAACAACTACCGAAATTGTTCAAAGTGACCTCCATTGTTGTTTAAGCATTTATGACATCACTTTAACACTGATTATGTTCTGAAGGTCTCGTATTCAAACCCCAGTTTCACCTAACCTGATTTTTTCCTTGGAATCATGTGCAGTAATTAACTGACTTTTCCGCATGTATATATATATATATATATATTCTACTATTGCTTACTTTTAAATGGATAACCACAAGCTATATTTTGATTTTGTGTTGGCGGAAGTTGCGTGTGATAAAGGGTTTGAGAATTGTAATTGTTCGTTTTCCACGTTCATTTTAATAAGGTAAACATATAAAATCCGACATGGTATGAAATAAAATTGTTTTATGTGCATCGGTTACTTTATCATTAGGAAGAAATATCTTCATGCGATGAGAGAATCGGAGTTCATTACAGTGGCAGGAAAACAACAAGGAAGTCGTTGCTAGGAAGAGTCTGAGGAAAACAAGTCTCAATGTAGTTGCCTCATAACTATAAAGTATTTTGGCACTATAAGAAATGAAGCGAAAATAGCTTTCACTTAGAGTACAATTACGACTTAAAAAAGGAAGGAATCTGTGTGAAAATTTTACAACAATAACAATAGAGAGAAGAAAGTATCTGTAGAGTTGTCACGATTTGTGAAGCGATGACCTCGCAATTTCACAAAAATGTTAGTAATATCAATGCGACAACATTGTTTCTACAGTAATTCACAATCACAATGTTATGGATGCAAGAGAAATTACCTTTCTTTCCTTTAATCACATCTACCACATGACGTCCTTCAAAGTATTTTTTTATATTTTTATATCTCACCGCTGTGTCTCGAGGTAGCGTGCTGCCTTGTCACGCAGCGGGCCCGGATTCGATCCCCGGTCGGGGCAGTTTTTCTGGGTGAGGTTTTATCGGGGTTTTCCTCACCTGTAAGACAAATGTCAGGAAAACTTTAAGGCCCAAACGGTCCCCGAAATCATATGGCCATCATCATCCTTATCATCATCATCATCATCATCACCATTCTTCACCGGTGTGGAAAGCAACGGGAAGCTACCACACCTACAATTCCCTAGTAAAGCTGCAAGCATAACATGAAAATGCTATAATTGTAGTGAAGGACCTGCCAAAGGCAAAGTGATCCCACAACAGGCCCGGAGGCCCTTGGGGTAGTAGCAGGTTAAGGCTCCCACTTTTTCTAGACAATCGGCACTTTATGTCAGCCGGGTTGTCAGCCCTGCGTGACGGCCGCCTTTACCCCAGAACAATCGTCTGGTACTCATTTCCGTTAGAGGCTGAGTCGACCCCAGGACCATAGTGCTGCCAGAGGGTTTGGGTCAGTTTAAAAATCCTGACCCCAACGGGACTTGAACCCTCGACCCTCCGACTTGTAGCTGAGTGCCTTAACCACTACGCTATGGCGTCCTGCCTTCGGGCAGAATTACTATGGATGGATGGATGGATATCTCATTATTAGGATTTATATGCAAAATGCATGTTTTTTTACGCATTAAAAAATATGCAGAAATATTTACATGTTAAGTGGTCCCTTTACAGACAATTTTAGCGCTATTTGATAATGCATATAAATGCATATTCCGGGAGAAAATGTTATTTTAGTTTTTTAATGCATAAATGCGTATTTTACTCCTAAATGCGGCATTAAATTATAATTTTTCCCCTCAGCTAATTACAAGTAATTAATTAATTATTAATCAATATTTTTTTTAAATTAATAAAGTCTGTGCAATCAATTGGATATAAGCATAACGTGTATATTTACATCTGTGTAAGAGGGAATGCCTGTGGCCCTTGTGAAATACTATTACAGTATTGCTGAAATCGCATTTGATAAGCTTAGTGAAGTATTAAATAAAAATCCTGGTTACAATAGAATTTGTCAAAAATTAGCAAAATGCTCTCTGGTGATAGTGAAAGAACTGTAACTGAAGAGGAATTCACTGAATAAGAACTGTGGTGTTTTTCACATGAACCTGTGACATAATGTGATGTAGAAAGGACATTTCCATTGTATAAAACCTTCTTCACTGACAGACGAAGGAGTTTCACACAATAAAACTTCATGAAAACCTTCCTTATCTGCAGCAATAAGCTAAGATTACCCACAAAGCAAATAACTATTTTCATTTTATTAAATATATTTTTACATATGTAGAGTGCATATTTTCTACATTTTTCACGCATATTTAGTACTTTATTTTGCATACAAATCCGGGCTCCACTTACTATCACTACCAACACTACCACCTCGATAAGTCCAGTTATAGACCCACTGTGACCTGTTCCCATGAATCACAAGATGGTTTCTGGGCTGTTAATTGCTACATTATTATCTTCTCTTGTCTTAGTTATTGATCTCGGTGGTCTAGTGGTGAAGTTCCTTGCTTCTGGTTCCGAGTGTCGTGAGTTCAAGTCCGGGCCAGGGTACATGGATTCTTATTGTTTTATGGGAAAAAAAAGGGAGCGACTTTAAGCTCTCGGTACCGACGTTTTCGGTTTTGTAAAATAACCACAAGCATAAATTAAAGCAAAATCTAATCTGCTTTTCCCATCCACGTAATAGCAAACTTAGTTGCCAACTACGTTTCTCTTTTAATAGATGCCACTTGTCACTCGCTGACATCTGTAGGGAAATAGCGTATCATTAAGTATCGAGGAACGTATTATCCAACCATTAGAACTGAGGGTTTACCTGAAACCTGAAAATAAAATTCACTCTTTGTTTTCACTGTGGTCCGATATTTTAAATAGGCTGACATCAGAAATTGTGTTTTTTTCCAATTTAACAAAATAAATATATATTCCGTAAACCAGTAAAATTTTTGACCATAAATTCAACTTGCAGAGGAATTCGCTTAGTGTATGCAATTCTGCGTGACGGACTTTTGTTTAAATGCAATGCTGTTGGCTGAGGTTCATCCATTTTTATGATCAAGAAGTTAAAAAAAAAAAGAAAAAAAAGGAACCAATGGGTATCTCTTGTTCGCTTATTGGTTTTGAATAATGAATTTATCAATTTTATCATTATTTTATTCTTCATTCAGATTATCTACACTCAATCCTCTGTTCAGTTTTATTAGATAAATGACAAACATATCACATTCTTCTTCTTCTTCTTCTTAAACATAATTTGTAGGATTTTCATCCTGTTTATTTCCAAAATCACTCCTCGGAGGAAGACGTATTGGATGTGCATGCACTGTCTATCCATCTCTTGGCTGGTCTTCCTCTTGTTCTTCTCCCGCCCGTTGGTCTCTTTTACAAGTCGGTTTTCTTCCATTCTTTCTATATGACCCAATATTTTCGTCTATTTATAATAAATTTGGTTATGTCTTGAATATGACATTTGTCCCTAATTTCTGTGTTGTGTATTTTATCAAATAATGTTTTCCCCTGAATAGTTCTTAAGATTTTCATTTCACATGTACTTATTATTTGTTTAGTTTTTGTTGTATCAGCCCTAGTTCCTGCTCCATATACAATAACTGGTCGAACTATCGTTTTGTATATGCGGGTTTTGCTTTCTATTGACATATGTTTGCTGCGCCAAATTAAATCTTTCATATATCCTGTTGTTTGTGCTGCTTTATCAGCTTGTTTTTTTACTTCTTTTATTAATTTTTTTAGTGTTTGTTATTAATACATCTAAATAATTAAATTCTGATACTTGTTCTATAATTTTTCTTTCCACTTTTAATTTGCATCTTACTGGTTCTTTTGATATTGTCAAGCATTTTGTCTTATTCGTGTTAATTTCCACTTTATAACATATCACATTAAAATTGTTAATTTATGTGGTGGTCCATCTTTTTGACATGGTCGGTGGAATGTGCAATTTCCACTTCAGGACACCGGGTTCTAATTCCGTGTAAATGCTATTTTCACCTTGACCAGCCTCATGGGCTAATGGCCAGCGTTTCTGACTACTGTTTTTGAAGTCCAGGTTCGTTTCCAAGTCAGACCATATATATTTTTCTTTAAAGGGAATTACTCCTGTGGTTGCCCATGGTCTGTAATTTAAGTTGAAGACTCACCTGGCGCGACATTATTATTTATCACCCATCATATCATCGGGGTAACGTAACTCCGCCTTCCAGGTGCTCCAGGCAAATAAATGGATTAGAATTCCGTTAAAGCCAGGGGAGAAAGCCAGAAATGCCATAAAAGACAACCTGGTGGCATTGGACAAAAAAAAACATATTTTCACCTTGAAGGGGTGTGTGTTCCTTGTCTCTGCTGCCTTTAGCATTACCCTGGCATCATGTTTGTCAACAGGCGAATGTAGATATTTTACAAATATTCAGTACTGTCTTTTCGCTACAGCAACTAATTGAATTCTAATTTCCAGTTCGTTCTAACATCATCATAAATTTCTTTCTTTAATTGTAAGTTTTGTTACATAAAAAGTATAAAAAATCTTGTTCTGGTGGAATATTTAATTTCAGAAGTCTGAAGAGCTTGATGTTATGCATAAGCCGTTGCTTAGGATTATGGGATAAATAAATGTTTGTTTATTTGCAGTATTTAATTGTATATGTCGAGATTCTAATTTATTTGAATTTCATACAATGAGAGTAGTACACTCAGAGAGAATAAAATGAATTAAAAACAGAACTGAAAAGAAAAAAAGTTTATCATAAATAATTCCACGAGTGATTTCCAATTTATCTAAAAGATTTGAAAATCAAGAGTGGCATTTGTTAGGACTATTTAACGAATAAAATTAAGCTGTTTACTCGCAAATCATTATTTAACTATAGCTATTTTAAAATATTTAAATATTTAATGTCAACGGCGATGTTTTAAAACAAATGAGAAATGTGTGACTATGTTTCATTTTTGTTCATCCACTGCAACTCGATCATATTATTTATTGCCAAATAGAATCACAATATTGTAAGAATGAACTCTAGTGGAGAAAACACGACACATATCAAACTGTATATCATAACCAACATTATAGGTTATTAATTGTTTTAGAAAAACACAATTATTTAAAAATACAATTATTGAACACACAATTATCAAATGTATAGTTCGAAGGAATCTGTTCATTATTTGTTATATTCAACGTATTTGTTGGAGAGTCAGTCACTGCAAAATAATGCTATGACATCTTCAGAATATTTAAAAAGGAGGAGCTTTCTTTATTTTGGTAAACAAAATTCGATAAATATCAAGTTGAAACACGACTGCGATTGGTTGTAAAACAAAATTCATTGAACCGTGATTGGCCATTGACTCCCATTTGGGGCATGAGTTAAATAGTCAATGAATATAGTCGAGTAATCGCTCTTTAGAGTTAGGTCATCTAAGGAGTTTTACCTGAGCCAGCTGACAGAAGGCCTTAGCCCTTAAGGGACAGGCTAAATTCTAATTAAACAGAAACCAGTGCTTTACACACTGACAATATTGCTGTTTACATTTGTTTTCTGATAGCTCTGAACTCACTACTATCAGGTCTAGTTGCTGGCCTGTATTTATGTTGAATGCTCGTCTTGGTTCCAAGGTTCGCGAATTCGTACCCGGTTAGGGTCGATGGATTTTTCAGGCGTAAACATCATGAGATAACTTTCTTTTGGAAACTAACCAAAGCAGTTAGTCCTGTATCATACATTTACGACATGTAAAAGAATCTCAAGTATGAGGAAAGATATATCTGAGCAAATTTTATGGGCCCTTTCACACACATATTTGAATTGCGATACTAATTAGGCCTGCCTTAGTTGTTAAAGAGCGTCATTAAAGAAAATAACAGTAATAACTATAATATTTAGACATGTGGCACGAATGGGGAATGAAAGACAGCTTCTTGTAGGAAAATCAGAAGGAAAACACCCTGTTGCTAGATCAAGAATGAGGTGGGAGAATTAAATTAATGGTGATTTGAAGGAAGTGGATTATACAGTGGGTGTTTGGAAAACATTAGCTCAAGATAGGGATGTATGGAGAGCTTATGTCCGCGCGGCCATGAACCTATGGGTTCGATGGAGCCAATGAGATAGTAATTATAATATTTATATAGATCTCTTGGTGAAAAATGGGAGGAGCCGAGCAATGTTACATAAATGTAAATGAATAAATAAATTGACTATCGGCTTGAATGTATTATAATTACACCTACAATTAAATATCGTATTAGATAAACTAGCGGACCCGGCAGACGTCCTTCCCGAAAGTTCAATTCTCGTGTCATAGCTAAACGATAAAAATGTTACGGTACTTTTTTTATCATTAAATGTACTAATTAATAAGCTCGCAAGAAAACCTCTCACTGTCTTCTGTTGTGGCACAATAAGCGTGCATGATAACGTCACTTTATTGTCGCGCAGAATATGTTGGTATTGCAGTTAACTACACAATCGACATAAACATTTAATGTAACCCGATCGCAGCGCCACCTACCGAGTCCAACTGTGAATGTAAACCATCTAGGGACCCACTCAAACACACACAACAAATTTCACCAAAATCGGTCCAGTCGTTTAGGCAGTTTTTAATTTCGAGTTTCATGTAAACTCCATTTTTAATTCTCGAATTTCGCACATTTTTTGATAATACCTACCTCGGTTTATTTTATTACGATATACTAAGTTTCGTTGAGAAACATCAGAAAATGTGATCGCTAGAGCGATTTTTAAATTTTCACTTTATGTGAACTCCTACACCTAATGGTTTTAGAGGGTTCAGTTATGAATCTAAACCATCGAGGGATCCTATCAGACACACAAAAAATAATCTAAATCGATCCAGTCGTTTAGGAGTTGTTCAGTGACAAACACACATACAGAAAAGAATTACACACACACACACACATATATATCTATCCATCCATAGTAATTCTGCCCGAAGGCAGGTCCTTCACTGCAATCATAGCATTTTCATGCTATGCTTGCAGCTTTACTAGAGAATTGTAGGTGTGGTAGGTTCCCATTGATTTCCACACCGACACACACACACACACACACACACACACACACACACACACACACACACACACACACACACACACACACACACATATATATCCATCCATCCATCCATCCATCCATAGTAATTCTTCCCGAGGGCAGGTCTTTCACTGCAATCATAGCATTTCCATGCTATGCTTTGCAGCTTTACTAGGGAATTATAGGTGTGATAGCTTTCCGTTGCTTTCCACACCAGTGAAGGATGGTGATGATTATGATAAGGATTATGATGATGGCCGGATGATTTTCGGGGAACCGTTGGGCCCTAAGCTTCCTGGCATTTGTCTTACAGGTGAGGACAAACCCCGAATAAAACCTCACCAGGAAGCTTGTCCCGACCGGGGATCGAACCCGGGCCCGCTGCGTGACTAGGCAGCACGCTACCTCGAGAACACAGTGGTGGACTATATGTATATACTAAGAAAGTGTCCTAGTACAGTAATATTAAATAAACTGTATTTACAACGAAACTAAGAAAGAAAGCAAAATAAGAAAATTATAAATGGATTAACGACTGCAACAGAAAATAAAGGAATGAATGAAGGTAAAACTTGAATTTAGAACATGAATAGATAGCTCTTGGATGTAGACATTTCATTCTGGCTAGAGAAGATTATTTCAAGGTGCAGGTTCATTGACCCAACTAAATTAGAACAGAAAATAAGATTGTGGCGTAAATTTTCTCACGCCTCAAGCACATGGTTCGGAAATGGCCTCTGCTGTTCTTTTATACTTTCCATTTATTAACTATAATTGCCCATATGTAGTTAATGGGGTTCATATCCGGGAATTTATTTGGCCAATCAAGAGGAAATATTTAGGGGCGATCTTGCAATCAACCCTCGTTCTTGTCATAGCAGGGATACTGCTGCTGTCATGGGCGATATTAATCATTTATTGGCATTTCATCTTCAACCGGGCCGGGGTCGATGGATTTTTAGGACGGAAAAATCCAAGGAGCAAGTCCTCCGGGAGGGACTTTAAGCCGAGGGTTCCGAGTCTGAAGATTTTCAGGCTCGTGAAAAATCCTTAAGCCTGAATGAAAAGGCCTCTAAGCAAAATTTACCGAATTTTCCCGTTCTAGTACTACCTTGGTTTCCTATATGTCAGTGTGAGGCGGAACGCTGACCACGTACCACTCAAAAATGACATCTATACGAAAACAAGTGTAACTAAATTAGTATGGTTAAAATTCTTCCCTGTAGGGGGAGAGCTCCTAAATCTCTGTAAAGGGAAAACATAGGCTTACAATACAATACAATACAAATTTCATCTTCGAGGTAGCCTATATTTTTAATATTCTGCGAAGCCTGCGATTTTCCGTGTTTACGATATATTCACATGCGTTCATGCGAGTTGAAATTGCACACAACTCTCCAAACGCCAGCAGCATAATCTAATCCTAGAGTCTCCCGTTTCGAGCCCTGAGAACCTCTTGGATTTGCCACTTTTTCCCGACTTTTTTTTTTGTTATTAACTAACTAAACTAACCCTAACTCACTGGCACTATTGAACCTGTAGGTTCATGGTCGTGCGGGCATAAGCTTTCCACACATCCCTATCCTGAGCTAATGTTTTCCAATCATTTCCTACATAATATACTTCCCTCAATGCACGGTTAGAAGTACTGGAATTATTTATATGTTAAAATTGAAGAAATTATTGACAAAATAAATACATTTAATCTAATGTATGACACTATTAAAAGAACCCTTAAAAACACAAGAAAAGAAACAAAAAATACATTTTATAAAGTAATGGCTGTTCCTGTATTGGTGTATGGATCAGAATGTTGGACGATCACTAAAAGACAAGAACAAAGATTGGAAGCAGCTGAGATGCGATTTTTAAGAAATATAGCAGGATATACTCTGCTGGATAAGAAAAGAAATGAAGATATAAGAAAGGAACTAAATATTTTCAAACTTACAGACCGAATAATTAAATATAGGAACATATTGATAGAATGCCAGAAGGAAGATTTCCAAAATTATTGCTAAATTGTAAACCGCACGGAAGGAGAAATGTTGGTCGCACACAATTTTAACAATTCTAGCTTTCATGAAACCGGAACGAGCCAACAGGCTTAATCACTGGATGATGATGATGATGATTTATTGATAGTGTAATTGTATTGATTTGTGTTTTCTGTAGCTTCGAATTGTAGAAATTAAAATTGATAAACTAGCACCTTCACAAATGTTAGGCCTATACCTTCACCTCATTCTTAATCTACCAACTGGGCGTTTCCCCCCTGGTTTTTTCTAAAAAAAAAGCTTCCATGCCCTTCTTCCATTCCCCATTCGTGCCACATGTCTTCCCCTCAAGAAAAACAGAATTTATAAATACACAATTTAGCAAACGAATATCTTCATTAACGGGTAGATGATCCACTTTAAATCCATACAAGTTGTTTACATTCTAGTATGTTGTAGCCGCATCGCGCATCGGTAATCCCCCTAACATAGGCTATGACACATAACCAGCTAGTCTCGATGTAAACAGAAAACTGTCTCGTCAGCCCAGACGACCGTGTTTCAGAACTCTTGGGGTGTTGATAAATACTGCAAACAGAATCCTGGAAGTTAAAAAAATAATTAAATTAAAAAAAATTGTCAACAAAAATTGCTTCCAAATGCCCCTATATAGATTCACAGGGCTGGTCATATATGCTCCTGTTACCTAATTAGGTATAGGCCTATATATCTGCATGTAATAGGCCTAATTTTGTTTTGTTTGTTCAGAAACACTATTTTCAACGAATATACAGTGTTATAAATTGATCATTCTAAATTATCGATTTAGTTGTATATACGAGTAAATGTGGCGGACCGGCAGATTTTTAAAATTTGTTTTGAAAAAAAATTGAAAAATTCAGTTTAAAAAAAATAAATTTAAAAAAATCTACTCGGAAATACTCCTGTAGATACGTATACTTTTATTTTAATATTCTTATAGTAAAACGAGAGAAAACGGAAATTGGTATAAATTACTTTAATTGGTACGCTACCAACTTCAGAAGTTGGTTACAATTACGCCAATACCAGGAGAGAGCATCAGAAATGTCGAAATGACAACCTGGTAGATTGAATAAAAAAAAGTTTTCATTTTGATTCGAGACATATAGGCACAGTGGAACGTTGACCTGCTTCGTATGTGGATGTTTTGCGAACTAATCCCGCGTACACTTTCTTCACGTCAGTCTGTGGCGTCGAGGCGTGCAGTGCAATTACTCTAAGTAAGCTGGGTAAGTGCTTCATTTGCTATTTGTTCTTCACTATACATAGTTGGTATTTGCGTCCGTGCGACGCAACAACAGTGCTGCTATGACTTGAGGTTAACATTATGCTGTGTCGTTTAATAAGTAAACTGGTATGATAAATTAAACTTCGCCAATATAAGGATTGAGTAAAATAGAATTTATCAAAAATTGGTACAAAAAAAAAGGTAATAGTCTAATTGCTGAAAGAAAAAAATGACGTAAGCCAGTATAACAAACGTTACCGCTTTCTTCGAGGACTTTAAACATATTCGATAACGCGATTATTCTAACATTAATCAAATTTCTGAAAGAAATGGCTATTGTTACACTTTTTATCTAGTCCACCGCTGTGGTCTCGAGGTAGCGTGCTGCCTTGTCACGCAGAGGGCACGGGTTCGATCCCCGCTCGGGGCAAGTTTTCTGAGTGAGGTTTTTTCGGGGGTTTTCCTCACCTGTAAGGTAAAAGTCAGGATACTTTAAGGCCCTAACAGTCCCCGAACATCATCTGGCCATCATTATCATCAATATCATATTCACCTCATTAGATAAAGTTAGGTTTAAGGCCTCTCCTGGAGCATCATTACCCATCGTCATCACCCATCATATCATTGGGGCAGCGTAACCCCGCCTTCCAGGCGGCCCAACCTCAGAAGTGGGTTACAATACGCCAATGCCAGGAGAGAATACCTGAAATGTCGAATGATAAACAGGTGGCATTGAAAAAAAAATACTTTTTATCTTTCTCTAATATAATGTATGCCTAGGATAATTAAAATTGCAGTTTATACGCTGAAAAAATCTATCCACAGGTCACTAAAATATCATTATATCAATATTACAGTAAAACCTATCTTAGCCGGAACCTTTATAAGAAGGAAACCTGTAGGGACGGAAAAAATCTCCAGAACGGTACGATTTTATATGTAAAATCGTCCTGTATAAGCTGGAAACCTTTTTAACACGGAAACGGAATGGCTTTTAAAGTACCAATCGTTAATTTTTACCTCAGTAAGACGGAAAATTATTCTTAATTACAGTATTAATGATCACATGTGAAAATTCTGCATATGACGCTTTCTGCATTATATCGTTTTACTTTCTTGTGTTGCCATTGCATTGCGGGGATACCCTTGCTTATGTGTGACAGCGGGGAATCCCTAGCTTTTCCTCGCCTGCTTACGTAACCTGCGAGGGAGTTGGGAAACTCTTCAGTCTTCCAGTAGTTGAGTTTCTTCTCGCTTGTGTAATAAAATTGTTTTGTATTGCCGTGCAAACTGAGCTGTGTCACATACACTATATTGTTTGTATTTCAGTCAATACGTTATGTCTTTAAAGCGTGCATGTAAAACCCTTACACTGCGTGAGAAAATTCAAGCTTGTAATAGGGAACCCTTTATAAGAAGGAAAACTGCCAAGACGGAAATATATTTAAGGAACCGTCATGTTCCTTCATAGACAGGTTTTACTGTATTTATATTGATTCAGCTTTCACTCTCTTTCCCTTTCTTTATTTCGATGTCAATTCCTCTTTTCCTGTATTTTCTAAAAGCTTAATAAAATTCTGTATTTTGCGAGATGAAATGTATTAACTTAATAGTGATTATGACGCAGTCTGCAACCAAATTAGAAGCCAGATCGTTACACTTCTGAAAGTGTATCTTACATAATAAGCTGTCCATTATATTTAAGTAGTTGAAATCCAATTAGTTTTGGAACTAGAAATTCCAGTTATTTGAACACAGTTTTCAATGGAGAGAGCATTAGATCTCTTCTTTGGTCAAGTTTGGTTTCAATTTACGTGAAACCACGATCATTATTGGTGTTGAGGTTGGAATAAAAGCTTAACGAACTCTTCTCCCAAAACTTTTCCCCATAATTTTAAACATAACTTTATTTTTATAATACGTATTTGTACCACATAGGTTATAAATACAAAATAAATATCGTTCAGTAGAGGCTTTGTAATTTTAAATATTTTTTATAATATCCAGTATATGAAAATCCTTTGTTACGTATATAAGGGTTATAATTATTTAAAATTATGAAGTAAATTAACATAAAACAGAAGAACAAATGACAATTACATAAAAATATTATAACGACGAACAGAGTAAAATTAAATTATAGTTGAGAATAATAGTATATTACGATGCAAGGTTGGGAAGTGGTATTTACAGAAATAAGGAAAATGTTAAAAAACAGAGCGATAGCGAGGTTTTTAATTTCCGAGATTCTGTAAAACACTTAACAAACGTGCGTTGTACATTATTTTTTGCGTGATGGTGTTTTCAAAATAATAAATAGTAGTAAAATAATATCATCTTTGTTCATTATAAACAGTGTTGAGTAACGTTAACAGTGTGGCAGTGTTTATTAGTTGAAAGTACAGGAGGCTGTGAGACCATTAATATTGATAAAATGGCCGTAAGTACGTAATTATTGTTTTATATTGTTTCAAATAAGGGGGCATGCCGTAGCGTAGAGGTTAAGGCACTGCACTACAAGCCGGAAGATCGAGGGTTCAAGTCCCGTTGGTGTCAGGATTTTTAAACTGAACCAAACCTTCTGGCGGCACTATGGCCCTGGGGTCGACTCAGCCTCTAACGGAAATGAGTACCAGACGCTTGTTCTGGGGGTAAAGACGGCCGTCACGCAGGGCTGACAACCCGGCTGACATAAAGTCCCGGTTGTCTAGAAAAAGTGGGAGCCTTAACCTCTTACTACCCCAAGGACCTCCTGAGGCCTGCTGTGGGACCACTTTAACTTTAATTGTTTCAAATAAAGTTCAGTTCATTTAAAATGCAGTGATTTGTTTCGTATAATGTAACACTATCTTCTGGATTTTTTTGTATATACATTGTATGTAGTATACATAAAGGGCAGAGGTTTTACTTCCCACACGTGGATGTAAATGTAATATTACAGTATAGTTATTTAGGATGGCAATCCCGAAATGTAGGAAGTTGAACTTTCAATCATGGTCACCACTTCTGTAAGTACGATAAAACGCACTATCGCGCAAAAACATTATTTACAAAAGAAATGAAGTAATTGTAACTTTTTTTGTTATTAAGAATATAATAAAGAGGACTGGAATAATCTTTTTCATTAAATTTCAAATATGCTTCAAGTTTGTAACGTTCAAACCACAGCATTGGACAACTAAATAGAACATGTTTGACTGTGAATATCTTCTCCACATTTAGAAGTTACATTTGATAATAATACATTAAAACTGATATAATTTATAAATTCTAAATGTTGACGTAAACATAGAATTATTAACATTTTATAGGCCCTAGCATTAAAAATACATACACATTTATTGAAGTTTTGAAATTTAGAATTTCAGTAATCAGAGATAAAAAAAAATTGCAAACAGTACCAAATTTGACAAATACAACTTTGGAAATGTAAGCGACGGTCTATTGTTTGGAGGTAGAGTCAAAATTACAGTCTTCTTCATCAAATGGTGGATGAAATACAAAATGGACAGTGCTATGGAGTACGGGGTATGCTCATTATTATACATTATTCAATCGTAATTCTGTAAAAACATGGCAGGACTTTCGTTAATTTCACGTGTTCTATCCATTGTTATATAAGTGTATTAGTTTCATTACACGTACATTTTTTCTCGAACGTATTCCCATCTGTGAAATTAATCTTTGAGGAATTCTGTGTCAAGAGTAAGTCCTATGCAAATCGGAAATAAAAAGTATATTAAATAGCATGAAGTGTTTAACTTTGAAATTAAACATAGGCTCAATTCTGGAAATGCGTGCTATTATGCATTGCAGAGACTTTTGATGTCCCAACTCCTTTCAAAAAACGTTAAGCTGAAAATATATAAAACTATTATTCTACCAGTTATATTATATGGGTGCGAAACATGGACTCTTACTTTAAGGGAGGAAAGGAGATTACGAGTATTTGAGAATAAAGTTCTTAGGAAAATTTTTGGACCAAAGAGAGATGAAGAGACAGGTGAATGGAGAAGACTACATAACAATGAACTACATGGTCTTTATAGGAAGCCAGATATAATAAGAACAATTAAGTCTCGTAGACTGCGATGGGCAGGACATGTTGCACGAATGGGGAATGAAAGACGTGCATGGAAGCTTCTTGTAGGAAAGCCAGAGGGAAAACGCCCAGTTGGTAGACCAAGAATGAGGTGGGAGAACAACATTAACTATGATTTGAGGGAAGTAGATTATACAGGGAATGATTGGAAAGCATTAGCTCAGGATAGGGATGTATGGAGAGCTTATGTCCGCGCGGCCATGGACCCAAGGGTTCGATAGTGCCAGTGAGTAAGTAAGTAAGTAAGTTTAACTTTGAAATTTACAATGGACTACAGCAAGAAGATGAACTATCTCCTTTACTATTCAATTTTGTGTTAGAGTACGACATAAAATCTTTAGAGGACTATTTAACTCGTGTCCCAAATGGGAGTCAATGACCAATCACGTTTCAATAAATTTTGTTTTAAAATCAATGACAGTCGTGTTTCACCTGGCCCTTTATTGAATTCTGTTTACCATTATAAAGCAAGCTCCTCCTTTTTAATATTCTGAACAGGCCAGAAAATTATTTTGCAATGACTGACTCTCCAATAAATACATTGAATATAGCAAATAATAAACAGATTCCTTAGAACTACACATTTGATAATTGTGTGGTCAATAATTTTTTTTTTGTCCACCGCTGTGGTCTCGAGGTAGCGTGATGCTTTGTCACGCACAGGATCCGGGTTCGATCCCCGGTCGGGACAAGTTTCCTGGGTGAGGTTTTTGTCGGGGTTTTTCCTCACCTATAAGATATATGTTAGGAAACGTTAAGGCCCGAACGTCCCTGATCATCATCTGGGCACCATTATCATCAGTATCATATTCGGCTAAGCAGCTTAATTTTAATTTAAGGCCTCTTCTGGCGCATCATTACCACCATCATTATCTCACATATCATCGGGCCAACGTAACCCCGCCTTCCAGGCGCCCCAACCTCAGAAGTGGGTTACAAGTGCCAGGATAGAACATCAGGAATGTCGAAATGACAACCTGGGGCATTTGAAAAAAAATTAAATGATTGTACTGAGTTGTTTACTAAAAAATAAATTATTAACCTATAATGCTGGTTATAATATTCAGTTTGGTGTATTTCATTTTTTCTCCACTAAGGTGAATTCTTATAATATTGCGATCCTATTTGGCAATAAATAATATGATCAAGCTGCAGTGAATGAACAAATGACAGTGACATAACCACACATTTCTGATTTGTTTTCAAACATCGCCGTTTACTTTAAACATATAAACATTTAAAAATATGTAACTATATTTAAATAATGATTTTCTTGTAAACAGCTTAATTTCATTCGTTAAATAGTCCTAACAAATGCCACTTTTGATTTTCAAATCCTCTAGATAAATTCGTTCGTCACTTCGTGACTCGTGAATTTATCGGTGATTTGGAAATCACTCGTGACATTACTTATGTTAAAGAAGGCGCAAAACTCAATTATATTAATAAGCTATTGGTGTTATTAGTTATGTTCAAGTAACATCAACAAAGTGAAGATGGAAGTAAATAGTAATGCATGGTAACATGTAGAAATACATTATATAATGGAAGTGGACAGTTAATGATAAATGAGGGAAATTCTGAAGAAGTGGTTGAATTCATATATCTAGGAACAGTAATTCATCATCATATATATGGCATGACAACCCATTTTGGGCCCTAGCCTTCCTTAAAATGTCCTTCCAGATTTCTCTATTTGCTGCTAAATTCTTCCAATTTCTAATTTTACTAGTTCTTAAATCCTGCAAGACATCATCCTCCCATCTTAATTTTGGTCTTCCAACTTTTCTGGTTTGTATTGGTTATGCCATATAGATATTTTTAACAGTTTTATTATTGTATTGACTTAGACCTTCACGGCCGGAGTTGCTATGATGATCTTGATGAAGATTTCCGGGCTGTAGACCGTGGCCCTGAGGCTTGAAGTTCCCCGACGTTTCGCCAGAGACTGCGCCTGGCATTCTCAAGGGTTGTCTTTGAGGATGCCAGACGCAGTCTCTGGCGAAACGTCGGGGAACTTCAAGCCTTGAGACCACGGCCTACAGCCCGGAAATCTTCTTCAAGATCATCATAGTTTTATTATTGTCCATACGTATTAAATGTCCAGCGCAGGCCAATCTATTAAAAACCGAAATGCAGTACAGAAAGAAATTAAACATAACCATCATTTCTGGAGATTCATGGTATTATGCATTACAAGGACACTTTCAATCCGAAATTTTATTGGAAACCCTAAATTGAAAAAAATATATATATAACTGTAATTTTTGTAGCTATATGGATGCGAAATATGGATTCTTAATTTAAGGGAAGAGAAAATATAAGCATTTGAGACCAAATTTCTTAGGACAAATTTTGGCCCGAAAAGAGACGAACAGACATGTAATGGATCCATCCATAGTAATTCTGTCCGAGGGCAGGTCTTTCACTGCAATCATAGCATTTTCATGCAATGCTTTGCAGCTTTACTAGGGAATTTTAGGTGTGGTAGCTTCCCGTTGCTTTCCACACCGGTGAAGGATGATGATGATGATGATGACAATGATGGCCATATGATTTCGGGGACCGTCTGGGCCTTAAAGTTTTCCTGACATTTGTCTTACAGGTGTTGAAAAACTCCGATAAAAACCTCACCCAGAAAAACTGCCCCGACCGGGGATCGAACCGGGGCCCGCTGCGTGAACAAGGCAGCACGCTACCTCGAGACCACAGCGGTGGACGTTTCTATCTATATGGATGCGAAATATGGACTCTGAATTCAAGGGAGGAGAAAATATAAGCATTTGAGACCAAAGTTCTTAGGGCAAATTTTGGCTTGGAAAGAGACGAATAGACATGTAATGGATAAGAGCTACATAATAGCGGGCTACATGATGTTTGTAGGAAATGAGATATAATAAGAATAATTATAAGTTTCGCCGCTGAATAATGGAGGAATTGAAGATGCCAATTAACTAAATTTTAATAATTATGATTCTAACTTGTCATCCCAAAAAAATCCTATGCATATATAAGGGTTAATATAATGATGCGATGGGATAAAAGAAAGTAAATTGTTTTCCAACCCTATTCATGCTCCTAATCAAGAATTTGAAGAAACTGTCATATTAAACCAAGCAGCAGAAATAAAGAGAAAAATAACTAAGTATAGTTTGGGGGAAAAAATGTGGAATGAACGTAAATCTCTTGTTATAAGTTCGAGAGAAATTTCTGCGTTTCTCAGCATATGGAAAACATGAACAAATCATTTAATATTAATCGTATTAATCATCCAAATAGAGTAGTCTGTTATTAACGATTTGTTCCAGTAATATTACAGGTAGATTCTGATTTAGGAGTGGGGAATAGTATATCTTCGTCGTGAAGGTGTTTGGCAGTCATGCACGCCATCTGTTCCGAAAGCACGCAAAGAAACAGTTGAGTTGCGTCTACCGGTGCGTTAGGTCGTGCTTTGTGCATTCTCCGTTAGAATTTCAAACGTGTTTTTTTAAAACTTGTGTACGTATTTAAATTAGTGTTCCCTGCCATTATTATACAATAAATATGTGATTTTAACTGTGTATTGAAGGAGAAAAAAGTGTCATTACTACAAATAATATATATTGTAAGTTTTAAATATACCGGGACACTCTGTTTATGTCAGTTGATTGAATCATATTCAAAGGTAAGGGCATTATTATTTTTATTATTCATTATTATTTAAATTTGTTAACTGGCAATTGATAGTATTTTTGAATGGCTGCAAAATATATTTTTAAACTGATATTTCGTAGTTACAGTAAAGTTATCCCACCACAGGCCTTAGGAGGCCTTGGAGATTAGGAGGTTAAGGCTCCCACCTTTCTAAGCAATCGGCACGAGGTGACAGCCGGGTTGTCAAACCTGCGTGACGGCCGCTTTACCCCCAGAACAAACGTATGGTACTTACTTTCGTTAAGAGCTGAGCTGACCCCAGGGACATGGTGCCATCAGAAGGTTTTGAGCCCACCGGCACTCGAACCCCCGATCATTTGTTATTGTAGCGTTCAACAACTCTACGACGTGCCCCCATTTCGTAGTTGGTAATTAACATTTTAGTTAATTTCTACATAAAATATCTATACTTATAGGCCCTATATATTTTTTTCGTATAGTATAGACGCTTAAGATCTAATGTTATATCGTATCTATGCTCTTTAAATCCATCAATTAGTCTGGATCTTTCTATTGCTTGTTTTTTATGTGCTTTCTGCAGTACTAACCGATTCAATTTCAAGTGCTGTTATGAAACGAGGAGTGGTGGTAATGAAATTCCAACCCAGAAGAATTTGCTTGCGACGACTGAGGAAAACCAAGAAAACGTCTGAATGGTCATCTCCAGGATTTGAACCCATGAGTTTTAAACATTACCGCATAAGCCAACCCTTGGTATCTACCTTGCATAAATAACTATAGTAGAATCTCTATTTTTATTCAATTTTTATATATAGACGCATTAACACCAAGGTCGTGATGAATCTAGAATTTTTAGATGTGTTTCTGCAGAAGGGCTCTATTTTAATTTAATGATATTGTGAAATAGTGATTACGCTGAAATGGGCCACAGTAATAAAGTTCCAACCCGGCGACAACTGAGTATAACTGGAAAATCCTATCAGTCAGACTGGTCGTCCCCGTGATTTGAGCTTGGGATCCTCCGACTACAATCTCAAAACGTAAACACCAGAGTCAAGTAGCTTAGTTATAATAATTGTATTATCATTAATTTTAACGACTTTTGAAATTGCGATTAGAACGCAGAGTGGCGTGAGAACATATTATAATTAAAATGTAATTATTGACATGTCTATAGGCCTAATGGAGGTATTTTATTTAACAACGTTCTTTGAAAACTCAAATTATTATTACTACTATTATTATTATTCCCTCATAATGACAAATGAGGGAAATTTGAGGAAGTGTCTGAATTCAAATACCTAGGAACAATAATCACAAATAGCAATGAGATGCACAAAGAAATTAGACATAGGCTCAACTCTGGAAATGCATTACAGGGACTCTTGACGTCCCAACTCTTTTCAAAAAACGTTGAACTGAAAATATATAAAACTATTGTTCTACCAGTTATATTATATGGATGCGAAACATGGGCTCTTACTTTAAGGGAGGAAAGGAGATTTTGAGAATAAAGTTCTTACGAAAATTTTTGGACCAAAGAGAGATGAACAAATAGGTGAATGGAGAAGGCTGCATAACAATGAACTGCATGGCCTTTATAGGAAGCCAGATATAATAACAGTTAAGTCTCGTAGACTGCGATGGGCAGGACATGTGGCACGAATGGGGAATGAAAGACTTGCATGGAAGCTTCTTGTAGGAAAACCAGAAGGAAAACGCTCAGTTGGTAGACCAACAATGAAGAGGAAGAATAACAACAATGATTTGAGGGAAGAAGATTATACAGGGAATGATTGGAAATCATTAGCTCAGGATAGAGATGTATGGAGAGCTTATGTCCGCGCGGCCATGGACCCAAGGGTTCGATAGTGCCAGTAAGTTAATTAGTTATTACAATTCAAAACTGGGCCGAACCGGTTTAGCTCAGAGGGCGGCTATTCTATGCTCTCGTGCCACCTGTGAACATTCGAACGAAGAAAAAGTGACTGCTAGCGTCATGTTGGGCAATGTTATAACACAAGTTCCCGCTATAGCCAGTTGAATACATATGTATTCGCATATAAGGGGATTCTATCTCAGGAGTCCTAAGTTAGTGGACAAGTTTTGGTGAGAAAATGAGCGAGTTAGTACGGCATGTTAGTTTAGGGTTCACTTGTTTGTTAGCGGGTTTTTGTAATAAGTTGGCTATACTGGGAGAAAGAATAGCACGTTTCTCTCAGGTAATTACTCACATTCTGCAACAATAAATTGTTTTTTTTTCTGTTCTTTTATTTGAATTTATGTAGATGGCAGGATAGCATAGAATCTCCCAGACGGTTTTTATTTCTGACCATGAGTTTCTTCTACATGTCTTAAATATAGCCTACGATATTGGACCTATGGCTATAGGCCTACTTCCTTTCTAAATGAAGCTACACTCGGAACATTTTACACCTTGAAATATCCCTTGTTTGAACCAGCGAGCTTCAGAACTTGAAGCGATTATGGTAACGCCGTCCAGCAGGATAGATTGGAATGATTTAACAACTTTAGACTATCATAGAGTAACAAAATATACTTTATTTTACGGGCTATGCTTATTTCGAAAATAGTTTCATAACTTCATTTAGGTAACAATTATATTGCTCTACTCTTTGTTATTATCACATATTGCTACAAACATTGAAATATTTTACTAAATTTAATAGAGAAGAGGGCGTCAAAGTCATTATTTTCTTACAACTAAGTAATTTAGGAGGAGGTAGTATTTTATTTAATGACATTCCTACCAACTCATCAATAGGGTTACAGTTCAAAGCTGGGTGTGAAACGGCCGAACAAATTTGCTCAGAAGTCTCTTATTTAAGACTTGAGATTCTTTAACGTCTTAGATTTAGACACGGGGCTCGCGGCTCTACTTCCCTTCCGAAGGAAGCTATACGGTACTCAGGATATTTAGCACCTTGAGGAACATCGTTTAAGGCCTTGTTTTAACCCATGACTTTCTGAACTGGTTAATTTATAATGTTAGTAATGTATTAACAAAATCATTTTGTTTCAAATTCTACAGTTTTTAATAAATACTGAGTTTGACCAGCCTCCTGACTTCGTGGTCAGAGCTTCTGACAACAGCTCATGAGGTCCCGGGTTTGAATCCCAGTTAGACCATAGGATTTATTTTTCTTAAAGGTAATTTTTTCTCTGGCCGTCCATGGTTTAAGAACTCTTTTGGTGCTTGATTGTTATTTATCACCCATCATATCATCGGGATAAGGTAACTCCGTCCCGCGCCGTAGCTGAGTGGTTAAGGCAGGAAGCCTTGGCGCAGAGCTACGGGACTTGCGCTGGTTCGAGTCTCCATGGGGGAAGAAATTTTCTCATGGTATTTCGGCCAGTATGGGACCGGTGCCCACCCAGCATCGTGAGGCATTAGACTAGCTAAATAAATAGCAGCTCCAGGTCGAGAAAGCCAGCTATAACGGCTAGGGGACTCGACATGTTGACCATATGTCACCCATACACGGGCTGGATGATCATCTACCTCAGTGATTGACACATGTGGATGTGAGGCCAACAGCCGCCTTCTAGGTCTGTCGCACCAGGAGTTTATAAAGGTAACTCGACATTCCAGGTGCTTCAACCTCAGATGTAGGTGACAATTTCGCCAATCCTAGGAGATAATACTAGACATTTCATAAGATAATTGGTAGCATTTGAAAAAATAGGCTATATAAGCAATTTACAATATTTTTTTTTGTATTCAACTTGCTTCATAGTAGTCACTGCCCGCTCTGGAATTTCTTTCCCTGAGGCAGAAAGATAGAGAGAGAAATAAATTAGTTTCCACTTCATTGAATTCCCGATTGGCGAATTAACAATAAGTGATGATTCCCGCCACCGGGTGAAGTAGAGGTTCTGCCTGTATCTGAAATTTTCTTTCGGCCTAATTTTCCCACCCGTTTTGAGAAATACAGGTTCGTTTAACAAATATTTGGCGTGTGACATGTCTTACAAATAACCAGTGCACTATAAAATCTTAAATTAGTCTAAGATCTGAGACCGATTGTGTAGGTATCTTTCACAGGTAGCGTTCTGAATTTACAGAATAAAGATGACATTAAACGAAAAAGTGAAAGTGTTTGAAGATAAAGAAAAACAAACTTTCAGTACGCGAAACAATAACTAAATTTAAATGTGGAAAAACCCAAGTTAAATATACCTAGGGAATAACGATTTCAAGGCATCTTCAGGATGATGGTGGACAGTTTTAAAAGACGACACAATGTAGCGTGGATTGAAATTTGCGGGAAATCAAAGGATGTGGACAAAAGTATAGTTACTGAGTGGAAACCGAAATTGCATATTTTAATTTCAGGGACTCTTTTTTCGTGCGTTACCATCGAAGTCGCTCGTACATACTATACTTCCCTTTCCAACGGCAGCGTAACTACAATTAATCGAAGGTACATAAAAAGACAACATATACGGTGCTCTATAATCTAAGATTGGTTAATAATTTTTTTATAATGTGGAAAAAAAATGGACCCATTCGATTCCGCTTTTAAGACGTTTTACAGTTTTTTTAAACTCTTATAGGAATTAATCACGATGAGGTTTAATTTATGGTGAAATAAAATGTTTCTTACCTCTCCTCATATAAATCTTCTAAGTAGATCGCGATTTCGAGACCATAATGGTCTCATCGTTTTACTGTATTAAAAGGCTAGTCCGGCACGTTACCTCAAGTGGTCAGGGTCCAATACCTGGCGGAGATGGAAACTTTAATTGTAAAATTGTCAATCCCAGTACTGGGAGGAGTAATGTTACATTTTAATCGGTATATTGTGCACCAAATACCTGGAAAACATTCCAGATCTTACAACAGTACATATGTTTAGAAATCATATGATATTGTTGATGGCGATTTGTCATATAGGGAAGTTGACGTTTGATCACTTGATGTTCAGCAACGACAGGAGGAGGAGGCGGCTACGTGCCGGCACCTGATTTCACATTCTCCCTTCTCTTCTAGAATCCTCACACAACACACTTCACTACGCGCAAATACTTCATCCTGCACTCTTCTCTGTTCACAATACCAAGCACTCAACATTCTTGAAGTAGTTGCCAAAGTGGTGCGTAAATTTAAATAGCTACATTGAAGTTTTTCCTCACCTGTAAGACAAATGTCAGGAAAACTTTAGGGCCCAAACGGTCCCCGAAATCATATGGCCATCATCATCAACACCCTTATCATTATCACCATCATTCTTCACAGGTGTGGAAAGCAACGGGAAGCTACCACACCTACACAATTCCCTAGTAAAGCTGCAAGCATAGCATGAAAATGATATGATTGCAGTGAATGACCTGCCTTCGGGCAGAATTACTATGGATGGATTGAAGTTATGTATCCACCTATTCCAAAATCTAAAGCTCGAGAAACGTAGTGAGGCTACATGATCTTTATGGGAAACCAGGTGTAACAAAAACAGTTAAGTCTCATTGACTACGATGGACATTACATGCGACAAGAATAGGGAATAATAAAGGGGCATGGAAACTCCTTGTAGGAAAACCAGAGGGAAAGCGCTCTGTAGGTAGCCCAAGAATGAGGTGGGAGAACAACATTATGATTTGATGCAGGTAAAATATACAGAGAATGATTGGAAAACATTAGCTCAGGAAAATTATTTATAGAGAGCTTACGTTCGCGCGGCCATGAGCCTATGGGTTCGGGAGTGCTAATGAGTTAGTTTTAAATGTAACAGGTAGTGATGTGAAAATGTCAATGTTGCTCCTTAGGATTTGGACGAGTAGAGTTCTTGTTCGGGATATTTCAACTGAATTTACTAGTTACATTAGCTATAAACATTTTATAAATACCTAGCTAATACCCGGCGTGCACTGCTACGCCTAAATAAATGAAATGTGTTTTTATGTTTAGTTGAATAGCTTGTCCGTCGCCGTGGCGTAGTCGGTAGAATCCCTACCTTCCACTCCGGCGACCCGGGTTCGATTCCCGGCAGGGTAGGGGATTTTAAAATCTCCACCTTGGGTCTGGGTGTGTGTCCTGTATTGTGTTTGTATGTGTGAATAAGATAAAAAGGTTAACAAAGGTAAAACAAAAAGGAAGAACAATGTAAACGAAAGGAAACGAAGAAAAAAAATAGGTAAAAAGAAAATAATTATAAATTTATATCGCAATCCCCGTGCTGATTACTTTTCGTTGCCCGGGAATTATTTATCTCTATCTTCTTGTCGTCAATGCGCTGAAAGACAAAGTGAGTTATCCGTAAAAGATTGGCATATGCTATCGCGGACATTTTTTGTGAAAATATTTTATGTATTAAATTCTGTGTACATTGATTTGGTGTATTTGTTATGATTTAGGCAGCGTATGCCATTTTAAGCGTCCTGAAAACGATTTTTTAGTGCACCGATGAATTTTTTTTTTTTTTTTTTTTTAGTTTCGACCCAATAGTACGTACGATAATATTATATACGTTAAATGTCCAGAAAAATCTCTAAATGATGGTAAAATCCCATTCATATCGGACAGGTACTTTTGAGTCCATAAAGGACAGACTCACACTCATAACATAAAAGAATAATATACAGTAAATATAGTAATGCAATCCCCCAACCTTGAATAAGTTTTCTTAACTGAATTTCACCATTATTCATCTGATGTAGCTATTTTATCATCCTCCTCACTAGTTTGAGCGGTCTCCATTCCAGATTATATTGTCAAATGAAGTGCATATGATATATCCGAGCATCGAATCCGGACTCTGGAATTCACTAGGCATGTCTGTAAAAAGAACTAAAGGGTTTAATTCCAAGATTCGAATATTACCAACTTCCTTTACACCTGCGCTTTTTCATGGCTAATTTAGGATTATTGGTTTACTTAAGGAAATGAATGGAATTCGCCGATGTAAATAACCGGAACGTAATAGCTTTGTTTCCTTTGGTGTTGCGCACGTATGTGTAACTGACGGGGGTTATGTGAAGGGGAGAGCACTTGGCGGTAAAAACTGTCGCAGCTGTAGAATACAACAGGAAGTCTTTTTAAACAAGTGTTAATGTTTAAGGGCGCTCCTTCTACTGTTGTATCAAACAACTGTGAGAAACTTACAATTGGTTATATAACTTACAAGATAAGGAACTCAGGCTTTTAAACTCTTGAAGAAAGATTGATAGTGGAGCTGTCATAATTTCGTCTATTTAAATACTAGTAATTCGATATGACGTACACCGACAAAAGTCTCAAGTTAGTATTTTATTTCGAATTTGGGAGATTTTATAAGTTTACTTGGAAATGTTCCATTTCCTTTGTTTGTAGTGCATTCCGAAAGAATTGACGCGTTAGAGCTTTAGATGTTGTACCAATGAAAATAATTTAAAAAATACAAATCTCCATCGAACTTAACTTAGTAGACATAGAAAATGATCATGAATATATATAAAGTAAGGTTTCACAATATCTTCCTGCGCCCAATTAATCTACTTTCATTTTCCTCCACATCTGTTATTTCAATCCCCATCATCCAATCCTTTTCCCCTCATGCTGCTCAAAACACACCAATCCACGCTATTTTTGGCCCTCCTCTTTGTCTTTACCTAGTGGCTGTCGTCTGTTATTCTTTTGTCTTGCCCATTTTTGTTTTGTTTTTTATGACATCTACAATTTAAGTTTGAACATTTCTTTCTTTCAATTATTCAATTACACTGCTTTTTGTTTTATCTCATATACATATAGCTTACACAATTTGAAAAGAAAAATTAACACCTGAACTAGGATGGGTCAACATTTTTTTCTGAACCAAACTCTCATATAATAGCAATCAATTAAAAAAAAAACAATTTTGAGTTCTTTAACCAGCAAAATCGAACTATTAAGACCGGGGGGTTAACTACAATAGAAAATTTAACAACCATTCTAGCGTGGGCATTTTTATTTTCTATTTATTTTATTTTCTTTATTTTTTTACATTGAAACTCTATATATGTTTTTTTTAAATAAACGATAAATATGTTCTAAAAAAATAGGCGAAATCCGACCATTATTAGTACAGTTGGCCTGAAACTCGAAATTTAAAAATCGCTGTAGTGGCCACCACATTTATTTCCTCGCACCCAACCTGGTTATGGTTACTATTTTATTTTAAAAACATATATTTTCCTTACCCGGCCGGAGTCGATGGATTTTTAGGATGAAAAATCCAAGGAGCAAGTCCTCCGGGAGGGACTTAAAGCCGTGGGTCCCGAGTCTGAAGATTTTCAAGCTCGTAAAAGATCCTTAAGCCTGAATGAAAAGGCCTCAAAGCAAAATTTACCGAATTTTCTCGTCCTAGTACTACCTTGGTTTCCTAGATGCCAGTATGAGGCGTAACGCTGAACACGGACCACTCAAATGACATGTATACGAAAACAAGTGTAACTAAATTAGTATGGTTCAAATTCTTCCCTGTAGGGTGAGAGCGCCTAAATCTCTATTAAGGGAAACATGGGCTTACAAGATACAAGACAAGATATATTCCATAAACCAGGGAAAATCGGACTATAAATTAGATTAGATTTATTTAGCCTGGTGGCCTTCTCTTCCACTCACCAGGACAAACATATATTACATCAGAATATAACCATCTCAATTAACTCTAATATTAAATACTAAGTAAAAATTGATAAAAAGATATCTATTACGAGTATATTACGATCTATAATGCAACCAGTTCATGTTAGTTAAAATTAAGACTAAAGCTAATAATAAAATGTATACAAGCAAGACATTAAATTGTCCCTGTCTAATGTATATAAAAACAAAGGAAAATAATGAGATAAAGAAAACTAATTTTACGATTATACAATATTTAAAACAAAACGAAAGAAAATATTTGTTAATCTTCATATTATTTTCATAAATAATTAAATTTATTAATTGTTAAAAGAATATCAGTGAAGTGTATAAGTTGGTTTGTTATTAAATAATTCTTTAGTTTGTTTTTGAAGGATGTTATAGTTTGACAGTTCGTCTTGCTGAGGAATTCGTTTAGTTTATACAGTTATTGCGTAATTAAATTTTATTTGATGCCATAGGTACCTTAGACCGACTACATATCATCAATCTTGTTGACCCAGAACATTTTATTTATATATTCTCAGAGCGTAAGTTTGACTGAATTTACTGTAAAGAAAATGTTATTAATGTTACATTTTTACAGTTATATCAGGAATTGTGGTTCCTATGTGGCTTTTAAAGTTCCAGAATCACAGAAAAATCTCACCTTAATTAATAAATAATAATTATCTCCTATAGAACGGCTCATGCATAACTGTTACTACTTTCTTGCTAAGTACATGTTTAAAGTGTTGTTTATTACTCTGACATTGTGACCGTAACTGTTGGTTCTCACCTGGGCCCACTGGTTTTTATTCTCGTAATATTTTACTAGCTCCTTGTCAGATTATGATTCCATTAACCTCTTCGTGCTTGAGACGAGTTTTAAATTACAGGCACAACTGTTATCTGTTATCTTATGAGTGTATCTCGGAAGTTGAAGCATCAAAAGTGTTGTTTTAGACATTTAAGATAAGTTAAATCACAGTGATTGCTAGTGACAATGATGAATTACAAGAAATACGAATTGGAATATATAGAGCTTATAATGCATATTATGGACTACTTCCAATCCTAGAATCCAAAATTATAAAATAAAATAAAGTTAAAATGTACCTTCTTAGTTCAGAGCCGTCGTCCTCAACTTATATAAAAATATGGTTGTCTGAAGGCCTTTCAGAATCTCTATTCCATCTTCAGCAGGTCTTTCTTCGCTACATTTAGTGCTGTTCTCGGTGCTGTCCATAATGTAATGTTGTCCGCGAATAGAGATTCTGAAAGGCCTTCAGACAACCATATCTTTTTTATAAGTTGAGGACGACGATTCTGACCTATGAAGGTACATTTTAACTTTATTTTATTTTATGACTATCCACCTCAACGGTTTTAAAGAATGTATTTTATTAGAATTGATCCAAAATTATATTTAGTAAAGTTAAAATAAGACTATATAAAACCTGTATACGTCCAATATTGGTATATGGAAGTGAAACCTAGACTATGACAAAGAGTTCTGAGAATTTAATCAACACTTTTGAAAGAAAGATTTTGAGAAGAATATATGAACCAGTTAAAAAGGATGGAAGATGGAGAATGAGGTATAATAAGGAAATCTATGACCTTTTTTAAGGAACCTGATTTATCAACTCTTGTGAAATAAAAACAAATGCAATGGACCGGACACTTACAAAGAATGCATAGGCTTACCAATGAAAGTGATGACGGAGTACATGTTTGGGAAGCGGCCAGTAGGAAAAACTAAGAAAAGATGGATGGACTCAGTGAAGGAAGATTGCCATCAAATCCTGAACTGTAGGAACTGGCAACAGAGAGCATTGGATAGACAAAATTGGAGGTCTCGCATCAAGAGGGCCCAGGCCCGCTATGTACTGTAGCGCCATTGGAAGAAGAAGAAGAAGAAGAAGAAGAAGTCACGATAGTATATTAAATAACTAGCTGCATTGACTATAGTCCACGTATTTTCATTAGACAAAGGTCACTCCTTAGCTGCCACATTTAATCCAATGTCAAGTTGTATGGCATGAGGAATTGCATGTATACTGATTGTCTCGCATTGCATCATACAACCATCCACTGAAATTTAAGACATGAGGAGAAAGGTGATTGACACTCCATTATGACTTGATCTTACTAATGAAAATACGTGGACTATAAGTGATTCAAGTTACAAATGCTATCGCAGGGAGAGTTATATACGATACTCAAATCTTCCTTATTTATTTGCCGAATATATATATATATATATATATGAAAAGAAAAATACATGCTTGGACGGGAATTTGAACCCGGACCATCTGAATTGATACTTCAGTGCGCTGCCACTTATGCTAGCACAAACATTTATTTTTCTTTATATATATTCTCTACTACGAGAGGTCTCGGAACTCGGTCTCGCTGCCCTCTAGTAGCTACTATAACAAGTAAGCAAATTAAAGAGAATTTTTACTTTATAGCAGTGACACTTCTTTATTAGGATGTTATAATTAATTTTTTGACATTGAGCAATGCAAGCCTAATATAACATGAAAAGAAAAGTAGATGCGTGGACGGGGATTTGAACCCGGACCTCTGAATTCATACTTCAGTGCGCTGCCATTTACGGTATCCAAGAAATCCTAGTTTTCTAAGTAATCCATGTATCCTAGCACAAACACAATGGTTTTCTTTATATATATATATATATATATATATATATATATATATATATATTATGAGAGGTAGCGGGAACTTGATCACATTGCCCTCTAGTAGCTACTATAACAAGTAAGAAAATTTTATACACTCGTATATTATGTCAATTAAATTTGTAATATCGGCGATATTTTGTTCCTTACTAATATATAAAAATGAATGTATTTTATACGCTGCCATACCGTTCATCCGATTGTGATGGGGCTTTTATTTGCCTTGTCATCGGTATGGTGGTTGTATCATCTTGCAACGAACCTTAAATCGAATAGCCTATTAATGGTTGAATATGGATATTTGTTTAAAATTATATGTATCGGACGCATTGAACATGACAAGTTTCTCGAATATTTTTTTCTGGGTTCTCATTAGTAAGAAACATGCCACGGATCTTTAAGACTAAATAGTCGCCGACACTATCCGACTTTTATAATAACCCCTGTAATACTTGGCTTGTTTCGAATGAGTGCAGAGAATGCCCTGGCCTAAATGTTTGTTGTTTCGGAGGCTTCGTTGCTGAGCACATCATTCACTCGGTAAGCTCTCAGTTACCTCGTGTGGGTTTTGTCCGGGAAGAGGGGCATCTAAAAGTAACAACGAATTGAGGGGTTAAGCAGTGAGAAGAGAGATACAAATGGTAATGTAGATCGTGGTAATGAAATATAAACGCAGCGTTTTCTCTGACTATTTAACTCATGCCACAAATGCTAGTCAATGACCAATCAGGTTTCAATGAATGTTGTTTTACAACCAATGGCAGTCGTGTGTCACCTCACTCTTTATCGATTTCTCTTTATCAGCTCCTGCTTTTGTGATAAAGAAAGCTCCTCCTTTTTTAATGTTCTGAACAGGTCAAAGCATTAATTTTCTCCAACAAATACATTGAATATAGCAAAAAAATTAAAAGATTCCTAGATTTTACTGAGTTGTTTACTAAAGAAATAAATGAATAACCCGTAATGTTGATTATGGTATATAGTTTGATGTGTTTCATTATTTCTCCACTTGGGTGGACTCTTACAATATTGCGATCTTATTTGGCAATAAATAATATGATCAAGCAGCAGTGAATGAACATAACCTCACATTTCTGATTTGTTTTCAAACATCGCCGTTTACATTAAATATATAAATATTTTAAAATAACTATAGTTAAACAATGATTTGTGAGTAAACAGCTTAATTTTATTCGTTAAATAGTCCTAACAAATGCCACTCTTGATTTCCAAATTCTCTAGATAAATTCACTCCTCACTTCGTGAGTCGTGAATTTATTGATAATTTGGAAATCACTCGTGGCATTACTTATGACAAATAACGAAACTGTGAAAAATACATATTAGCCTATCTGGAGATTTGAATTAGAAATATTTTCGAATAAAACTAAACTCCATGGCGCTACAGACCTACGAGGCCTTGGCCTACCAGCAGCTGCTGGCCTAACATCCACACTTGTTAATTAGAGGTAAACGATCATCCAGCCAGTGCAGGGGTGACATGTTGTCAGCATGTCGGGTCTCCCAGCTGTTATGGTTTTTTTTTCATTCTGGAGCCTTACCAGACCGAACCAACGCAAGTCCCGTACCTCTGCGCCAAGGCATCTCGCATTAACCACTCGGCTACGGGACATATTTTCGAATACCATTTCCAACTTCTAGCATCCGAATCAACTCGTTCGATGTTATATTTTTTGTCGTAACTGCTATAATCTTTTTTTTTTTTTTTCCGATCTCTGCTCCGATGAAGTACACTGTATATTTACCTGAGTCATGTCTGGTTTAAACGTTTCCGAGTTCTTATCCGACCGGGGTTAATAAAAGCTTTCAAGGTGTGAAAATCCTTGGTATGGTTTCTTTCGGAAAGGAAATAAAAGTGTGTGATCATTTCATTTTGCTATGCGTGATTGAATCTTATGCCTGAATTAAGAAGTCTCCGAGCAAAATTTGTTGGCTCTTTCACTTTGAGATTTGATTCGGGATGCTATAGACTTGCGATTTTAAAGAGCTTCGTTAAATGTAATATGGCTAAGAATAATAACCAAGAAATTTTGCCTCTATATGAATCGAACCCTAGTCCGTTAAGTAAGAAGTGAGATTGTCAAGTGAGAGATAGTAATGCGTAAATAATTGGAATCGCTCTATATTTAACAGATAGAAAGTGAATAATAAACAGCAAAGTGTGTCGTCACATTCTTAAAGTATAATAATAGCTGTTAAATGAGTGAAGACGTATAGAAGTCACTGAGGGGTGAATTCATTGTAATATAAAGAAATGTCCTTAACCTCATTTACCATTCTTGCCTTTAATAGAACGGTAAGAACAGAATAAAAATAACACATTATTTTACTTTTTGTGTGCCTTAATTTAAATGAACAAAGGAAAATACTCCAGACGAATTAGCTCACACGGCAGAATTTCTTCTTCTTCATCACGATTTAGGCATATTTACTAGCCTGTTCCGGCTCCAAATTGCTGCTGTTTCCATTTTTTCTTTGGTCTTCCCAAACTTCTTCCTCGCGGTGAATAGCTGTATGCTGCTTTTGGTATTCTATTCTCAGTCATCCTTGCCAAGTGTTCTTTCCAATTTGTTCTGTATTTCACTATTGTTGTGTTTAATTCCTCTACTTTTAGTTGTTCTTATTTCTGTGTTATATTTTTTGTCTGTTCTTTGATATCCTGCTATTGGTCTGAGGAATTTCATTTCAGCAGCTTTATTCTGGCAGATTGTTGTGTTGTCACCGTCCATGTTTCGGATCCATAAGTAATAATAGGCACTGCCATTGTCTTGTATAATTTCATTACAGAGTCTTTCCGGACTTTATTTTTCAAAGTTCTTTTTAGTGTTCCTGTTATATAATTAAACTTATTTAGTTTATTTATATCTGTTTTCGCTGTGTATATTTCGCAACCTAGGAAGTTATATCTTACCGCTTGTTCTATAGATTTATTTTCTAATATTATCTTTGTCGGAACTGGATGAGCGCCCTTGAAGGCCATTGTTTTTTATTTTTCTGATGATATATCCGTGTTGTATTATTTTGATATTTCATTTAGTTCATATAGCATTCTTTGTAGTTCATCTGCAAAGGCTACTGTTTTTATTACTATATTTCCTAAGTTAATTCCTCCAGTCGTCATTTGCTTCCATGATCTTATGTCGTCAAAATAAATGTTAAAAAGAGTGGTTGATAGTGGACAACCTTGTCTAACTCCTCCTGTTATATGTATTGGTTTCCTTTGATTTATTTTTATTTTTGTTTTCTCATACATTTTCTTAATTACTGCTATCAAGTGTAGTGGAATTCCTTTTTCACTTAATATGTTCCATAATTTTGGTCTAGACACTTTATCAAAGGCCTTCTTATAATCTATAAAGAGGATGTGCGTCTCTAAGTTGAACGGCAGAATTTGAAATTCGTATATAGAGGCCACGATTTAAAATCCTGGTGCCTTCCTACCTGACTGGAGTATTTTTTTTATGGTTTTCCTCAATTGTCAAAGGAAATGCTGGGTTGGAATTTCATTACTATGGTCAACTTCGTTATTGTTAATACTAATCTAACTAAATAACTCACTGACTCTATCGATCTCGTAGGTTCATGGCCGCGAGGAAGTAAGCTCTCCATACATCTCAATCCTGAGCTAATGCTTTCAACTCATCCCGTGTATAAACTGCTTATCTTAATTCATGGATAAAGTTATTCTCCCACCTCACTATTGGTTTACCAACTGGCGTTTTCCCTTTGGTTTTCCAACAAGGAGTTTCCATGCCTCTCTTTCCCCATTCGTGCCACATGTTCTGCCCATCGCAGTCTAAGATACTTCACTCTTCTTACTATATCTGGTTTCCTATAAAGGTCATGTGGCTCACTGTTATGAAGTCTTCTCCATTCACCTGTCTGTTCATCTCTCTTTGGTTCAAATATTTTCATAAGAACTTCATTCTCAAATAGTCGTAATATTTCCTCCTCCCTTAAAGTAAGATTCCATATTTTGCATCCTTATAATGTAAATGGGAGAAAACAGTTTTATATATCTTCAGTTTTTGAGAGAAGTTGGGACGAAAGAATCCCTGTAATGTGTAATAGCACACATTTCTAGAATCGAGTGTATGTTTAATTTCTTTGTGCATTTCATTCCTATTAGAAATTATTGTTCCTAGATATTTGAATTCAGCCACTTATTCAGAATTTTTCTCATTTTTCATTAACTGTCCATTTCCATTATATAATTATTTCTGTGTGTGAACATACCGCACCACGACAAAAATGTCACAATTAAAAAAATTGACGAATTTGAGTTAATCCCCAATTAAAAACACTGTTTGTTCAAATTGTATAAAATAAGTCAGTAACTCAATTTCTAACTAATCAAGGTACAAGTTGCACATATAAGCTATTCCTAAACTATTTGAACTGTGATGTAAGTGGACTTTCTTTTTGCTGTACTGGAAAATGAGGTTTTTGAGTTGTGACGTTATTCTTGCCTGGGTGCGATATATTTAGTTTTATTGAATTTACTTGTTATTATCATCGTATAAAATGTACATGAAATTTCCATTACAACATTTAATATATTTTTAATTCTTTATAATTAGTAGGCTGAAGTGTATAAATATAATCTTTATTGTCAAGTATGTATTTGTAATTTGTGCTGGTTGAATGGAAGAGAAGGCCTTATGACCTCAACTCTGCCAGAATAAATAAAAACAATTATTATTATTATTATTATTATTACTTCCAGTCCCAAATTCTTAGTGTTACTCAATAGAGTGTGTGTTTTGGCCCTTGGTATCTCCTAGCTATCGCCTAATAATACTATATCATCAGCATAAATTCTAACTTAAATTTCGTAATTTATTAAATGTTATCAGTTGAATTTGTATAACCAATTCTTTAACCTACTTGATGTATCATTTGGAATTTTAGAACTAAGAGGAAGTCCTACGTGCGTAGAATATCTTTGTAAATAATATTCAGATATTACATTACCATCGTAAGATTTTTCAAGAGCGTTTTAAAATAAAATACTACTAAAATCATCTCTCCCCTTTTCACGTGGGAGCGAACCTTAACCAGAAATCAAGTTTTAGACTTCTTTCAGATATGTAACTTTCTCGAGGACATTCTTGGAATACAAAAATGCAGCAAGATCCAATGGGTGGATTTTTCAACCAAAGTCTAAACCATATATATATCTGAGTTTTTTTTAGAGAATTTGGTATGTCAAGTTTCCTGCTAATACGTAATGCCATGCATTTCCAGAATTGAGCCTATGTTTATTTCTTACCTCATATAATTATTGTTCCTATGTATTTGATTTCAGCCAGTTCTTCAAAATTTCCTTCATTTGGCATTAACTGTCCATTTCTATTATATAATAAATTTATATGCGTATGTGTGGACTATATGAAGTCAGTCGAAGTTTCGCGTTGTTCTGTATGTTACTTCTTAAGAAGAACAAAAAGTAGAAGAAGTGTAGGCCTATGCATGATCGTATATTTAATTTTATTGTTTACTTCATCCCAAATTATTTGTATTACTTAATAACATGTGTGTATTGGCCCTTCTTTCCATATGGAATTGCGGCTATTGTGGGACTTGTATGCACCTAGCATCGTAAGGAATAGCGGCTTCAGGTTGAAAAAAAACTGTTACAAAGGCTGGGGGACTCAACATGCCACCCTTATACTAGCTTGATGATCTTCACTTCTGTAAATGGCACAAATGGATGTGAGACTTCGCAGTGGTAGGCAAAAGCTTTATAGGGCTGTCACACCAAGGAGTATAAAAGAATATCAACCTGAAATAAGAGGCCTCTGGGAAAAATTCGTCTGCACTTTTATCTTCAGATTTGAATAGCGATACTGATAACTAGAATCCGGATATTAGTCACTTAAAAAGTTAAAAATAGGCAGGCAAAAAGGCACTAAAACCATTAATATAGGCACTAAAAATCAAAATAGGCTCTTACAAAAAATGGACTACAATATAAATTTTTACAGCCTTACGTAAATAATATAAACATATGCTATCAATAGCATACGAAGATATCAGAGATGATTTTGGAACTTGTTTTGCCTTTTTTACAAAGAGCATACTTGTGTTTTGCAGTGTGTACGTGCTGCGAAACATGACACTTCTCTGCGCAATTCACTGAAATTTTACACACTTTGCAAAACAATGCCACTTGAGAATATTTCAGCATCAAATTCTATCACGAAATTGGTCAGTTTATCTTTTACTGTTTTACTGTTGTCCGTTCGTTCTTTAGGCATCGTGAAATAACTGCTCAAAAGGTAAAACACTTGTTGCACAACTTTGTCTTCGAAGTACCTGTCTGTGAACGAGGACTACATATTGAATTCAGTGTTATCAACATAAAAAAACGATTAATTTCATTGAAATACTAACTTAATTTCGAGAAAAAATAGAAAATAACTATTTATAGGCATTGTAAGCTGAAATAGGCATTTATAGGCAAAATTAACTTCATGAAAAACAACTCTAGGGTTGTCGGTATGAACTTACATGAAGTCAGTTTTACAATATCTATAATAAATAACTGTAGGCATTTTCCCTAACATCTGGTCCCTACTGATGACCTGAGCTGTTAAAGAACATAGTTAAATGAAAATACTAAGACTATTTAACTCATGCCACAAATGCTAGTCAATGACCAATCACGTTTCAATGAATTTTGTTTTACAACCAATGACAGTCGTGTTTCACCTCGCTCTTTATCGATTTCTCTTTATCAGCTCCTGCTTTTGTGATAAAGAAAGCTCCTCATTTTTAATGTTCTGAACAGGACAGAGCATTATTTTTCTCCAACAAATACATTGAATATAGCAAATAATGAACAGATTCCTTGATTTTACTGAGTTGTTTACTAAAAAAAATAAACGAATAACCCGTAATGTTGATTATGATATATAGTTTGATGTTTCATTATTTCTCCACTTGGGTACAGTCTTACAATATTCGATCTTATTTGGCAATAAATAATATGATCTATAGTTGCAAGTGAATGAACATAACTTCACATTTCTGATTTGTTTTCAAACATCGCCGTTTACATTAAATACATAAATATTTTAAAATAACTATAGTTAAACAATGATTTGTGAGTAAACAGCTTAATTTTATTCGTTAAATAGTCCTAACAAATGCCACTCTTGATTTCCAAATTCTCTAGATAAATTGGAAATCACTCGTGGCATTACTTATGATAAAGATTTGTTTTGTTGCGTACTCCTCTGTAAATATTGGAAGCATTATTTTATATATGTATGTAACCAGTTAGGTAATGACAGAAGAAATGTATGTAAGGACGAAAGTTACGTTAATTAACTAACCAATATCTGCTACGAATAACGAGAGAAATGTACGGTATGCCATCTGGAATTTGCAGAACGATAATCTATTTTACATTCCCGGAGTAACTTGTCGCTCAAAGTAACAGTTTGCGCCCTTTAATTATTTTATACAAAACTGTGTTAAACGGATATTTCTGGATCGGGCAAGGTCGGTATCGATTGTGAATGAAAGATTTGCGCAATACGTAGGAACGTACGAGATACGTAAAAACGTTGTCAGTGCTATTTGCATGGTGAGTCGAGTTCCGCTCTAGTTGTTGGTTGCGAAAGGTCGTTTAATACACAAATTGCGTTGTCTCCGGGTCATCATTCATTACATGCACAGACTGTAACACGAATACAGGACATTCATCTAAATCTGATAGAAAGCAACGTTTGTTCCACACTAAACTGGGTACGTTCATTTCACACTGAGAATCTTGCCATGGAAATTCCTTCAGTGAACTTACAGTGTCCGAATTTATTACCTTTAAGAAAACGTGATTTAAAATTCTAATTTTTAAAATGTTTTATATTGGTAAAAGTCTTGTTTATGTAATCAATTGATTTGGTGTTTACTTTATGAAAATTCTTGATGCATTTAATACATAAAACTACCGAAGTCTTGTATGATTTTTCATAAATATTTTATTCAACATTCGTACTTCCCCTGCACATATAAATAGTAGTGCCTTATATAAAACATGAGTTAATAGATGAAAAAAAGCTAACCCAACATATCCTAGAGATAAAATACTCATCATTAAACTCAATTGTCTTAAAGTAGAGATGGCAATAATCTTCTTTAAATCATATTCGAAATTTGCACCAAGACCGGCTATAAATATAATCGAATCACCGCATCTCAATCGGAGGAATGTCATAAATGCATTCGTCTGTTGAAAATACATTCGAATGTTAAATAAAATAAATATTTATGAAAATCATATAAAACGTTGATAGTTGTATTTTTTAAATGCATCTTGTTCATTTATTTTTTATATAAGTTATATCTAATAATGTGTTATTAAATCATATTAAGTAACCTTTTTCCTTTCCTTATTTTTATGCTTTATAATGGGGCAGTTTACATTATTTTGAGATTTAGAAAAGTTTCTTTTTTTTAGAAAATACAGAAAATCTTTATTCTGAAAACCAAAATATCTTCTTTTTTATATTTAAAAATTGCTGAAATTCCACAACGAAAATCATTTTGATACCAGATTGAAATTGTGCTTTACGGAATTTAAAAAAATGCAGCAGATAGACAAATTTTAGATATCGGAGCATGAGTGATCAATCATTAAAAAAATATTAGGTCTGTATTTTAATTCGAAAATTGCTTCAAATCTAGCATTTATAAAACATAATAATTGAAGTAGCATTACGTTCGTTACTATCGCATGACTCATATGATCGGTCTTACTTTTACACAGAATGTTACAGAACCTCACTTTTAGAAACGACTATGGCCACGGAATAGTTTATGTCGAAAAATGACCAAATTGACTGTGACCATCTCCAAAGCCTTCTGCGCACTGTGAATAATTTGGAAACCTAGACTCTATTACCCACGAGTTATAAAAATGTTTTATTATTATTATTATTATTAATATTATTATTATTATTATTATTATTATTATTATTATCATCATCATCATCTTCATCTCGTTAGAATAGTGTATTTTCTTGGTTTAAAAAAGGCTTTCGTCAAAAAATATTTAAAATTATTTTAAACTATTCCCTGTGACAACAGATATACCCAGACATGCCTCTTTTCTTCTTCTTCTTCTTCTTCTTCTTCGTGTTGGTCGCCCGTAAGGTGTGTACATTAAAGAAAATATATACACAAAATAATTTTATTGAAATACACGTTCTGACAATTTACAATGTGTGTCCAAACAGTCTGCCCTGTGCCTCATTATCTGCTTCATACCTTCTCAGCAACTCTGTCGAGCATGGCAGGTTTTCTGGCGAAACTGGTAACTGTTTCTGACAATCAGCTGAGCTCTTGGTGACAATTATCGTTTTATGCATAATACGACTTTTGACATACGTACAAAAAATCAAGGAGCTTTAAGACAGGTGAGCTTCTTGGCTTTACAGAGACACAATCTGACGATATAGGATTTTTAAATCTGAAAAGCATACATTTAGATCACTCAAGATAATAATCACTGTCTTCTATACGTTTTTTTAAGTACACGTAACCATAACGAACGGTAATTATTTACGAATGGACCGGGCCGACAAAATTTTAGAGGTGACACTTTTTTTTTCTGATTTTTTTTTTTCATCCTATAATGCCATTGTCAGTTAAACAAATATAATATTTGCGCTATTAATACGAACTTTTATTTTGAAGCACGAAAGTTCTGTGAGTGGTATTGGAACACATATTTGAATACTGTTATATGTTCAATTTATTATGCATTGCAGAGACTCTTGATGTCCCAACTCCTTTCAAAAAACGTTAAACTGAAAATATATAAAACTATTATTCTACCAGTATTAGTATATGGGTGCGAAACATGGACTCTTACTTTAAGGGAAAAAAGGAGATTACAAGTATTTGAGAATAAAGTACTTAGGAAAATTTTTGGACCAAAGAGAGATGAACAGACAGGTGAATGGAGAAGACTACATAACAATGAACTACATGGTCTTTATATGAAGCCAGATATAATAAGAACAGTTAAGTCTCGTAGACTGCGTTGGGCAGGACATGTTGCACGTATGGGGAATGAAAGACTTGCATGGAAGCTTCTTGTAGGAAAGCCAGAGGGAAAACGCCCAGTTGGTAGACCAAGAATGAGGTGGGAGAATAACATTAACTATGATTTGAGGGAAGTAGATTATACAGGGAATGATTGGAAAACATTAGCTCAGGATAGGGATGTATGGAGAGCTTATGTCCGCGCGGCCATGAACCTACGGGTTCGATAGTGCCAGTGAGTAAGTAAGTAAGTAAGTGTATGTTCAATCAATTGTAATTCACTAAACGACAGTAAATTAAAACACAGTTGTGTAATACCGGTTCAGAATAATCTGAAATGGTATTTCCTTATTGTTGGATGATTGAGAATCATGTTCCAAAGAACATTTAATAATACCGTTACAAGCTTAGGTTATAGTCTGTACGAACTTTTAATTGAGGCGTTAGAAGCAAAGGTGTGTTTTTTAGCAAAAAAAAAAAACAGTTTGGTGCATAATTACATTCTAAGCATAATTTTATTACTGGCTAAGTAAGTGTATGTGGTTAGGAGTAGATAAAGAACGATTGTTATAATTTTCAATTACCTATAATTTTCTTACACAACTTTAAACCTGTTTTTCTCAATACTGTAAAACTTGCACTTACTTCTATCTGCCTCAATTCAAAAGATATCCGTATTTATTTTTTTATGTCATCAATAGTTTTAACGGGACCAACCCAAATGGTGTGAAAATGTGAAAAATGGCCTAGCGGTTGTTTTTAAAGTAGGAAGCCTTGGCGCAGATGCTACGGGACTTGCGCTGGGTCGAGTCTCCATGGGGGAAGAAATTTTCTCATGGTATTTCGGCCCAGTATGGGAACGGTGCCCACCCAGCATCAGTGAGGCAATTGGGTTGCTACAAAAAGTAGCGGCTCCAGGTTGAGGGAACCAGGCTATAACGGCTGGGGGACTAGACATGCTAACCACACGTCACCACTAAACTGGCTGTTGATCATATACCTCTGTGATTGACACATGTGGATGTGAAGGGCCAGCAGCCGGCTGGTAAAAGGGCAACCGCTGAAAAGTGGAAAAACCCTCAATCGGTAAAAAATGCATTTTTTGTTTATTTACATTTTAATGATATACGGATACTTAGATCTTCTGAAATGAGATATCTTCGGAGGACTGCAGGATACACACTACTAGATCACAAAAAAAAAAGAAGAAGACATTTTAGAAGAATTACACATGGAAACGTTAGAAAACAAAATTTCTGATTATATGTCAAGATGGATACAATATGTTCATCGAATGGAAGATCTCAGGATACCCAAACAAATGTTAGATATCCACCTGCAGGAAGAAGAAGACTTCTGGATGGTGTTTCTCTTGAGGCCGAAACAGGTCAACAAATAGCCTAAATTCGTGAATGTACTATGGTAATGATGGTGAAATTTTAATGACTCTGATTCTTTAGGATCATTTTCATGTAAACATTTTTATTGTAGGAGCAAAATTGACCCCGTGACGTAAGAGCCTTGCACGTATGTTCTTTTGTTTCCATTTTTTTGACATTTTTCCCTAACTTAAAATGCTCCTTATGATGCATTTTTTTTGCTATCAAAGTGAAATGTTGTGGTTAGACTCACCAATATATGCTAATTCAAATATGCTATGCAGTTACTAGTCTCAGACACATGTGTTCTTATAAATTGAGATGGAAAAAATAATAAATGATACATTTTTGTTTCTAAATATGAAAAATAAGCAGTATCCTCCCTTTATGAATATTTTTTTGCTTAGCAAATGTGTTTAGTGGAATCATGAAGACTCTGAATCTCAAATTTCAACAGAGAATATTTAAAAATGCATCGTAAGGAGCATTTTTTAGGAAATATTAAAAAAAATAGTTAAAAAAATCATAGTTCTGAAACTATTCTACTTATAAACACCAAACATCACTTGAAATGCTTATATAAGCACATAATGAATGTGATACAAATTTCTAAACAATCAGATGAAAACTAAAAGAAATTAGAAATTCACCATTCGGTCCCCTTAATGCATTTCTTTGGATTAAATAATTATATTGTAGGCCGATAATTTTATGATGGAGCGTAGTTTTGTTAATCTTCAGGGGAATAAAAATGTTAAGGCACGATTAATGTTAACATAAATCCATCCGTAGTAATTCTGCCCGAAGGCAGGTCCTTCACTGCAATCATAGCATTTTCATGCTATCCTTGCAGCTTTACTAGGGAATTGTGGGTGTGGTAGCTTCCCGTTGCTTTCCACACCGGTGAAGAATGATTATGGTGATAATGATAATAATTTCGGGGACCGTTTGGGCATTAAAGTTTCCTGACATTTGTCTTACAGGCGAGGAAAAACCCCGATAAAAACCTCAACCAGAAAAACTGCCCCGACCGGTGATCGAACCCGGACCCGCTGCGTAACAAGGCAGCGTGCTACCTCCAGACCACAGCGGTGGACATTTAACATAAATAATGAACAAATGATAATATCCCCAACCGATGTCCAACTCAAGATAGAATCGAGGAATGAGTTGATTTGAAGCCCCTATATTTTTAGAGGTATGTGAATGACGAAGGTGCCGTACAACCACGCCTGGCGGAAGTACGAAATTAAAATAAATGGATGAGATAAGTATGGGGAAATCGTGGAATGAAATTTGTGGCAGGAGAAAAACGGGAGAAACTAGAAAAAACCGCCCACCTCCGTTTCGTCCACCACAAATCCTACACGGAGTTACCGAACTCGATCTCGAGACTTCAGCGGTGAGAGACGAGCGTCTAGAAGCTTGCACCATAGTGCCACCTAATGTAGATATGATTTATGAAATTATAGCCAATATTGGGCAAATTAAGATCAGCCTATCTCTAGTAGGCTATAAAATTTGTATTTATTTAAAACAAGCGGCTAACATGTTTATTATCAGTAATCAACACTGTTTAAAGAAATGTAGCATTAAAATAAGAGTATAATCGGATCTTGTTTTTATATTATCGTGCTTGAAATTTTCGACAAGATTATAAAATTTAATAAACATCTGAGAATATTAAATGAAGCCTGTTTTGGTAAAAAAACATACTCGCACTTATTGCCAAGACTAGTTCCCTATTATGGCAGCGAGACAACTACGGATACTGCGAAAAAAGTGAAAGCAGAATTACAAGTAGGGAGGTGAGGTTCATGCCCTGAACAGGAGGTTGTAGCAGGTGGGATCACAGAATAAATTATATCTTTGAGGAATTGAATATGGTGCTCAAATAGATTAAATTGGCCCATATACTATAATAAAACAATTTACCTTAGCAGTAATTCCGCTAAAACAGTGAGCAAACAGTGGGATGCAAGTCTGTCCAATTAAAACTACATATACCAGTGAAAGTGATAAAACAAGCAAGAAACGTACCAAAATTGATCCCGACACGTGTTTAATCGTTTTTAAGTGTGTTTTTACTTTGATGTGATCACCCTGATGATGCCCTGTTCAAGGGCGAAACGCGCGTCGGGATCAATTTGTTTTATCACCTTTACTGGAATCTGTGGTTTTATTTGGACAGATTTGCATTCCAGATTGATTGCTGACTCTTTTAGTGGAATTATACTAGGGCAAATTGTTTAATTTTATACTAGCTAATACCCGGCGTGCGCTGCTACGCTTGAATAAATGAAAATTAATGTGCTTTTATGTTTAGTTGAATAAGTAAAAGGAAAAGTAATTATAAATTTATATTATTTAGATACCCCGTGCTCATTACCCGGCTTTGCCCGGGGATCTACTCATCCCGATCTTGTTGGCATAAATGAGCTTAAAGACAAAAAGTAATGTACTTCTTATGATTAGTTGAATAAGTAAAATGAAAAATAATTATAAATGTATATCGTAAGTATTTTAAGAGTTCCAGTGCTGATTACCCAGTGTTTCCCGAACTTCTTGGCATAATTCGTTATTGTGAGTTATCCGTAAAAAAAATACCCGCATATGCTGCTATGCTTGCACAGGAATCTACGTACTTCTCTCGATCTTCTTGGCATCAACGAAAGACAAAAATTGTTATTGTGAGTTATCCGTAAGAGGAAAACATATGCTGTCGCGGACTTTTTTGTAGAGCGTTTTGAGATATTCAATTCTGTGTACATTAATTTGGTGTATTTGTTATGGTTTAGACAGCATAGGCCATTTAAGCGTCAAAATAGGGACTTTATTTCACGTTTTTCACTACAAAGGGTGATTTTTAGGGGTGAAGGGGTTGAATATTACAACTCTATTATAGCGTATGTTCATCCCGAGAATCTCCTGAACATTTTGCAAAAAGCCCCATCACAATCGGATCAACGGTATGGCCGCGCATAAAGTACGAACAAACAAACAAACATTCATTTTTATATATTAGATATATATATTTCCGCAAAGTTATTCCCAACTCTATTAATTAGATGACATAATTATATCAAGATCAACAGAACTGGCTTGAACATCTGGACTTTATATCCAGGATTCCTAAGGCACTTTTGAAGTATCAACCAAATGATAAAAGATCGTTGGGAAAAGGAAGGAAGAAATGTTTGGAAACATTTTTATAGATCATAACATTCCTTTCAGTACTACAACATGAAAGGAAGAAGCTAACAATAATATAGTAAGGGTTACGTTACAAGAATTTTAATTGATCTTAAGGGACTAAAGTTAGACTGACTCTCCGCGCTGATTCAGGTTCTAGCATGTTTGCTTCCTGACTAGCGGACCCGGGTTTGATAATTTTAATTGTAATATGAATTAAATTATATTAATTTAATTGTATTTGTTTTTTCAAACTGAAGGCCAGGGTGGTTGGTAGCGTACAATTATTATTAATCGCTAGATTGTGCACCAGATTCATCATCCCCTTATCGTGTACTTTTTCAGAAGGTAGATTTCAAGTATGCCTCTAACCATCCCTATCTTCCCATGCTTTCCTTCTTTTTGGTTTTTCCCAGTCGTATCCTCTTTCTTGTAAACTATTCTTCACTTGGTTAATCCATCTTTCTCGTGGTCGTTTTCCTTGTATCTTGAGATTTAACAGTCATTGTGGTAGTCTTTCCTTTTCCATTTTTTTCGAATGAACAAATCATTTTAGTCTATTTTTTTCTGTATCTGTTGTTAATTTTTCTACTTTCAATATGCCTCTGAGATTTTGTCACACTTTATTCTCTCTCTCCTTGTATGTACATATCATAGAACTGCATATGTTAGAACTGATTCGAAATAAGTTTCATACATTGCCATTTTACTCTTGATGGGTATGATGACACCAGATTCCTGCATTAAATTGCAAATACCTCCGCAGTGCATGTGTAGAGAAGACTTGTAGCACGGTTGTGAGGGATATGTCAATAGAACAGGGAATGTTAAGCGTGGTGGCTCTCTTTACGCTTTTCGACAGGAGTACTTGCCGGCACCGGGATTCACCTTTTCCCTTCTCTTCGTCATCTCTTACACAGTCAGATTCAACCCAGGAAGTAAATGTGTGTTTGGAATAGGGCACTAGGTTGTCATTTTAACAGTATTTTCTTGAGAGAAATCCTTAAATAAAACTGAAGTATGCAACACAACAGGTACAGGGTTGTAAGTTGTAGCCGTCCAAGTCACCCACTCTTAAAGAAAAAAAAAACCGTTACCACTTGTCACTGAGCTCGTGAGGACCTGTACTATCCTGCGTGAAAGTGTCGACTCTCATATTTACTATAAATTAGTTTGCATGCTGTAAAAGAAAAACTATGTTTTTTAAATGTATAATACATAGATTTAGGAAAAGTACTGATAACCTTGCCTCTCCGTCCCCTCCCTAAACAAACAAATACCATTATTATGAGATTGGCAACATCTACCACCTGTACTTAGACGAACTATGACTTAGCCCGTAAGGTCTGTAGTAACTTCCTGGGTTGAATTAGAGTGTACAACACACTATATACTACACAAACACACAGACGTACTCTTATACTATACTCCTCTCTGTACACAATACAAGAATATGTAATCTACGTAAGTGTTCTGCCGAATTGGTGCGTGCATTGAAAATATACCATATTAACGCCATCTGTCTTCTCAGCATGGAAACAGAAACACGAAAAATACATTATTAAAAAAAAAACACACACACACACAGACTGACTAGACTTTGACGATGAAACAGACATACATAAAATTAAAATTCAGTAAGTATATTGACTCAGGCATTAGTGTATTCTATTGGTCCGCGTTCAAACCTCGGTGTCGACAAACTGACTGGTTCCAATAGATAACACACACATGTATATAAAGTTAGAATGAGTAGACTTTGATAATGAAACAAACATACACAAAATTAAAATGCAATAAGTATGTTGGTTCAGGCATTAGTATAATCGATTGGTCTGGGTACAAACATCGGTGTCGATCAACTAACTAGGGTTTTTTCTAACTTTTTTTATATTTTCAAGGCAAATTCTGGGTTGGAATTTTATTACCAGGATGCATTTCTTCATAATTATATTTTCTTCTTCTTCGACTTTCCCACACTTATAGGTTTGCCGTCTTCAGTTTCCATTTATTTCTGTAATTCCAATCTCCTTCTTTCTATCTTCTATTGTAGTTCTGACGTAGGTTTTCCATTTACATCTTGGTCTGCCACGTTTATTTCTTCCAGGGGGTGACCGTTGGTATATTTTTTAGCGATCTTTCGTTTTCCACTCTTTGTACATGGCCATACCATTTAATAATTTTATTTTCAATCCTATTAACAACAGATGTGTTGACATTCATTTCTCTCCAATTAATTTCTTATTTTATCCTGTCTTGTTTTATGAAGGCTTTTTGTAAGATAATCACATTCAACTGTTCTAATTTTATTCTTTTGTAATTCCGTCAAAGACCACAGGTTTCATTTCCATATGATAAAATATTCTGTATTATGTTCTTATAAATTTTCATTTTACTTTCCTTTTTAATATTGTTGTTCCAAATTATTTCATGTATTGTGTTAGTTACATTTTATGCCATTGCAATTTTAGTTTGTGCATCTCTTTCACATGCACCTAAACATGTAATTTATTGACGCAAGATATCTAAAAATTTCACATTTTTTTTATTTTCCCTATTTCGAGTATGAGGTCATACACATCCTTTCCCAAACACATGTATTCTATTTTTTGTAAATTTATATTCAGTCCCCATTTTGTATATTCTTCCCTTAGTGAATTAATCATATATCTCGTATCATCTTCATCCCCTGCAAAACATATTTGATCATCTGCAAACAATAAATGTAATACTTTCTTCCTATAAGAATACCCATTTCAGAACATGTTTATACCATAAATTAAGAGCCTGGTCTAAAATGTTAAAAAAGAATTGACGATAAACTGCATCCCTGCTTAAGGCCTTTATTCACTGTGAATTCCTCTGTTAATTAATTAATTTTTACTTTAGCTTTTGTATTACTATAGATCCTCCTAACAATAGGAATCCATTTATCACGTATATTTATATTTCTGAATGCCGTCCATAACAATTGTCGAGGTACACTATCATATGCCATCTCTAAGTCAACAAAGATCATATGTAGTTTTTATTTTTTGCTAGGATTTTCTCTTGTAATTGTCTATTACCTTATCTTGGAGGTAATATCTCCATAGATGTTGGACGATCACTATAAGACAAGAACAAAGATTGGAAGCAGTCGAGATGCGATTTTTAAGAAATATAGCAGGATATGCTCTGCTGGATAAGAAAAGAAATGAAGATATAAGAAAGTAACTAAATATTTTCAAACTTACGGACCGAATAACTAGATATAGGAATGACTGGAAAGAACATATTGATAGAATGCCAGAAGGAAGATTTCCAAAATTATTGCTAAATTATAAACCGTACGGAAGGAGAACTGTTGGTCGCCCACACAGAAGATGGTCTAAACAATTTTAACAATTCTAGCTTTCATGAAACCAGAACGAGCCACCAGGCTTAATCCCTGGATGATGATGATGAGATGTTAAAGCGTCTATAAATATGAATGAAAAATTGAATTCCAATAAATTCATCCAAAGTTGGAATGAATAATAATTCTGTACATTATGTTAGATACACATGGAATGTTGAAGATTCTCGTTTGGATCGATTTACGTTTGTTTTGTACGAGTTCAATACGTGGAAAGCACATAGACATAGTTGTATTGGTTTCCAAGTTAATGTACAATGTTAATTAAGGTTACATATAGTGGAATCCGTTATGCTCTTGTCAGTTACATGACATACCAGAAATACTTATCTATATTCCGCTCATTTGTTTGTATAATGACGATCAATTTTGATTGAATCTGATAGAGTAAAGTGACATTTCTAATTCGTAGATATCAGGGGTGCGACCAAAAATATCACTGTTGTTTTATCTCATAAAGTAAAGTAAAGTATTCCCACTACAGGCCTCAGGAGGCCCTTGGGGTAGTGGGAGGTTAAGGCTCCCACTATTTCTAGACAATCGGCACTTCATGTCAGCCGGGTTGTCAGCCCTGCGTGACGGCCGCCTTTACCCCAGAACAAGCGCCTGGTACTCATTTCCGTTAGAGGCTGAGTCGACCTCAGGGCCATAGTGCCGCCAGAAGGTTTGGGTCAGTTTAAAAATCCTGACCCCACCGGGACTTGAACCCTCGACCTTCCGGCTTGTAGCTCAGTGCCTTAACCACTACGCTACGGCGTGCCCCGTTTTATCTCATACTTTGGTTATATAATAACTAAATCATATCACTTTTATGGATATATTTTTTTAATGCCCCAGGTTGTCCTTTTTGGACATTTCTGGTGTTCTCTCCTGGCATTGGCGTAATTGTAACCGTTTGTGAGGTTGGGGCGCCTGGAAGGCGGGGTTAGGTTGTCCCGATGATATGATGAGTAATGATGATGATAGTGGTGCACCAGGAGAGTCCCTAATCCTTAGCTTAATCTAAGATGAATATGAATGATGATGATTGCGATGGTCATATGATGTTCGGGGACCGTTTGGCCCTAAAGTTTCCTGACATTTGTCTTACAGGTGAGAAAAAACCCCGATATAAACTTCACCTAGGAAACTGTCCCGTCCGGGGATCGAACCCTGGCCCGCTGCGTGACAAGGCAGCACGGTAGCTCGAGACCACAGCGGTTTTCTGGATATAAGGTTCGTGAATTTTAAACTCTGCCGAGACTGTAGGTAAGGTACATACAAAAATTTGAATTTTTTTCGATTTTGACATACAGATCGGAGAAATGGACACTGGCCGACGAAGCATGGAGAGATCTATGCTAAAGTGTAATCCGCAGAGAACACTTCATGACCAAGATAGCAGGAGTCACAAATTATTCGAAAATAAGGACATTGAAGTGCACTAGGTCATTTGTAGGACAGATCGACAGATAGGCTTTTACAGTTGCGTGCCTCCGTTTATCTGTAGTTAGCATTTTGCCAGGATCTCCGCCGGAAGACAATGGAAGAAACACAAACCAGGATATACACAACCATAAAAGTGAAGATTTAAATTCCTCTACCCCACCTGGAATCGAATCCGAACTGCCAGAAAGGAAGGTAGTGATTATCCACCATGCCATGGTGACGTGCCTGGTATTTATATTATAATACTCCTTGAAAAAGTGATTTACGATGAATGAATCATGGTAATGAAATTCAAACCAGCTTTTACTTCAGCTAAACCAATAAAAAATCTCACGAGGGAAGTATCAACCATTACATGTTGAAATATACCTTGACATTTCTCTCCGAGAGAGAGAGAGAGAGAGAAAAAAAAACTGCCATTTTAACTGCAAGGCACAGAAATCTAGCTAGAAGCTACAATCCAGCAATGACAACCCACTAACGGAGTAGATGGGCTTCTGCATGAGTAAAGAGTGGTGTGGAGTGCGGAGCGGACGGCAGGTAGTGAGTGTTATCCAATCTAACAATTCACGAGTTACGTTATTTCCCTATAGTTAAAGATTTGGCGCTCAATTTTAGTGCTCTGCAGTTAAAAAGACGATTTTTTTTGGACATGGCCTTGGTATATCGCAACGCTTCAGTGGAAGAAATTTCAAGGCAGGTTTCAGCATGCAGTGGTTGAAATTTCTCTTGTCAGAACGGTTGGCCCGGGATTTGAATCTGTAGTCAGTACCGCCCTATGTCAGAGACTGTCCAACTATAACATCCTTCAAAAACAAACTAAATAATTATTTAATAACTAACTTATACATCTCACTGATAGTATTCTTGTAACAATTAATACATTTAATAATTTATGAAAATAATATTAAGATTTCTTTTGTTTTGTTTTAAATATTGTATAATCGTAAAATTAGTTTTCTGTATCTCATTATTTTCCTTTGTTTTTTATATACATTAGACAGGGACAATTTAATATGTCTTGCTTGTATACATTTTATTATTAATTTTAGTCTTAATTTTAACTAACATTAACTGGTTGCATTATAGATCGTAATATAATATATATCTTTTTGATCAAATTTTTACTTAGTATTTAATATAGAGTTAATTGAGATTGTTATATTCTGATGTAATATGTGTTTGTCCTGGTGAGCGGAAGAGAAGGCCACATGGCCTTAAATCCACCAGGCTAACTAAATCTGATCTAAATAAATCTAATCTAATCTAAATAAGGGACCTGACCCATCCAGCAGGAGGAAAAAAAATGGGTAGCTACAGCAAGTAGCTAGTCCGGATTTAGAAAACCAGTTATAACGGCCGAAGGACCTCGTTATATCTATACTGAGTAGATCATCTTACACCTCTGTGTTTGATGTACAGTGTCCTGTTCAAACCTCCCACATTTTAATTATTCATAACAAAGTATGCGGAATTATGAAATGAGGTTGGTATTAAACGAAACAGAAACTCAAAAGAATTTCCATTGCCACACACTAAAATACTTCTGTATTTCTGTATGTGCACCATTATTAGCACAAACAATATCAAATCTGTATTCGATTTCGTGCCACGTTCTGTCCAACATGACAATTGGTACTGTTGCAATTGTGTCAAGGATACGGGTTCGTAAATCATGAGGATCTTATACTGGAGTCGCGAACACACGGTCTTTTACATACCCAAAAAGGAAGAAGTCCAGTGAAGCGATGTCTGGCGAACTGGTTTTATGTCATTATTGTCCAACATGCGACATATGAATTAACTGCAACAATGAAAACAAAAATTCTTTGAGTTTCTCTTTCTTTTAATACCAACCTCATTTCATAATTCCGCATACTTTGAGAGTTACGATTAATTAAAATGTGGGAGGTTTGACTGGGACACGGTGTATATAGATGCGATACCAAGGTCCTTCGTATGTCGCACCATTGATTTTTATTTCTAAAATAAGAATCTTGAGTCAGCTGTAGGTCTAAGAATAGATTTATTTGACTCATTTATTCTGGTTAATGTTGATAATTACGATTTATTAATGGACTTGATGTAAATGTGATTGAGTGACGATCTCGGATTCATTAACGGAAACAGTGAAGCATGAAATTGTGGTTTTGCCGCTGGGGAAAAGTTACAAATCAGCTTCGAACTATATAATTACCAGACTGTTCAGTGGTTTTTAACCATTCGTGAACTATACTGGATGAAAGAATGCGTTTTTCAGGTTAAAATAAGTGAAATGTAACCTTGTCAGGTTGTTCATTTAATACATTGAGGGTCGCTACGTAAAAGTATGGCTTCGTTTTCTCTCATTGTGTGCGGACCTTGGCTTCATTCCTTGGTGCGTTTTTTATAGAGATTCTTTTTCTCGTTGTTCTTTTAAGTAAAGTGTAAACTTCGACAAGGATGTGCAGGGCTGTGAAATTTTCGTTCTTCTGGTTCCACGCTAATCACCTATTTTCAATTTACGCACCATTTTCGCAGACCACATACTTAAGTGATGCATACTTGTATTGTTTAGATAAAAGTATAGGATGCGTATAGCTGTATATTTTTCGAGTGTTTGTGCGATGAATAGAAGGAAGAAAATGAAACTTGGTACCGGCACATAACTTAATCCTGTCGAAAAGCATCTAGAGTACCCAGGCTAAATATCCCCTTTGTCAATTTTATATTTGATTGACCATCTCGTCGTAGAGAGCGTTTAGTTTTCCCTCGTTTTACGGATCCTGACTTCATTCACTTCGGGATATTTTTCTGACTAACTCTCTTTCTGATGTTTTCTGTTATTCTTCATGGAGAATGTTAGGAGTGTCATATCATAAGTAATGCCACGAGTGATTTCCAATTTATCTAGAGAATTTGGAAATGAAGAGTGGCATTTGTTAGGACTATTTAACGAATAAAATTAAGCTGTTTACTCACAAATCATTATTTAACTATAGTTATTTTAAAATATTTATATATTTAATGTAAACGGCGATGTTTGAAAACAAATGAGAAACGATAGGTACGCTTCTACTGCTTCTTTTGTTTATCACTGCAACCAGATCATACTATTTATTGCCAAAGGAACGCAATATTGTAAGGAGGAGCTTTCTTTAATATGGTAATTATAACACTGATTAATATTTGGTGAAATACGACTCTGATTGGTTGTAAAACAGAAATCATTGAAACGTGATTGGTCATTGACTCCCATTTGGGGCATGAGTTAAATAGTCATAAGTAATGCCACGAGTAATTTCCAAATGATCGATAAATTCACGACTCAGGAAGTGAGGAGTGAATTTATCTAGAGAATTTGGAAATCAAGAGTGGCATTTGTTAGGACTATTTAACGAATAAAATTAAGCTGTTTACTCACAAATCATTATTTAAATATAGTTATTTAAAAATATTTATATATTTAATGTAAACGGCGATGTTTGAAAACAAATGAGAAACGATTGGTACGCTTCATTTGCTTCTTTTGTTCGTCACTACAACCAGATCATATTATTTATTGCCAAAGGAACACAATATTGTAAGAATGCACTCTAGTGGAGAAAAAATGAAACACGTCAAACTGTATATTAATTCATTTCTGATGTCCTATGATGTAAATATGACAATTATATATTTCTGGGAAAAAATAAATTTAAGAAAGTGCAAACAATGGTTTCTTTTTTTGATGGTATAATCAATTGCTACAGATGTTTTTATATTAACTCCCGCATGCGGTATGTGTTGACATTCATGCACTATATATACAATCTGGTAGCTGTATTTCTTGAGGGCCAGTCACTGCAAAATAATGCTATGACCTATTCAGAATGTTAAAAAGGAGGTGTTTTCTTTATTATGATAAACTTCAGTTGGTCAATTCTAGGCGAAACACGACTGTGAGTGGTTGTAAATCAAAAATCGTTGTAACGTGATTGGTCATTGACTCCCATTTGGGGCATGAATTAAATAGTCAAATTTGTTTATACTTGTTACTCAACTACCAAACTTACAGATATAATCAACATTTCTTTTTCTATTTTTTGCTTATGAAGAATTACTTTTTATTTGTCACTTTTGCAGATTCTTCCAAAGCTGAATTTCGGAAATTTGCCAAATAAATAAGGGTTTAGGATGGAGTGGGATGGCTTCAGGAATTGGATGATTCCCAACTACTGTATTAAGATATAACCAACCTATTTACAAATTTTTGCTTTTGAAAAATGACATTTTATTTGCTACTTTAGCAAATTCTATAAAAGCTGAAATTTGGAAATTCGACAAACAAATAAGGGTTAGGATGGAGTGACATGGCTTCAAGGATTGTATGAATCCCAACTGTAGATATATTCAAACTATTTCCAATTTTTTTTGTTTTGAAAAATTACTATTTACTTTGTATTTTTGCATAGATTCTGTAAGAACAAAATTGTGAAAATTTGATTAATTAGTTTTTAATAATTTTGTTTTCGTCCATTCATTATTTGAGGTCCAAAGCCATTTCATACCATTCCATGCTCCTATTTAATTATAATACTGGTTTATGAGTTTGAAATATCAATAACCATAACAACTAAAAACTTACGTCTTCTCTGAAACTCTGTTTTTCCTATAATTATATTCTTTATGTCTGCAGTCACTATATAACTAGTTAAGTTTATTAGGTTTGATTAATGTAAACCCTGTATACGTATCTTATTTAAACAACTATAATAATTAGTTTAGGCCCGTAATTTTTTTACGGGGCATTCAGGTGTCTTTAGGTTCTTAAAATTTAGTATATCAGCCATTTGTATAAAAAAAAAGGTTAAACATAATTGATAGTTTGAGAGCAGTGGGAAAGGAACGGAATGGATTCGAACCTAATAATCCGAACCTTAATAATAATACAGCATTGTCTCGATATTAATGATTTTTCTTTTTTTTTGTTTCAGGTAAGGCTTGGTTTTAGAGCCACTCTTATCTCTCATTTACACATGTATATACGAGTACGTTGGTAAGTAGGCTAATTCCATGAAACCTTATCAGATGCACCTGAATGTTACAAGTCAGAATACTTACGACATCTGATGTGATTTATGAAATGCCCCTGATACTTTTTATTAAGAATCATTGCGCTGTTTTCTCTTTTAATCTGGTATAATCTGATTTTGCCAAAATTTCCTGACTATAATATTGTCTTCTGGTTATATTCGATATATATATTTCGATCAAAATCTAAGTTTTCAGGTTCATTTAAGGGAAACGTATAACAAAAAAAAAATCGATATTTCATTCCGTAAAGTGTTTGAATATTTTTCTTCTATTTTAATTGAAAACGTGCTTGTCTCAACTTTGATCATGCATAATTTCGGTTATTGTGACTTACTCTTAACCGACATGATCATCACATTCTACTAGAGTGCAACGAGTTCATGATGCTTGTACACGTTATAAGGCCTATATGTAATCTCCGTAAATCAGATAACATTACTCCAGCATTTAGAATATTGCCTTGGCTCCGATTGGAAGGCAAGGCGAAAAATATGTTGCCTCTGCTTCTTTATACACATCTTTTCCAACTCATCACCCCTAGTCGCTTCCATTCACTATCTTTCCACCATAACTTAAACACAATCGAGATAAGTTAACTCTAGCTGTAGCTCTATTTCGAACATCTTAGTATTTCTCATCCTTCATTATTTCAGCAACCCGACTCTGGAATTTCTTCCCCTTTTATATCAAGGACTGCCCAACTTAAAAGTTAAAAAAAAAGCTCACTAATTTTTTTCTTCTACAATATATAACTATGTTATAGGTAAATTTATATTATTTATATTTTACACTTTCATTACCAAACCACTTATTATAATTGTGATCTTAATATTTTTATTCTTTACTTGTACGTCTGTTATTTATTATTAATCAGGCTCTACACAATTCATAATTGTTAATGTCAGTATAATTTAACACTGGTGAAATTGCCTCAACTTCATCAATCAAAATGAATCATTTTTACACGCTTTATATTAGTTTGACCTGTAACTATGTAATGGAATCTTTCAACGCGATTTTCACCTACTTAAAATCATTGGATCGACTTGAAACTTCGTATACTTGTAAAGGACCAATGAAAATACAATAATTTCATAATTTTTTTTTCTAAAATCCTGGCCAGAATCATCAGAAAATAAAAAAAAAAGTGTTTGTGTAATTATATAACGGAATCTTTCAACACGATTTTCACCCACTTAAAATCATTGGATCGATTTGGAACTTTGTATACTTGTAAAGGACCAATGACAATACAATAAGTTCATAATTTTTTTTTTTCCAAAATCCTGGCCAGAACCATCAGAAAATAAAAAAAAAGTGTTTGTGTAATTATTTAACGGAATATTTCAACACGATTTTTACCTACTTAAAATAATTGGATTGACTTGAAACTTTGTACACTTGTGAAGGACCAATGGCATTACAATACTTTCATAAATGTTTCTAAAATCCTGGCCAGAATCAGCAGAAAATCAAAATAATAAAAACCGGTATAATAGGTTCCGGACTTAACTTCTTACTCGATCGTTGTAAGAGCTCTGTTGGTAAAGGGGTGGACTGTAGTGTTATATAATTTCAGTAATCCATAGGTCGCTGGTTCAAATCCGGCCCGGAGGATTTTTTTAGTAGAGTATTACTTTTAGCTCATACTACAATAGTATCGAATTTAAAGATATTTACATTTTTATCTCATTCTGTAAAGTATTAAAACTAAAAAATAAAAATAATAATAGTTTAAAAAACTAAAACAACACGCTTTATTAGAAAACCGAACTAAAAAATGAAAAATAATTTTAATTTCCAACACGCTTGGGATAACATTAAAGTGGTCAACAAAAACATAATCTCCAACACATCTAGAACAAAACTAGAGATATCTAAAATATAATAATTTTACCATCAAAAGCATGGAGTGCTCTATATCAATTAATATATTTGATAATAAACAGATATTGGTAAAAGTAAAGTCTCTAAGAAGAAAACGTAAAAACCATAAAAAGCACCCCACGCTTTTGATGGTAAAATAATTATTTTTGTAGACATAACTCTAGTTTTATTCTAGATGTGTTGGTGATGATTTTTTGCTGACTACATTAATTTTATCCCAAGCGTGTTGGAAATTAAAATTATTTTTCATTTTTTAGTTCGGTTTTCTAATAAAGCGTGTTGTTTTAGTTTTTTAAACTATTATTTATATTATATCATCGGGCGTAATCAGTATTCTTATTGCATGTACTTTTCTCTTTTTTCCTTCCTCATGCAATTCACCATTTTCTATATCACCTCGAGCATCTAGAAAAGAGAAAAATGTCGCAAACCATTGTAAAAATTATATTTCCTCGTTCAGAAACTGATTGATGTTAGGATAACTCTGGTATTTATATACTTAAAGTTTTGAGGAATGCAATGTTGCCTATATATATTTTCTCTTTCTCTAGATATTATTATTATCGTATTATTATTGTTATTATCCTATAAAATGTCGTTTGTACATGAAATTTACATTGCTACATTTATTGTATCTTTAACTGTTTATAATTAGTATAGTGTATATCTATATTTGTCAAATATTTATTTGTATTTGTGCTGGTTGAGTGGAAGGGAAGGCCTTATGACCTTAACTCTGCCAGAATAAATAAAGCATTATATATTATTATTATTATTATTATTATTATTATTATTATTATTATATAGTATCTATATAGGACTATTTCTGAAAAATTTCATCTTACATATCCCAACATTATGAATTTATTGATATACCATAAACAACGCCTTCACACTTTCCAAAACAGAGACTTAAATCATTAATAATACATTATCAGGGTTGGCAAAATTCCAATTTTCTTGAAGAATCTAGACCCTTGGTAACAAGTAGTTTTTACCGGGAAAAAGTGTCAAAATGCCCTAATTTTTACAATATATCAACAAGTATGTTAAAGTAATGCAGTTCATTATTTCCATTATTTAGTAATCAGAATTAACTTAAGTGACAAGTTAAAATTTTTAGGTTGTCATAATGAACATGAGCCTGGTTATTCCAGCATATAACTGTTATAAAGTAAATGCTATAAATTTACAGAAGTCTTTTATAAATCATGTAATTGTGTCTGCTTGCTGTTACTAGTACAGGTCACCTGTACTTGCGGCTTCTTTCTATAATCTAAACATAAAAAATATGAAATGATAAACTTACTTATCTGTAAGTAAAGTAAAGTGATCCCACAGCAGACCCGAAGGCCCTTGGGGTAGTAGGAGGTTAAGGCTCCCGCTTTTTCTAGACAATCGGCACTTTATGTCAGCCCTGCGTGACGGCCGCCTTTACCCCCAGAACAAGTGTATGGTACTCATTTCCGTTAGAGGCTGAGTCGACCCCAGGACCATAGTGCCGCCAGAGGGTTTGGGTCAATTTAAAAATCCTGACCCCAACGACCCTCCGGCTTGTAGCTCAGTGCCTTAACCACTACGCTACGGCGTGCCCCCACTTACTTATCTGTATAGATGTGAAACGTGGACGCTTATGTTAAAGAAAAAATGCTAAATTTATTCTAAAATAGAATTCTAAGGCAAATATGTGGTCTCCTAAGGGATGGAAATGGATAAAGATTCAATAGGAACTTGTCATAGTATTGTAGTGAAGATTGAGAAGGGATTCGATGGACATCAGTAGAAATGCTTTCAAAATTTTATTGGCTACACTTAGGCAAAATACTATAGGAAGGCCTTAGACATAGGACGGATAATAATATTCGGATGTATCTTACGGAATTGGATATAGGAGATTTAAACTGGATACAGTTGACTGAGTATATGAACCAATGAACGAAAAATTGAACCTACGGGTTCCATAAGCCATAGAATTAAGTTGGTTGTATTGTAAAATGTTGACAGAAAATTGTAGCTTATATTATTTATAAATAACAAGTAACAACTCTGTAGTAGGCTTAAATGGCGGAACATGAAATATAAGCCATGTTATTTTATATCCACTTATACTGTGATATATTTGAACTACAGATGCTGCTAAGTCTTGGCATTTGTTCCGCTGTATGTAAGCGGAAGCTGACACATTACAAATGTGATATAAAGATAAAAACCCTGTACCAGTCCTTCATGTACCGGTACATGCAATTTAATGCAGTTTAATGCAATTAATTTGGCTTACCGTGAAGTATTTTTAAATTAATTGTTTTTTGTAAGCGTTAAATCGTTGTTATACCACATGCATTAGTAGTCATTTAAATAGCAGTTAACAATGCTAAGAATTGTTCGTATACTAGTACTGTAGTTAATATTTAAAATATTGCAAATAAAACGTGCATTTGAAAAGGTCGATAAATATTGTCCATATACTTCCTATTTAAAGTTTGTGTTCTCTTACAATTCACACCAGATAATTTGTCCGCAACGCAGTAACTAATTTTCGTCGAGAAATCTCTCCTTACATTATAATTTTTTATTGTGCCATCACCCGTATTTTGACATTTCCTCTTTCTTCTTCGATACCTAATCTAATGTATACATCCAATTTACGCGGGAAATCACCAGCTCACTTATAAACTCCCTTCTGCCTATAGTCTGGTGTCTTTATTTTTAAGCCTCTACCATTGACACACATCGCAGACAATTTATTTTGCTTTTCGCCTAACCCCTCACTCACTCTCTCATTCTCACTCACTCACTCACTCTCACTCACTCATTCACACTCACTATCTCGCTATTTCCACACCCTCACTCGTTCATTTCACTCACTCGCTCATTTGACTCACTCGATCATTTGACTCACTCGCTCATTTGACTCACTCGCTCACTTGACTCACTCGCTCATTCACTCTATAGCCTCATTCTATGAGGCTCTCCATTGATCTCTACCCTCATCAAACTGAATCCAGTTCACAACTCAAATATCCAGTTCTTTAGGACTCATCCTACTTCTTATTGACTTTTCCCCAAGGATTTACCAATAAAATGTTGAAATAATTTCTACTGATATATTCGAACTACATTACCTGTCCACATCAGTTTTTTTTAGACTTAATAATCCTGAAAATATAAGGACAACGATACGCACCACTCTGTGAAGCTCCTCCATTCTCCATTTTCATCCCTTATGGCAATGAATATTATCCCTATGTTCCTATTTTATAATACTTTTAGCCTATTTCTTCACATAATCCTCTTTCTTTTAATGAAGTGGCAATATATCAAACCCATCAATTTGTTCGTAATTCTTTCCTACGTTTTGTGTGTGGTATTCGCAGATTTTATCAGAATTGTCACGGGTTCGTCTACGAGAAAGTAGAAACGTCCATTACTTATTCCTTCTCTATAGATACTGCACACACCATAACCTAATTGTTTATAATATCGTTTCGTTATATATATATAGGCCTACACATAAATTCGGCACCCGATCCCATCAGTGTATTGTCCTTTATACATCTCACGTCACACTATCTTTTACAGTTTCACTTGCTAGAACATGGAATTCTCTTCCACCATGTCAGAGATTGCGAAACTTTAAAATATTTAAAAAAAGAAACTCTTCTTCTTCTTCGTCACGGTTTAGGCTTATTTACTAGCCTGTTCCGGCTCCAAATTGCTGCTGTTTCCATCTCTTCTTTGGTCTTCCCAAACTTCTTCTTCCTCGTGGTGAATAGTTGTATGCTGCTTTTGGTATTCTATTCTGAGTCATCCTTGCTAAGTGTTCTTTCCAGTTTGTTCTGTATTTCACTATTGTTGGGTTTAATTCCTTTACTTTCTTTTAGTTGTTTTATTTCTGTGTTGTGTTTTTTGTTTGTTCTTTGATATCCTGCTATTGGTCTCAGGAATTTAATTTCAGCAGCGTGATTCTGGCAGATTGTTGTGTTGTCACTGTCCATGTTTCGGATCCATAAGTAGTAATAGGAACTGCCATTGTCTTGTATAATTTCATTATAGAGTCTTTCCTGGCTTTATTTTTCAAAGTTCTTTTTTAGTGTTCCTGTTATATAATTAAACTTATTTAGTTTGTTATTTATGTCTGTTTCGGCTGTGTATGCTATTTCGCAACTTAGGAAGTTATATCTTACCACTTGTTCTATTAGTTTATTTTCTAATATTATCTTTGTCCGAACTGAATGAGCGCCCTTGAAAGCCATTGTTTTTTATTTTTCTGATAATATTTCCATGTTGTATTTTTTTTATGTTTCATTTAGTTTATATAGCATTTTTTTGTAGTTCGTCCACTGTTTTTGCTATTAAAATCTGGTCATCTGTAAAGGCTACTGTTTTTATTACTATATTTCCAAAGTTAACTCCCCCAGTCGTCATTTGCTTCCATGATCTTATGTCGTCAAAATAAATATAGAAATATCGGAGATAGAAATATAGGAACGGTGAAAATGACGGAAGTGGCAACCCAATCTCTGGGGATGAAATAAGAGCCCAGCTCGGGGAAACAAGAGTGAAGTCCTCAACGGCAGAAGAGGCAACCCTCCTCGCGGGGATAAAACGCAAGGAAACAAGTTGAAAGGCTTTAAGGAGGCAGCCCCCTCCAAAGGACTAACCCTGCAGAACGTTAGTAGGATACTCAGGGGACACACAAATACTTACAAGCTCAAAAAAAAAAAATTACGAATGTTTATTAACTTTCGGAAATACCTCATCAATATCATTATTTTATAAAAATAGTTTTAGATTTTAAGTTGAGGTCTTATAAATAACCGATTAGATTAATTCATCACACTTTATTATTTTCTTTGTATTTTTATGTGTAGTATATAAGGGTAGCCACCACACCTACAATTCCCTAGTAAAGCTGCAAACATAGCATGAAAATGCTATGATTGCAATGAAAGACCTGCCCTCGGGCAGAATTACTATATATATATATATATATATATATATATATATATATAAGGGTCTACTATATATATATATAAGGGTCGTTATTCCTTTGTACATATTATATTATTAGTTTGAATTTTAATTATCATAAATTTTATTGTGTTTTTAGATCGTACTTTTATTATTAGCCAAATATCGTTGTATATACCGGTAATATTTTTGTATTTCTGTATTTTAATGTAACATATTTGTCCTGGTGAGTGTAGGAGAATGCCATATGACCTTAATTCCACCGGGATAAATAAGTACACATGCAATATTATCGTTTCGGATATTTGAATCTTTGGATTCTTAGACAGAAGTCAAGATAATGGACTACATTAAATTGTGTAGTAATACGAATTTATTGTTGTAAGTCCATATTTAATTCCTTCATGGGTTCGATTTTGATGTGTTACCAACGATCGTAGTTCGATCCATAAATCTACATAATCATTTTTCCCATTAGCTTAATTTAGCTTACTTTTCCTCTATAAAGGTGTATTTCAGCGTATGATGCACAATACTTTTTTTATGTTCTGGGAAATACTTTAGTTCAATTCCTTTGAGTATAAAGTGGAAGTGAAATAAGTCACTCGGCATTTTTACGTCCTAAAAACTATATCACCTCTCAGTTGTGTTCGACCCGGATAATGCTATTCAAGAAGCCGAGAAAGGTAATAATTATACAATCGGCACTGATATGTGAAGAATTGAATGCATAGTTGGACTGTAAATTTTAGTTTAAGAGTGAAAGTGACAAATGCGTCGTGCTGATGAGGTCGCAAAGTGCCGATGCGTGTACAAGTACAATGCAACGTTCACTGACTCCAACCACATTTCCGCCAGCATCACATATAAATTATTCATTTTACAACATTCCAGCTAACGAATAATCCAAGGGATATCAGGACAGTTTTGAATACAGTAACCTATGTGCAATATTATTAATTTTTATACTATTATCTAAAGTGAAACAACTGTGAATTGAATATTGTAATAGACATTCAGCTCCATTTTAGGCAGTATAAAACTACTCCAAATGAGTATAATTTTCTAGAAATTGCAAACATCTGCAATCATTTTGCACGCTTTCCTAAAGAAACTAAATAGGTCTTAATGAGTTGGAATATTCACGACTCACCTCATATAGGATGATTCAAAAGTTTCTTGACATTTTCGTCAAACCAATGTTTTATGCCAAACTTATTACATATGGAAAGTAATGACTAATGGATAATAAACTCAGTACATTTCAATGTGGTGACCCTCTAAGTCACCGCACAGACTCCATCTTTCTTGTGTACAGCGAAACACTTTTACCACCATAGCTAGTGTGATTGCAGTTAGTGCTGCAGCTATTCCGTTTCTCAACTGCTGTAAGGTGTTGATCTTCACTTCATACACTTTTGACTCAACAAACCCCAAACAAAGATGTCTAGTGGTGTCAGACCTGGAGAGCGGGCCGCCCAAATTCTCGGTGAATCACGACCGATCCACCTACCATATTGAGGTTGTCATGAACAATGATGGCAAAATGGGGTGGTGCACCATCTTGCTGGAAAACCACAGTATCTTGTACAGCATCCTGTTCCAGGTATTGTTCAACATATGAAGATAGTTACTTTCAGTTACTGTTGTTTCCGCAAACATGAACGGCCCGTAAATTTTTGTTTTTGTTATTCCCAACCACACATTTACCTTCGGTGTGTCTCTCTGAAACTCTTGTATGGCGTGTGGCTGTTCGCCTACCCAAATCCTACAATTATGCCTATTGACATGCCCACATGCGTGGAATGTTGCCTCATCAATGAACAATACATGTTCCGTGAGGTCTTCATTTTCAATTGCATTTAACAGGTCGTCACACATAGCTTGTCGAGCTACATAGTCTTGTGCATTATCTGGATGTGATAAGGGCGTTTGTTCAGTTTGAAGCACAAGATACGCCATAGAGTGATTTGGGACATACCCAATTCTCTGCTGAGTCTTCTGGTTGATGCGTCGGGACTTCTTGAGATGGCATTCTGTATGGTTTGCACATCTTCTGGTGTTGTAGACGGCCTCCCTCTACGTGCCTCATCAGCAACAATCCCGTCCGTTTCATTTTCAGTACCAGATCTCTAATAGCTTGCCTGCTAGGACCTGGTTTTCTGAACTTTCTAGTGAATTCTTCTTGGACTTGCCCGTACGTCAATTCTCGTATACGAGCGAAAACGACAGATAATCTTTCCTCTATTGTTAGCTTAGTTTCTAATCACATATAACAATAATACATAAATTAACGATATGAGGAAAATGTCAAGAGACTCTTGAATCACCCGGTATTTGTAGACTTCTTGAAGACCATGGTTTTGATGCGTTATGCATCATTATCAATTCTTTCCAACTGTTGCATAGGCGCGGCGGCGGTTGGTGATCCTATAGGTCAGAGCCGCCCAAAGTTATTTGTTACGCGGGCCAAATTGAAGAAATATGAAGGTGTTGCGGGCCAAGATGCTATTATAGCTATTGTGGATTATTATTATTATTATTATTATTATTATTATTATTGTTGTTCAAACTTCAATTGTAAATTTCATAAAAATCCGATTCCGATTGAGGGTCTTTCCACTTTTCAGCGGTTGCCCTTTTACCAGCCGGCTGCTGGTCCTTCACATCCACATGTGTCAATCACAGAGGTAGATGATCAACAGCCAGTGTAGGGGTGACATGTGGTTAGCATGTCGAGTCCCCCAGCCGTTATAGCTGGTTCCTCAACCTGGAGCCGCTACTTTATTGTAGCTACCCAATTGCCTCACGATGCTGGGTGGACACCGGTCCCATACTGGCCGAAATACCATGAGAAAATTTCTTCCCCCATGGAGACTCGAACCAGCGCAAGTCCCGTAGCTCTGCGCCAAGGCTTCCTACCTTATTAAAATAATATGGTCAATGGTCATGTAAAAAGAATGACAGAAGATAGATTCCCAAGAAGAATACTAGAATGGGTGTTACTTGGTAGAAGAAGAAGTAGAGGAGGATAAAAAATAACATGGATTGATATTGTTTTGAGCAGCATGAGGGGAAAAAGGATTGAACGATGGAGATTGGAATGACAGAGATGTGGTGAACGACAGTAGATTAATATAGCGCAGGAAGATGTGAAATATTGTGAAACCTGTTAAAATAAATAAACTATCATTATTAATAATATAGGGCTAAACGTGTGTTGATTTGCCCCTACGTTTCTTGTTATGTCGTTATAACATATTTAACAAGTTCTTCTTCCATTACTGATAGACTAATATTATAGGCCTACCCTTAGCATATTTTAATTTATTAAGAGTGCTACAGGGGCCGAATAGAAAGTGATGGAGGGCCGTATCCTGCACGCGTGCCGTAGTTTGGGCGTCCCTGCTATAGGTTGATTTCTGCTCCCTCTGCTGGCTGACCGATGAAGTTCAAAATCATATTTTTTTTCTTTCTCCGGGAATTTCAAAATCCATTACTTTAAATATTAAATAAACAGGCCTTGCCTAAAAATCCGAAGTCTTACTATTACATACTATCAGACTTATTAGTTGGTGCACCTGTTCATGTATCTGGTTAATTGTTCAATGCAAGCTCTTCTTGTCTCAGTTCAAATTCGTATTGAACGTCGAACGTTATAAACATGCCTGAACTAGTGTATATTGCCAGTCTGCCACATTGCTTGTGAGACGTGAGAGCAGTCTAACGCATGGTGCAATTATATAATGGTCTAATACATTAAATACGTTGTCCTTCCCTCAATGGTAAAAACCTAGGGGATTTAAATATTTGATAATCCAGAGCCCAGAATAATATGTATTAAGTTGGTAGAAAGACTGAAATGCGCGGGAGCACCATCTTACATTCACAGTAAGGTACATATATTACACATTATAGTGACATAATCTACTGCAGCGGTTCCCATCTTTTTCGACTCGCGAACCATTTCACAACGATCTGAGTTGAGTGAACCACTGACTTTTTTAATTAGGAAATGTGCACTCAGTTAGGCATTAGGGACAGCACACACACCAAGACCAGAAATATTTTTTTAAAATCCCCCATCCCCCGGGAATCGAACCCGGGTCGCCGGAGGGAAGGTAGTGACTCTATCGACTACGCCACGGCGACGGACTAACCACTGACTTTTAAATATACATACAGTAGACATCCATACAATTTAATTCCAAGCAAAAGGTTGAATAACCTTAAATTAACTTAACCCTTAACGGTTAAAACATAAAGTTACTCTAGTTACGGCTAAAAAGTTACACAACGTGTAGGCCTAGTTACAATAATAAATACAAGTTTTCATTGTAATTACTCACTTCTTCCTTGGAATTCAGTGAGAAGATTGAGCCTGCTTTCCACGTCACAGAGCTTTGAAATCAGGAACTACGGAAGTTAAAGTCTCAAATCACTTTCAACACAAAGTCTGTTTTTGTATTTATTTTTTAAATAGGCATATGAAGGAAACGACTTTTCGCACAAATATGTGGATGAAATGGGTAATAAAACCGTTTAAACAATTAATGACAAAGATAACTTTTCTGTAACAAAATACCAGTGGAAATTTCGAGAAGCTGCTCTTTTTCATTTACGCTTAATGTGGATTCTAAAATTGACTTTTCGAAGGGATTGCCAATCCAATTATTATTATTATTATTATTATTATTATTATTATTATTATTATTATTATTATTATTATTATTATTACAATGTCGCAGAAATGAAGGAAACAATAATAGGCTTAATCTCGAAACCCGCCATTACGGAAAAGTTTTGGCGAACCCCTTGAAATATTTTGCGAACCCCCTAATTATTAAGCGTAAGCTACGGTAATGGCAGGTTTTCCAAGTAAGTCTCCAGAAAGGAGGTAACTTTGAACATTTCATTGGATACGTGATCGTAGCTCTGTAAATTAGAAGTTTGATGATTCTATAAATACGCTTATAAACTACATTTCCTGACTGATATTGCTTAGCACGATTTTTCTTTCTATGTATGAGAAATCTTCTGTGTGGGCGTCCAACATTTATCCTTAATAGGAATGAGATGCACAAGGAAATTAAACATAGGCTGAATTCTGGAAATGCGTGCTATTATGCATTGCAGAGACTCTTGATGTCCCAACTCCTTTCAAAAAACGTTAAACTGAAAATATATAAAACGGTTATTCTATCAGTTATAGTATATGGGTGTGAAACATGGATTCTTACTTTAAGGGAGGAAAGGAGATTATAAGTATTTGAGAATAAAGTACTTAGGAAAATATTTGGACCAAAGAGAGATGGACAGGTGAATGGAGAAGACTACATAACAATGAACTACATGGTCTTTATAGGAAGCCAGATATAATAAGAACAGTTAAGTCTCTTAGACTGCGACGGGCAGGACATGTTGCACGTATGGGGAATGAAAGACTTGCATGGAAGCTTCTTGTAGGAAAGCCAGAGGGAAAACGCCCAGTTGGTAGACCAAGAACGAGGTGGGAGAATAACATTAACTATGATTTGAGGGAAGTAGATTATACAGGGAATGATTGAAAAGCATTAGCTCTGGATAGGGATGTATGGAGAGCTTATGTCCGTGCGGCCATGAACCTACGGGTTCGATAGTACCAGTGAGTAAGTATGTATGAGAAATGAATTGCTAACATTTTTCTATAGATTTTGGATATCTCGTATTAATGAATGTACAAATTAAGCTGTCTTCACAGTTAAAACAGTCATAATTAGTAAATAATGTATTTCCCATATCTAATTTGATTATAGCTTCGTCTGAATATAGACCCTACTTAGTCTCTATGTATTGCCGAAATAACTTGCAAGTTGTAACTTCCGAAACATGGCCTGACGTAAGAGTGTAAATACGTATATTATTTAGGAAATGACACAGTACGACACATTTACACGTTGTGCAGAAGAGTTGTTAAGCTGTTGGGATTAGAAATCTTGTGTTGTAATTCTTTTGTGTGAAAGAGAAAATCTGTGAGATTATTTTCATTTCCGCATTTCGAAATGTTTTCTATCCTTATTAATGCTCATATGCAATGTTTCTCAACGCAACTTTGGCGGAAATTCATATCTTAGTTGAGATAACTGTCTCTCAAGAACATTTATCAGATTATTCACATCATTGCCGACAGTTTTATCATAGGAGAAGTTTGGAACGGAAAGTTTGTACACATATTCATTAATGTATAAATTAAGTTGGGTTAATTTAGGATTATACAACATTTCATAGATGCAATTATATTTTTAGAAAAATAAATTATTTAACATCTAATTACTTTTCTTATTATTTTGCACTAACATTTATATTATTTTGATTTTATTGTCATGAATGTGAATCAAGAAATTCTGCGACCATGGTTCGGGAAGGTTTTTGGGTTATGATATCTAAATGTAGGTTTTGCACATTATAAAATACTAAATAGGTAAAGACAAAACAGTTAAGTACCTTTTTCTCCTCTTTGTCAACAGATTTTTTGTATTTAGTAGCTATTGACGAGCTTTAGTGTTATCAATAAAATATTTTGGAAACATTTTTTTCCCCTACCTTCGACGTAGACTCGAAGCCTTTATAGTTTCTATTCGTCATACTTACGTCTACAATCTACAATATTTGTACATTATTCAATACAGTTTTTACCTTTTAGAATCATTATATCTGTTATGTATAATTTTTATGTATTATATAAACAACAACAAAAGAAACGGAGAGAAGAAGAAATGTCAAGAACAAAACAGAAAATGTAACCCATCAATTGAATGTTAAAGCAAAATAATGCTAACCTTAAGGTATCAAAGCAAAATAATACTGATCTTAAGGTGTCAGTTAATCCGTTTCCAATATCTATATATATATATATATATATATACATACGTACATACATGAAAATAAAAGTCCAGTACAATGTCAAATGAGATAAATTATAATTTAAAAGTAACAATTTCTAATATAATATACAGTGAGATAATAAGTCCGGTTACTTGATATTTATGATCGAATTTCGACCAATGGGCGAACACTAGTGTATGTGTGTGTGTATATATATATATATATATATATATATATAAACAAGAAAAAGTAACTATTTTAGTTTAGTATTATAAAAAAGTGGACTAGTGGTTATGCTCCTTGCCTCTGGTCCCGAGGGTCGCGGGTTCAAACCCGGCCAGGGTAGATGGATATTTTAGGATGAAAAAATCCATGGAGCAAGTCCTCCGAGAGGGACTTTAAGCCGTGGGTCCCGAGTCTGAAGATCTTCAGGCTCGTAAAAGATCATTAAGCCTAAATTAAAAAGACTCTAAGCAAGATTTACGGAATTTTTCCGGCTTAGTACTGCCTTGGTTTTCTAGATGTCAGTATGAGGTGGAACGCTGACCACGGACCACTTAAATGACATCTATACAAAAAAAAACAAGTGTAACTAAATTAGTATAGTTCAAATTCTTCCCTGTAGGGGGAGAGCGCCTAAATCTCTGTTAAGGGAAACATGTGCTTACAATATTACAAGAAGATTATTAAAAAAGAGACTTTTAGCTTAAAATCAGAAATATAAGGAAAGTCTTTATGGCACTAGATTCGTCACTATTACAATTTATGCTGCTAGTATCATGAATTAATGTTATCCCCACCACGCAGCTAGAATCAAAATTCTAAAGAGTAACAATGACGATAATATGATGGGGAATTTAGAAATGCGACTGTCATGCTACCTTGCTTAAAGTAACAAATTGTTATATCACACATGTCAACTGTTTCAGGTAGTGTAAATATAGTAACCAAACATAATTATATAACAGTTTTCGTTGTTACAAGAATTCTATTTAATTCCGCAAAGGTTTAATAATAATAATAATAATAATAATAATAATAATAATAATAATAATAATAATAATAATAATAATTATAATTATAATAATTAACTATAACACTGTAATTAAACCAGAGTGCCTCTATGGAGCAGAAACATTAATTTTGAACAGAAAAAAAATGGAAAATATAGCGAAAAAAGAATGCAAAATTATAAGAAAAGTTATAGGTCCATAAATCATAGATGAAGCATTTAGACTCAGAAGTAAAAAGGAAATAAAAATATATACAAACATTCATAGTGATATTAGGAAACGAAGGTTAAAATTTTATGGCCATATTAAACGAATGAACTCAAATAAGCTTACAAAACAGATAATGGAATTCTACGAAAACAGAAGTAAAGCGTCAGTGGATACTATGAAGTGGATTAATGAAGTCAAAAAGGACTTAAAATTGGCAGGAATTACTAAAGAAGATGTCCCAAACGGATATATATTTAGAATTAAGGTGAATAAGTGGCAAGTTGACTAAGAGGACAAACCGAAGAAAAAAAAACTGAAACAACTTGGACAGATGAGAGAAAACAAGCTCATAGCAAAAGAATGAAAGACATTTGGACTCAAAGGAAACGCCTCTAAGTACTTTGCGTAGTCCTACATGGGCTCATCCGCAATTAAAAAAAAATTACAATAATAACAGTAACGGTAATGATGATTATAATAATGATTAACTTTAACAACTTCAGATACACTTCACATTTGCAAATGATTGTGATATTCTTTTTAAATTTATTGGAACTTGTGCTCAACTAATTTAGTTCCGAAACCTTGATCAATTTTATGACAAGCCAGATTAAAATTCTGAGACTTTGACTAGACCTGTTTTACGATAAGGTTTGAATTTTTGACATTAAAAAAATCTGAAATGCGATTTACGAGGCACGTTGAAGGGTTTACAAAATGGAACCACATAATAAATCATGAATTGCTAGAAGAATAAAATTTAAAACGGAAGCATATTAAACTACTGAGAAACACAAATATGAAATTAGAACAAACATGTCAGCAGGATACAAATAGAACATCTAGAAAATATTTAAGTTTCGGCCACAAGCCAAAAGATCAGAGCCATACAGTTAAAAAGGGCACCTAGTTTTTTGGAGACGTCTTGGTATATCATAGATGCTTCTCTGAGAGAACTTTCAAGGTTTCGACATGAAATGGTTGACAGTTCCCTTGTCAGATAAATGAGCACCCATGTCCTGAAATCCAAACTGTCTTCTCTGTTGCAAAAATTGGCGAAACTTTTTCGATTGCGATTACATTATTTTCGACATTTAAAAAATTGTACAAAAACAACAGAATGTGACGCTTAGTATTTCTGGATATGTTATTTATTTAACTGAAAACGTTATCAATTTGTAAAATGTATTCCATTCCATAGTAATTGTGCAATCATAGCACTTACATGATGTGCTTTGCAAGTTTACTAGGAAATTATAGGTGTGATAACTTCCCGTTGCTTTCCACACCAGTGAAGGATGATGATGATAATGATGATTATAATAATAATAATAATGCTTTATTTTAGCTGGCAGAGTTAAGGCCATAAGGCCTTCTCTTCCACTCAACCAGGGAATAGTAGAATTATACAAGAATTATATACATATTACAATTTTAAGATATTATTAAAATACAGACTAAACAAAATACAATGATGATGTGATCTAATACTAGCAAAAACATGGAATATAATAAAATTAAAATGATATAAAATAAAGTAAGTAGCTTCCTAGATGATTATTTATAGAATGCTGTATTGCAGTTAATGTCTTAATTGTGAAGATGATAATGATAAGGATATTGATGATGTTGATTGCCGGATGATTTTCGGGGACCGTTGGGCCCTAAACTTCCTGACATTTGTCTTACAGGTCAGGAAAAACCCCGAAAAAACCTCACCCAGGAGCCTGTCCCGACCGGGAATCGAACCCGGGCCCGCTGCCTGAAATGCAGTACGCTACCTCGAGACCACAGCAGTGGACATAAAATGTATAATTGTTTCAAATCCCGGATTATCAAACAAGAGAAATTAAATATGTAAGTTAATATGACGTTCTTTACGATGGAATGCTGTGAAGGTACCGAGACTCGAACTGGAGACCACACACTCGCTATATTAACGTGAAAAAATCTTGATTTAATATTGTGCGAATTATTTTGAAAGCAAGTTTACTCTGAATAGTTAGGTATTTATGAGGTAGAATTACTGGCTTGATGGAATTAGATTACAGCTGTAATGTGTGTTGAATTATAGAGTGTAGACGCGCGTCACAAACTTTAACGCATCACAGGTAGTTAATTAAACAGTTCCCAGACTCTCACTTTCTTACAACGGTTTCGGTTAACCAACATGTTCATATCTCTTCGTTTTTACAAAAAAATACTAACGCCAATCAATTAAAATCTTCTTCTTTCTTCTTCTAAGTCGGTTGGGGGGGGGGAGTCCTTTAATCCGATACATTACACCCTGCTTCTTCCACAGAAAGCAGTCTGTAAGTCCACCGCTGTGGTCTCGAGGTAGCGTGCTTCCTTATCACGCAGCGGGTCCGGGTTCGATCACCGGTCGGGACAGTTTTTCTGGGCGAGGTTTTTATCGGGGTTTTTCCTCGCCTGTAAGACAAATGTCAGGAAAACTTTAAGGCCCAAACAGTCCCCCGAAATCATACGGCCATCGCATTCATCATCATTCATATTCATCTTAGGTTAAGTTTAGGATTAGGGACTCTCCTGGCGCACCGTTATCATCATCATCATCATCCATCATATCATCGGGGCAACGTAAGCCCGCCTTCCAGGCGCCCCAACCTCAGAAGTGGGTTACAAGTACGCCATGCCAGGAGAGCAACCAGGAATGTTGAAAGACAAACCTGGGGCATTTGAAAAAAAAGACTAGAATAATCTTCTTCTTCTTCTTCTAAGCTTATGTTTCCCTTAACAGAGATTTAGGCGCTCTTCCCCTATAGGGAAGAATTTGAACTATACTAATTTAGTTACACTTGTTTTCGTATAGATGTCATTTGAGTGGTCCGTGGTCAGCGTTCCGTCTCATACTGTCATCTAGGAAACAGAGGTAGTACTAAGACGTGAAAATTCGGTAAATTTTGCTTAGAGGTCTTTTCATTCAGGCTTAAGGATCTTTTACGAGCCTGAAAATCTTCAGACTCGGGGCCCATGACTTAAAGTCCATCCTAAAAAAATCCATCTACCCCGGCCGGTTTTGAACCCGCGACCCTTGGGACCAGAGACAAGGAGTATAACCACTAGTCCACCGCGACCGATAATTAAAATGTAATGTGTTAATATTGCAAAGATACAGTCAATTGCAGAAACAAAGTCCAAATCACGATGACAATAAAAAACTGAAAATTCACGGCTATCAAAAGCAGAAAAAAGTCTGAACTATCGCCGCTGTTTGATTTGTACCTTATCCCTTATTATTTAGTGATCATATTTAAGTAGTCTTCTTATTCTTTATTTGTAGGAATTTCTTCCTGTTTATTTCTCAAACCACTCATCGCAGGAAAACGTATTGGATGTGCGGCCACTGTCTATCCATTTCTTGGCTAGTCTTCCTCTTTCTCTTCTCTCGTTCATTGGTGTATCTTCTTTAGCTCTCTTTTTTCAAGTCTGTTGTCTTACATTCTTTCTATATGATCTTTCCAATAGTTTCGTCTGTCTATAATAAATTTGGTTGTCTTGAATTTGACATTTGTCTCTAATTTCTGTATTGTGCATCCTATCAAATACCGTCCGTTGCCGTGGCGTAGTCGGTATAATCCCGACCTTCCATTCCGGCGGCCCGGGTTCGATTCCCGGCGGGGTAGGGTATTTTAAATCTCCACCTTTAGTCTAGGTGTGTGTCCTGTACTTGTCTATATGTGAGAATAAAAGGAAAAGTTAACACAAAGGTAAAAACTGAAAGTGAAAATAGTAAAACAAGAAGGAAACCAGTATAAACGAAAAAAAAATGTTTTTCCCTGAATAGTTCTTAAGATCTTCCCAGCATTGAATCGCTTTATTAGGAAAGCGGCTCAATCAGTTATTCTTTAATGATATCCATATTTTCGTGATAACTTGTTCTGGACTCCTACATGCACGCTTTTTCTTGAATACTGTTTATAGATTGTTTATGCACAACAGTGAAGTCGGACTGAAACACTTGTACTGCTAAAACGTGAATGCAGGAGTGCAAAACGCGTTAACACAAAATCCCAATTTCGTAAAAACAAAAACGGGCGATTCCGCTATTAAAAAGAATAAGTTGTGAATATTCGATCGGAGAAAAAGCTAGCGTCATGTTGACCAAATGATAACACACGTTCCCGCTAGAGCCAATTGCAAACATGTTTACTCACATATAAGAGGATTCTACCCCAAGAGTCCACATACATTAGTGGGCAAGTTAGGGCGAGAAAATGGGCACGTTAGTGTTAGTTTGGGCAAGTTAGGGTAAGAAAATGGCGATTACTGTACACCAGATTAGTATAGCGTTTACTTTTTTATTAGCGGGTTTTTAGGATAAGTTGGCTACACTGTCTGAGCAATGGCTGATACATATATTACATTGTACAGTCAGATTCAACCCAGGAAGTTACTGTGTGTTTTGAATAGGGAGCTGTGTTGCCATTTTAACGGTATTTTCTTGAGAGAAATCCTTAAATAAAACTGAAGTATGCAACACAGCAGGTTCAGAGTTGTAAGTTGTAGCCGTCCAAGCCACCCCCTCTTAAAGAAAAAGACAGTTACCACTTGTCAGTGAGCTCGTGCGGACCTGTACTATCTTGTGTGAAAGTGTCGACTCTCATATTTACTATAAATTAGTTTGCATGCTGTAAAAGAAAAACTATGTTTTTTAAATGTATACTACATAGATTTGGAAAAAGTACTGCTAACCTTGCCCCTCCACCCCTGCCTAAACAAACAAATACCATTATTATGAGTTTGGCAACATCTACCCATTGCACGTAGGGGACACTGGCTTAGCCCGTAAGGTCCTTAGTAACTTCCTGGGTTGAATTAATGTAAATGTGATTTTATGCTACTTTGAGCTCAATTTCTCACTTCATTTTAAGGAGTATCTCACCTTTTTTGGGAGAATTCGACATGCATATTTCTCTCAAGTAATTATTCACATACTGCAACAATTTTTCCCGTTTTTATTTGAATTTATGTTGGTAAAACTTAATTTTCATGGCCATCAATTGAATACCTGCCGCGAATAAAGATACTGTATAACCTATAATCCTATGACTTTTTTTTTAGATGTAATATTATCTTATAACCAAGCTAATTGAGAGGTAAATGATACCACGTACTTAAAAGTAAGTCAATTACTGAGTAAGTTAGAGTAGATTACATAACGATTAATGTTGGTTTTATTTTAATACCTTAGAACCACCAGCAAAGAAATAATTTTACAAGGAAGGTCATCTGAGCTGATGCTACGGTTTATTATTACTTTTTTTTTACTTATCTAATATATAAAAATGAATGTTTGTTTGTTTGTTTGTACTTTATGCGCAACCATACCGTTCATCCGATTGTGATGGGGCTTTTTTGCAAAATGTTCAGGAGATTCCCGGGATGAACATAGGATATAAGAGAGTTGTGACACCCAAATCCTACACCTATTAAAAATCGCCCTTTGTAGTGGAAAACTTGATAAAAAAGTAGCTCTTTGGACGCTTAAATGGCTTACGCCGCCTAAACCATAAAAAAATACACAACATTAATGTACAAGAATTGAATATCTCAAAAAGCTCTATAAAAAAGTCCGCGACAGCATATGTTTATCTCTTACCGATAACTTACAATAACCATTTTTGTCTTTCATTGATGCCAAGAAGATCGAGACAAGTACGTGGATTCCTGTGCAAGCATAGCAGCACATGACAGGTATTCTTTTACGGATAACTCACAATAACGAATTTGTGTTTTTTAGCTCATTTATGCGAAGAAGATCGAGATAAGTAGATTCCCGGGCAACACCGGGTAATCAGCACAGTTACAATATATATTTATAATTCTTTTTCATTCTACTTATTCAACTAATCATAAGAAGTACATTAATTTTTGTCTTTCAGCTCATTTATGCCAAGAAGAACGGCATGAGTAGATTTCCGGACAACGCCGGGTAAATAACACGGGGTATCTAAAAATAATTACGATATAAATCTTTCATTTACTTATTAACTAAATATAAAACACATTAATTTTCGTATTTCAGCTCATTTATGTCAAGAAGATTGGGATAAGTAGATTCCCGGGCAACGTCGGGTAATCAGCACGAGTATCTAAAAAAATATAAATTTACAATTATTTTTCTCCTTACTTATTCAACTAAACGTAAAAACACATTAATTTTCATTTATTTAGGCGTAGCAGCGCATGCTGGGTAGTAGCTAGTATGACTATACAATTTTGAAAACACGCTGCTGTCTTAAAAAAGTGCTATAAATCACGATCACAGTTATTGCTGTTTCCATGACAATAAAGAACTGAAAACCCACAAACATTAATTATAAATGTCAAACTAGGAACCATTACTATAGTTTCATGTTTTTTGTTTCCATGGCATGTCCCGCGTCGTAGCCGAGTTAAGGCAATTTGGATTTAGCGCAGAGCTACGGGATGTACACTGGTTCCAACCTCCATGTGGGGAAGACATTTTTACATGGCATTTCGACCAGTATGGAATCGTGAAGCATTTGGCTCCAGGTTGAGAAAATCAGCTATAACGGCTGGGGGATAACTGCATGCTGATCACATGTCACTCATACACTGGCTGGATGACGTCTTACCTCTGGGATTAACACATGTGAATGTGAGGCCAACAGCGGGCTGGTAGGCCAAGGGCCTTCTAGGCCTTTCGCGCCATAGAGTTGTTTCCGCGACATTTACGTATAAATGGCTGAAAGTTTTCGGCCTTCGTTAAAAAAAGTATAAATATTTTTAATTGAATCCATAACAATAAAAAATTGAAAACTCGTGAAACTTAATTCCAAAAAGAAACTCTAGTCCGTCGTTGTGGCGTTGTCGGTAGAGTCCCTACCTTCCACTCCGGCGACCCGGGTTCGATTCCCGGCGGGGTAAGGGGTTTTTAAATTCCAACCTTGGGACTTCGTGTCCTAAGTTGTATCCATTGGGTTCAATTCTTGAAAAAAAAAACTCTAAACTAAAACCACGGTTTTCTTTTTTATTGTTGGTTTTGTGAATACTACGTAAAAAAGCTAAAAATTCAAAGCCTAGTTAAAAAAATGGTATAAATCACCACTGGTGTCGCAATTATAATATATATATATATATTATAATTGTGATTATACACACACACACCCACACACATAATGTACATATTATTTCCGTGGAAAAAAATAAAGGAAAACTCACGAACGTGGATTGCAAAAACAGAACTTGAACCACAAACACGGTTTTATTTTTTGTTTTACCCGAGATAACTATGCACAAAAATAAAAACTCGCTATACCTAGTATAAATAACGACTACTATAATGTTTAATTGTATTTATTATTTCCATGACAATAAAAAAACTGAAAACTCACAAACGTCATTTGTAGAATCAAATACAGTTTTTTTATTATTGTCTCCATGACCACTACTATAAAAAACTAAAAATTCGCGACTTTCGTTCACATAATCATGGTATGAATTACGACGACAGTTATATTTCTATCGTTTCTATTCGCTATTTTTATAGATTTTTTACATTTGCAAAAGTAGAGTTTTATTTTGTTTTTTTTCTTCATGACAACTACGCATAAGATATGGACATCCACGATTGTCTTTTACATAAACATGATATAAACTACAAACACAGTTATATTGGTATATTTTTATCGTTTCCATGACAATGAAAATATGGAAACTCATAATTGTTAATTGCAAAACGACCATAGTATTTTTTGTTTTTGTTTCCGTGACAATTACATATTTAAAACAATTGAAATTTCGCGGCCGTCAAATGCAAAGGTTTTAACCACGACCACGTTTTTGTGTGTTGTTGTTTCCATGACAACTATAAAAAATGAAAATTCATGGCCGTCAATTGCGGATAGAAAGTGTAAACCACGACTATGTTTTTATAATCATTACTCCGGTTTCCAATTTTTTGTAGTTATAATGGTAACATGAAAACAATATATTTTCTTATTTACAAACGCCTTTAACATCCAATATCATAATCACGTCTTCGTATGTTTATTTATATTTAATTATTTATATTTAATTATTATAAATGGGTCCTGATAATGAAAATCAAACCCAGAATTTGCCTTGACGATGGGGGAAACCAGGAGAAAACCTTTAGGATCTCCCGAATAAGAGCTTCAAAACGCTACCGCTTGAGCCAAGTAGCTCGGTAGGTATTATAACATAAAAATGATAAAACTGTGGCCATGGATCATACTTTGCTTCTACAATTGACTTAGACTGTATTTCAGATTAAATTAGTGTAGTAGTCTTTTGATTTCTTACGTCCAAAGATTGGAACGAAAATATTACAAAGGAAACTAAAATGAAAATTTATAAGAGTAAAATTCAGAATATTTTGTCATGTGGAAGTGAAACTTGGTCTTTGACGGAATTGCAAAAGAATAAAATTAGAACAGTTGCATTTGATTATCTTAGAAGAAGTCTTCAAAAAAAAAAAAAGACAGGATAAAATAAATGAATTCCTTTGGAGAGAAATGGATGTCACCACATCTGTTGTTAAGAGGTTGAAAATCAAATTCTTAAAAGGTATGACTATGTATAAAGAATGGAAATTGAAATATGGCCAAAAAATATATGAAAATGGAAAACCCGATGTCAGAACTATAATGGATGATAGGGATTTGGAAGAAGGAGATTGGAATGATAGAAATAAATGGAAACTGAAGACAGCAAACCTATAAGTGGGGGAAAGCCGAAGAAGAGATGATGTCCAAAATATAATAATGTAGTGACCTCTAGGGAAAAAGAAATTGCAATAGTCGTAGGTACCATGTCTCATGCAATAGGCCTAATGGTGTTATATGGTGGAGAATTAAGGAAACACATTTTAAAAATACCTCTGATATATAATATTGATGAATTTGTCAGAGGAAAGTGAAGTTGCAGTGTTTTTGTGTTGGAATTGAGAACAGTTGGAGACATGAGAAAGTGGTTCACATCCAGAGGAAAGCTGTGGTGTGACGTCTTGAAGACATGTCTCGGTTTCCAGATACTAGATGCACAGTATTCATATGATAGCGGTTACTTGTAAAACAAAGCCAGCAAATCTATGTGTTTCGTAAGCGCTTTTGTTTTTAACAAGTGTATTTTTATCTTGCATGACTTCCTATTGCAGATTATTTTATCTGAACGTTTTAATGCTCTGTTGCCAATTTTTCGAAGCAAAATATTAACTAGAACTATATTTCCTACTTTATTCCTTTTTATTATTCAGGGATTTTGCAACTGAAGCCGCCTTTCCATTCCCAATCTCCATCCTTCTCGGTCAAGGGCATCTTCATCTTAAAAGTCCCTTTGAAAGAATGGTTTCCTTAACTTTTTGATATATTAAAAAAAACTCCATGGCGCGATAGGCCTAGAAGAGGGCTATCAGCAGGCTGCTGGCCACACTACAACATGTGTTAATCACAATGTACGGATCATCCAGCCAGTGTAGGGGTGACATGTGGTCAGCATATCGGGTCCTCCCGCCGTTATAGATGTTTTTTTTTTCAATCTGGAGCAGCTACTTATTGTATTTACCCAAATTCTTCATGATGCTGCGTGGGCACGGGTCCCATACTGGCCGAAACTTAAAGAGAAAATGTCTTCCCCCATGGAGATCCGAATCAGCGCAAGTCCTATAGCTTTGCGCCAAGACATCTTGCCTTAACCCTCGGCTATGGCGCAGGACGTTTGGTACATGATCTTCTTGATCTTCTCCGAATAGGGTTTCCTGCTGGTATCTATTGAAATATTTTTTTAGGTAATCGTTTTTGCATTATCATTACTTTTGAGTAACACTAAGAAATTGGGACTGGAAGTAAATATCAATAAAACTAAATATATGGTCACACGTAGAAATTCATTATATAATGGAAATGGACAGCTAATGACAAATGAGGGAAATTTTGAGGAAGTGGATGAATTCAAATACTAGGAACAATAATCGCAAATAGGAATGAGATGCACAAGCAAATTAAACATAGGCTCAATTCTGGAATTATGTATTACATGAACTCTTGACGTCCCAACTCCTTTAAAAAATACTTAACTTGAAAGTATATAAAACAATTATTCTACCAGTTATATTATATGGATGCGAAACATGGACTCTTACTTTAAGGGAGGAAAGGAGATTACGAGTATTTGGGAATAAAGTTCTTAGGAAAACTGTTGGACCAAAGAGAGATGAACAGACAGGTGAATGGAGAATACTACATAACAATGAACTACTTGGTATTTATAGGAAACCAGATATAATAAGAATAGTTAAATCTCGTAGACTGCGATGGGCAGGATATGTGGCACAAATGGGAAATGAAATTCGTGCATGGAAGCTACTTGTTGGAAAACCACAGGGAAAACATCCAGTTGGTAGACCAAGAATGAGGTGGGAGAATAACATTAACTACGATTTGAGGGGAGTAGATTATATATGTATGGAGAGCTTATGTCCGCGCGGCCATGAACCTATGTTCGATAGTGCCAATGAGTTATTATCATTAAGTGTCCAAACCATTTTCAATTCTGTCATATTCAACTCTGCTTTCATCCTTCTCCTAATTTATTAATTCCAGATTCTTAACAATAGTGATGTCCAATCGCAAATAGGATACATTTCGACTACCGAAAGCTTTGTTTTATATTTTTCGTTCACAACACATATTCCATCGTTATACGATAAAACAACTTTCAACTAAAGTTTTTACTTTTTTCTCTTAATTTAAATAGTGGTCGATCAGTGCAGCAGTCGAAGTTCGACCATAATTTATTAAATTTTTAAGTTTGTCACAAATACGTCATTGTGCATTAATTTTCGATTTATTTTAAAAATAAAAACGATAGAAAATATGTGGTATAGTTTGGTTAAGCCGTATTAAAAAAAACAATATCGTGTCATTTGACATTTGTATACTATTTAAGTTTGCATTTGGTCTATTATTATTTGTACGGGAATATATATCCCTTCGTCTTTGTCACTCACTTCGACCCGTCAAATGTTCTATGTCGAGGCATAATGGAAGTAGGTGCAAATATCTAAATTTAAAAAAAAATAATGAAATTACTGAAACCAAGATTAGACAGTGTTTAATTTAAATTTAAATAATAAAATGTACTCACTTTTTTAAACCACTAATAAATACGCGAGAGTAAGTCAATTCACATTGCTGCTGCACAATTTTTTTTGTTGCAACAATGCACTTTCAGTAGAACGTAAACAAACGAATGATTAATACACATAAATTCCTCAGAGACAATGTATTTAATTTTGTTTAATTTAATTAATTTATTTATTTGTAACACATATTATACATAAATTTTATTTTTCTGCACTCCTTCTCTATATGAACTTTAATTATGCCAAATATCACATTCCTCCATGCACGCAATGTGCTTGAAGTTTTTCTTCACTTATTAATATATACATTAATAGATTCTTCACGTATTAATATATAGATTCTCAAATTCCTTATGTTTTTCATTATCCAATCAGTTTGTTTTCTCACGTTTTTGAAATGTATGTTCATAAATATGAAGGCACTTAATTCGGTCTCGGTGATCTACTGGCTAGCATGTCCATCTCCAGATACGAGGTACCCGGATTCATGTCCAACCGGGTAGTTTTTCAGGTTGTAAAAATCTTGATCAAGCTGTCAGGGCTTTGAAACGCTCGCTGGTGAATCTCCAGGGAAATACATTTTCTCGTGAAATTTCGATTAATGTTTGAGATCGGTTGCTCGGTCAGCATTGTGAGCAATACCGGTATGTATAGCTGTAAGTAACGGACCCGAGTTAGAAAGCCAGCCATAACCAATATAGCGAACATACGTAATGTCTATACTAACTAGATTGTTATTAATCTTATGATGAACACACATAGATGTGTGGTCAGCAGCCGGCTGATAGGACAAGAATGGGAAATAGTCGTAAGTCCTTTGTTCTAGATCTAGATACGTGACACTAAAAAGAGTCAAGTCTGAAGTGAGAGTCACCTGTCGGTTCCTTTTACGCATAGCTTTCAGTCGTGAGGATAATTACTATTATCTTCAGGTGTTAACTCTGTCCCCTCCATGGTATCTTTCCTTGTTGTGGTGGAGTGGCTTGTGTGCTTAAATGATCCCGAGAGCTATGCCGGCTCGGAGGTAGCATTGCTGCCGATAGGGTTACCCATGCTGGACTGGTCGAAGGTGATAAGCCAGACGAAAAAAGTACCTTGGTCGATAGAGTGACGATCTTTTATCGTAAAAATACAACCGTCAAGAAATGCGGACATGGGTTACACTGGGGTAAAATTTTCCGGAGATTAAATAGTCCCTCATTCGGTTCTCCGGGCGGGGACTACTTCACGGAACCCATGCCAAAGGAAAACCAGAGGGAAAACGCCCAGTTGGTAGACCAGGAATGAGGTGGAAGAATAACATTAACTATGATTTGAGGGAAGTAGATAATACAGGGAATGATTGACAAGCATTAGCTCAGGATAGGGATGTATAGAGAGCTTATGTACGCGCGGCCATGAACCTACGGGTTCGATAGTGTCAGTGATTTAGTTAACTCTGTCGACTGTTAAAACCATTCTCTAGGCAGTAGGGAGACTCGAGGCTTTGCGGAGCAGCCTACATTTTGTACATTGACAGATTTATGAGGTGGGTAAATTTAAAAGAGGATTAACTCTATTTTATTTACTCTGCCCACAGCTGTGGTCTAGAGCTGCGGTCTTGTACGCGGCGGGCCCGGGTTCGATCCCCGGACGGGACAAGTTTCCTGGGTGATGTTTTTTTCGGGATTTTTCCTCAACTGTAAGACAAATATCAGGAAACTTTAACGCCCAAATGGTCCCCGAACATCATCTGGCCATCGTTATCATATTCATTAAGTTTAGGATTAAGGCCTCCCCTGGCGCATCATTACCATCACTACCACCTATCACATATCATCGGGGCAGCGTTACTCCGCCTTCCAGGCGCCCCAACCTAAGAAGTGGGTTACAATAACACCATGCTAGGAGAGAATACCATAATGTCGAAATGACAACATGGTGGCATTGAATAAAAAAATAATATATATATTTACTATAGTTTCGTCGCAAAATTAAGCAATTTGTTGATTTTTGCAATTGCATATTTAGTGTTACTCGTAAAATAAATAAAACAAGACGTACATATGTAATTTTATTTTGCAATATGCAATATTTGCAATATGTTATGTAATATTTTATAACATCATAATAATGGAGATGTGAATAGTAATAATAATAATAATAGTGAAATAATAATAATAATAATAATAATAATAGTAAAATAATAATATTTTTTTATTATTATTCCGGCTTTTACAATGAATATACATTTTTCCATTCTTGTCTGTTCATCCATATATCTTCTTCTATTTCCCATTCCCTCTTAGTTTCATTGATTCCCTGAATCCACGTAATATTTGGTCTACCCTTCTTTTTCCTTCCTTGTGGTTCCCAATCCATGATTATCTTAGGTAGTCTTCCTTCTTCCATCCTTCTAATGTGTCCGTACCAATTTAATTGTTTTTTCTTTATAAAATCTAATATTGAATATTGTACCTGCATTTTTTCTTTTATATATGAATTTCTGATTTTATCCTTCCTGGATATTCTTGCAGCACATCTCCAGTAGTCCATTTCAGTGGCGAGTAATTTTTTTTTCATTTGTGCATTTAAAGCCCACACATCAGCTCCATAGGTAATAATGCTTCTGATTATTGTATTAAAAATAGTTTTTTTTTTGTTTATTTGAAGTTATGTTTGTCCCATACTATTACATTAAGATTTGATGGAAGGCGATACTTTAAACAGAAAGCTTTAGCGTCAAATCACTTTGGGTTGAAGGAGAACTACTGTAATGTGGAATATTTTTATAATAATAATAATAATAATAATAATAATAATATAACGAATATGGTGAATATTATGAAATGAATCCTTATAATTGAAAACAAACGAAACATTTGCTTTGATGGCCTGAAAACAAAGTCAATCATACTGGTCGATGCAGGGGTTTGAACCTGTAACTCTCGAATACGTATAAAGAATGACGTATAAAGTTGAAGTTGTAAGTAGTAAAGTTATTGTTATATAGCTTTATTGTTAAAGTGTCTTGGAATCAGGAAGCCATCATTATGTAGAAAGGCTTTTATTGTTAGCGGTTCTTTTCAGAATGTCGTGATATTATTTAGATGTATTGTAATATGTTTCTCCGTTGGTTCAAAATGCTGGTCAAACAATAACGGTATTTATATCTGATTTATTTCGATAGAGTTTCACGTTATACTATTTGGTTAATTTCCAGGAAAACAAATATGTGGGTGTGTAACTGTAACTCGATAACTTACCATTGACACAGAGCAGTCGTATGATTGCTTCTCATCCAATCGTTGCTACAGTAACTGAAATTACGTACTTTTTAAAATTACTAACAGAGTATCAGATTATTCATATATTTTTTTAGTCAGTCCACCGCTGTGGTCTCGAGGTAGCATGCTGCCTTGTCACGCAGCGGGCCCGGGTTCGATCCCCGGTCGGAACAAGTTTCTTGGGCGAGTTTTTTTTTTCGGGGTTTTTCTTCACCTATAAGATAAATGTCAAGAAAACTCTAAGGACCAAACGGTCCCCGAACACCATCTGGCCATCATTATCATCAATATCACATTAGCTTAAGTTTAGTTTTAGGCTTCTCCTGGAGCATCATTAACTCACATATCATGGGGCAGCGTAACCCCGTCTTCCAGGCGCCCCAATCTCAGATGTGGGTTACAAGTACGCCATGCCAGGAGATAACATCAGAATAGTCGAAATGACAACCTGGGACATTTGGGGGGAAATAGTCTTATTTATAATTTTCCAAATCATACCGAATTTAGCTTGATTTAATACTAGTAAAATTAATATCAAATTCCGTTGAGGTGAAGTCATATGATGAAAGTTAAAAATTAAATTGTACCTGTTGGTAGCTGCCGTCGTCCTCAACTTTGTTAACTTACATCACGTTAGCTTGATTTGTGCTCTTATTTTTTAATAAAAAAAATTCAAACGCAACAGGCCTAGAAGGTCCTTTGCCTACCAGTCGGCTGCTGGCCTCACATCCATATATGTTAATCACAGATATAGACGATCATAAGCAGTGTAGAGGTGACATGTGGTCAGCATGTCGGGTCCCACAGCCGTTATAGCTGCCCAAATACCTCACGATGCTGGGTGGGCACCGATCCCATACTGACCAAAATTCCATGAGAAAATTTCTTCCCCCATGGGGACTCGAACCAGCGCAAGTCTTATTGCTCTGCTCCAAGGCATCTTGCCTTAACCACTCGGCATGTTTACAACGTTTTAATTTTTTAATGACATCTCAGCCGCTATGAGTATCATATACGAATGTACGCATATAACTTTTGTATCATGCAAATATTATAAAACCACAATTAATATTTTCACGATAAAACTAATTTTATTAGGGAATTCTCGTTATACGTGATTTCAGGTTTTCACTGTAGACTTAAATATCATCAAAGGTACTACAGCCCGTTACATCCCTTCACCGCCCCAATAATACGCCTTCATTGTCCTCTGCGTTTCTTCTTTTCCATCCATTCACTGCTATTACGTTGGTATTGTTCCATATTAACCATCCATCTGATGGGAGGTCTTCCGACTTTCCTTTTGTCATCAATTTTATTTAAAGTTACTTTACGGCATGAATCTTTTTCATTTTCTCTGAAAAGACAACCCAAACATCTTTATTCTTGAGGCTTTAATCACCTTGACTAGATCAATGTCATTTTTATACTCTGTACAGTTCATTATTATATATGATGGGTCGAATACAATTCTCACACACTGATCCAAAAATTCTCCTTAAGATTTTCCTTTTGAATTGGCCTACTTTCAGTTTGTTGGTCAGTACTAATCTCGCTACCAAATATATATATATATATATATATATATATATATATATATATATATATATAACTTATAAATGATACAATAAGAGAAATTATTAATGTAGTAAAGGATATTATACAAAAGATTGAAGATATCCAACTATGATGGTATGGGCATATAATGAGAAGAAGGGGCACAGAAACACACAAAAAAGTATTGAAATGGATACCTCCTGGAAAAGGGAAACGCGGTAGACCAAAGTCCATGTGGATAAACGGAATTCAAGACAACATGAAGAGAAATATAACAAGAGCAGACATGCAAGACCGGGAAGTGTGTTAGGAAAAAATTGTATATTTTGGTTGAGGATATCTGTGTATATAATAAAAACAATCCTTTTATAAATTATATATACTTACTTACTCACTGGCACTATCGAACCCGTAGGTTCATGGCCGCGCGGACATAAGCTCTCCATACATCCCTATCCTGACCTAATGCTTTCCAATCATTCCTTGTATAATCTACTTCCCTCAAATCATAGTTAATGTTATTCTCCCACCTCATTCTTGGTCTACCAACTGGGCGTATTCCCTCTGGCTTTCCTACAAGAAGCTTCCATGCAAGTCTTGCATTCCCCATACGTGCAACATGTCCTGCCCATCACAGTCTACGAGACTGGACTATCCTTATTATATCGGGCTTCCTATAAAGACTATGTAGCTCATTGTTATGTAGTCTTCTCCTCCATTTACCTGTCTGTTCATCTCTCTTTGGTCCAAAAAAATTCCTAAGTACTTTATTCTCGAATACTTGTAATCTCCTTTCCTCCTTTAAAGTAAGTGTGTGTGTGTGTGTGTGTGTGTGTGTGTGTGTATTATTTCATGCTTCTTCACCAACATTCCCTTTTTGAATCCCTTTTTAACAAGGCATTAGAGAAGTCTCGATAATTTCCTTGTATTTTGTAATATGAAATATTGAACTATTGTTTATGCTGGTGGAGGAAAATAGTAAACCTTATTTTGAACTGAGAAGTTAAAGAAGAAAACCTCTTTCTCTTCAAAGAGATCCGTAATTTTCTTAGTATTTTTATACTTTACAGTGCAGAATCTGTGTTGAAAGGCATAATATGATAAATTATTATAGCCTCACTCTGATGATTAACCGTTTATATAAAAGCGGGTGCTGCGTGGCAATGCTTGACATGCGGTGTTGTCACGTTTTTCATAGCGCTATGGGCGTTTATTACACAAGGACAGAAGACATTGATTATTTATGTTATTATTTAATTTTTATGTTATTATTTGGTATTCTGTAAGTTTTTAAAATTAAAATTGTATACATATTTATTTATTAAATAATTTAATTCCATTATATAGCTTGTAGTTCTACATAAATTTAATACCCATACTAAATAATGCTGAAAATATTATATTTATTATTATTATTATTATTATTATTATTATTATTAACTGTTCGGTCTGAAATATTTTCCCATGGCCGCCACATGTTGAAATCACTTATATATTAAACTAATATAATATGTATATATTGTATTATTATTCTAGCTATATCACAATAAATCATTGATAATTATACCATTAATTACGGTACACAATTTCGTAACTGTATCGAATGTTCTACATCGTTCTGAGTTTTAATTGAAACTGAGGGAAGAATAGCAATGTGGCAACTAGTCGCGGCAGTCGAGACCTTTGTATTTTAATAACATATAACAGCTGCGAGGAAACAAAGCGAGCCGCTTGTTAAGCATCATAGTGAGGCGATAATACAACTCTTTTCTTATACACTCCCACTTTTCATTAGTTTAACCAGTTTTTCGGAGCCTTAAAGGGACGCGACCTCTCAGAAGAGGGCATTTAACTCTAAATCACATAGATATTTTTTATCAATAAGGACATAGTGCGCTTACCCAAATGAGTGACGAGATCAATTCAGGCCCTACCTCCACGACAAAATCAACATTTAAGAGATGCCCATATTTATTTAATGTAAAAATGAAATATTATATTCTGTTTCAGATATTAGCTATTAGTTGGTATGCAAAGAGACTTCTAGGTCTGTCGCGTTATGAAGTTTTTACCAGATTTGTAACCAATTGTAAAAATGGAAATTTAAAATATTTTTAAATCCAATATTTTCTCTGATTAAGATGTGAATACCTAAGGTGGAGAATCAACCAATTACTGCATTAAAAACTCGAGAACAACCGGTTTAAATGGTTAAATTCAAGAAAATCTAATTTAAGTTAGAATTTACATGTGATTATTGAAAGGAATGCTAACAGGTGATGGATCAGGGGGAATAATAGATAATAGCATTGATTAGGCAGCAGCAATTTAATGACAGAGGCGATGATGCAGAGCAATTGTCGGTCCATTTCCTCTCAACAACAATTTCACACGTTTTCCAATCATTTATTCGCTAATAGTGTGATATCCTGTGTTATACAAACACTGCCCCGTTCAGCATCAGAAATTTAACCCACTTTTAGCTAATTTTCCGTCTGTCCAGCGTTTATTGTAAATAGAGGCGTGATTGTGACATTTCTCCAAAAATCAAACAGAATCTTCAGCAGCGTAAGCTTGGACCATATACAATACGGAATAAAACTTTACTATCAACTACATTATTTTTAATAATGGTGTTTCACATAACAGTAATGATGTTGAATTAGTATGCATCAGAAATCAAAGAAAGCTGTAATATATTCTATAGCACCGGTTCCTAACCTTTTTCGACTCGCGAACTCCTTCCACAACGATCTGAGTTGGGTGAACCACCGACTTTTAAATAGGCCTATATATACAGTATACATACATAAAATTTAATTCCAGGCAAAGGTTTAATAACCTTAAATTAACTCTAGTTACTGCTTAAAAGTTACACAATGTGTAGACCTAGTAGCGAAATCAAATGCATTGCTAACGTTGGTACATAACTGCAAATCAGGCATTCGCGGTAAATATTATTATTTTTTTGTGTGGAAATAATGAGATATATTCCCGATGTTACGCATATGTAACACGGGTCATTATAGGGTTAATTTAATTTTAAAATAGTAATAATTGTTATTATTATTGTTATTATTATTAAAATGCTGTAGAAATTAAGGAAACAATAATATACCTAACCTCCAAACCGCCATTACAAAAAATTTTGGCGAACCCCTTGAAATATTTGGCCCTTGGGGGTTCGCAAACCACAGGTTGGGAAACGATGTTCTATAGTATTGGCCATTCGATCTGTTGTTATCCGAAAACCACTGAAATTAAAATAAAGGGAAATAATTACTACTTAGTAGATAAAACTTATTGCAACAACTATAGGGGCATCTCATTACTTTCAACTTCGTACAAAATTCTAACAAATATATTAGTAAGCAGACTTGCTCCCTATATTGATGACATTCTAGGAGATCATCAATGTGCATTTAGAAGAAACAGGTCTACAACAGATCAGATTTTTAGTATAAGACAGATTTTAGAAAAGAAATGGGAATATAATGGTACTGTACATCAACTATATGTAGACTTCAAAAAAGCATATGATTCAATTAAGAGGGAGAAGTTATATAGTATCCTGCTGGAGTTTGGAATTCCTAAAAAGTTAGTTAGACTTATACGAATGTGTCTAAATGGCTCAACGAGTAGGGTGCGTGTAGGCAAACAGTTTTCAGACATTTTTGAAATCCAGAATGGGTTAAAGCAAGGAGATGCACTATCTCCTCTACTATTTAATTTTGTACTAGAGCATGCCATTAAATCTTTGGAGAATGAGGAAGGCTTACAACTCAATGGTATTAATAAGCTGTTAGTTTATGCTGATGATGTAGTACTACTGGCCGATAGCGAGGAGATACTAAAGGCCAACACGCACACACTATTGAGTAACACTAAGAAATTAGGACTGGAAGTAAATATCAGTAAAACTAAATATATGGTCACACGTAGAAATACATTATATATGGAAATGGACAGCTAATGACAAATGAGGGAAATTTTGAGGAATTGGCTGAATTCAAATACCTAGGAACAATAATCACAAATAGGAATGAGATGCACAAAGAAATTAAACATAGGCTCAATTCTGGAAATGCATGCTATTATGCATTGCAGAGACTTTTGATGTCCCAATTCCTTTCAAAAAACGTTAAGCTGAAAATATATAAAAACTATGTTTTACCAGTTATATTATATGGGTGCGAAACATGGACTCTTACTTTAAGGGAGGAAAGGAGATTACGAGTATTTGAGAATAAAGTTCTTAGGAAAATTTTTGGACCAAAGAGAGATGAACAGACAGGTGAATGGAGAAGACTACACAACAATGAACTACATGGTCTTTATAGGAAGCCAGATATAATAAGAACAGTTAAGTCCCGTAGACTGCGATGGGCAGGACATGTTGCGCGTATGGGGAATGAAAGACGTGCATGGAAACTTCTTGTAGGAAAGCCAGAGGGAAAACGCCCAGTTGGTAGACCAAAAATGAGGTGGGAGAACAACATTAACTATGATTTGAGGGAAGTAGATTATACAGGGAATGATTGGAAAGCATTAGCTCAGGATAGGGATGTATGGAGAGCTTATGTCCGTGCGGCCATGAACCTACGGGTTCGATAGTGCCAGTGAGGTAAGTAATCAGCCAGTTTTTTTTTCAAGCGACAACCACATTTAAAATATATTTGCTTGCAAAAAAAAAAAAAAAAGAAATATTATTTGAACGTAAAACTTGCTGCTGGATGCACACTAATTCAGTGCCATTTTATGTACAGTAGCTAATATTCTTTCCAAGAAGTCCTTTACTTCAACCTATCCTTTTCTAATTTCCTACTTTTTTCCTTCCTTCTTTCCTTTTCACATTAACATACTGTATGTTATATTCACGTATAATTTATTTTAATGTTGTCCATTATTTGTATCTTCTTATGACCTAAACAGTTTTTCCTTTCACTCATTCCAGTGTATCCTTCAGTAGACGTTTTCTTCTTAGCCAATAACTCGGGTATTTCTTCTACGTATTATTATTATTATTATTATTATTATTATTACTATTATTATTATCATCATCGTTACCATTTTAATAATAATAATAATAATAATAATAATAATAATAATAACAGTGTATTTGGTGAATATATGTGATTGATTATACTAAAATGCACCACAACCAAATACGAAACTCGGTCTACTATTATTTTAATCGAAGCCGTGCTATACATTAGAGTTCAAAATAGGTCGTATAAATAAATTTTGTTAATAGATCTAATATTTTTCATAGCATTCCTAGGAAGTCTGCAACCATAGCAATACACGAGGGAGTTAGATTGAAAAGTAGGAATTCAGTTTCGTGGGTAGTTGTTTGTCGGCTATTTGCTACATCCTGCACACACCTGCCTGTCCTCCCCTAAGATAATGGACCCAAGATCACGAACATCTGCTTCAGAGTCTGTTTTCCAACCTGCTGGGAAAATAACATTACTTGATACTTTCATGTCATAACAATTTTATTTGATTTTCTTTTTCTTTTCCTTCTCTTCTAAATGTAAATACAATACATTTTTGAATATATTTTTAAGGCAATAGTACTGTGTGTCTAATAAAAATAATTATTTACATAAATTAATTAGCAGGTGTGACAATTTTGGACAAGAAAAGAAGTGAGGATATTAGAAATGACTTAAATATTTTCAATTTAACAAATAGAATTGACAACATGAGAAACAACTGGTATGAACATGTCAAGAGAATGCCTACAGATAGAATCCCTCAGCTGTTACTAAAGTACAAACCAATAGGACATAGAAATGTTGGACGCCCATTTACTAGATGGGAGGATTCATTAAATCCCACTTGATGTGAAAACAGGTCAAAAGGCCTAATTTCATGAAGCAGAAGAAGAAGAAGAATACAATTATTCGTGAGGGATTAATCTAATGTGTTATTATGGTAAGATGCCTCATTAATCTAATGTGTTATTATGGTAAGATGCCTCATATAATCTTTCATTATCATATTATCACTTATTATTATTATTATTATTATTATTATTATTATTATTATTATTATTATTATTATTATTATTCAGACAATAGGCTATTCGTATGGTGACAATGGGTTTCCTCAAACAAATCACCCATGTCTTGTCTCTCAGGTTTCATCTCTGCATGAGCTTGAATTCCTTCATATTAGTAGTTTCAAGTATGCCTCTCTTTGTTTTTTCATCTGAATTCCAAATTAGAGTTTCTTTATTTGATGTACAGAGACTTTTTTTATTTACTTTTAATATTTTATCTTATTTCTACCGAGAACGGCATCCCAAATTAAAGTCATTGTTCTGGAATGATACTTCCAGAGTAGATACATCAAATTTTATTTCACATAAAACATTTTCTATTTATTTTATGTAAATAGATATTATTTTAAAATATTTTCCTAATCCATATTTTATTAATTTCCCATAGTTTTACCATTTTCTACAAAAAATATAAACTATGATTCTATATTACATCGCCTTTATTGTATTAATCTTCAATCCAATATATTAAATTTTAAATTTGTTTTTTTTTTGTGTGAACTTGCATATGCCTTTCGAGTATCTCATTTTGTGACCACTATCAGAAACTTTTTTTTTTTATTTAGACGGTTTGATGTTGAACGGAAAGAAATGATATGCAAAGGCCTCAAAGAGAACTGAACTCTTCAGAAACAAAGACGCTAGTATTCCAGTAATTCCAACCATTGTCACTCTCTAGGGAATATGGCTTTTTGAAGTGATATAATATGCGCATAATTTTAGGCCTAACACTTTTAAAGTCGTGTATAAATTAGACAAAGATAGTGTTAATAATGATCTTACAGAGTGTTCAAAATCTATTAACTGACGATTGTTTGCGATATGAAATTCCGTATGTATTTCTAGTAATTTGTATTTCCTTTGTGACTCCACTATAAAACTAATAATAGAATAATAGAAGATACTAATAATGAAGGATAATAGAAGAAACGACAGATGTTTTGACAGAAACTTTAACAGAAACGTGCAATGTTAGAGTAAATTTTTTTAAGGCTAGAAAAATTAACTTTATAACAACAAATTCAAAATAATTTTTGAAAAACAAAAAGCATTTCAAACTCTGAGCAAAGTTTCCACATTCTAGAAGGTTTAACTAGACATTAAGAAAGGATTGTAAGTGTTACAATGACAGCCTTCATTTGAAGAAACTTTATGGGATTTGGAACAGTCATTTTCACAATATCGAGCTGTGATACGTGATAATCGGTGAAAGTTTGTAATGAAGAATTTTGAGATGACATTTATTGTTTATTGTAACACCCGAAAAAGTTAAAACCTGAACTAGGCTTTTTTGATGTGTTGAATACTTATGAAAGATGTTAATTACTTGGTAATAATAACTTGAAGTTTAATAATTTAGTTGAGGATGACTGACTTACCAGGTAAAAATTATATAATTAACATCTTATTACATAACCTCAACGGTGCTTTAATATGAATTTCAAAAGTGTTGAATACTTATGAAAGGATGGTAAAAAATATCTACATATGGAATCCATTAATACCTAAATATATTGGACGACCAAAAATAAAAAAAAAATAAAAACAAGATGGAAATATGATGTAAATGATATAAAATTAATGGAGATAAAAAATATTGGAACAAATGTGTCCAGAATATAAAAAAGTGTGAGAAGAACTCGTTGAGAAGGCCAAAACATTCTTCAATTGAAGCTGTAGCGCCTTATTAAGAAGAAGAATATATATATATACATATAGATTTTCTTACTATAATGTGTTCGATTGTGTGAAAATATTTACAACTTTTTAGCAAATATTTTTGCTTTTCGTCATTATCAGCATCAAGGATTAGACCTGCTGGTCTGTTCCGATCTCATGTTAGAATTGGTCTATCCATCTTTTACCGGGTCTTCCAACATTCCTTCGTCCTAGTAGTTTGTAATGGAGAATATGTTTCGGAAATCTTTGCAGAGACTCTTGATGTCCCAACTCCTTTCAAAAAACGTTAAACTGAAAATATATAAAACTATTATTCTACCAGTTATATTATATGGGTGCGAAACATGGACTCTTACTTTAAGAGAGGAAAGTAGATTACAAGTATTTGAGGATAAAGTACTTAGGACAATTTTTGGGCCAAAGAGAGATGAACAAACAGGTGAATGGAGAAGACTGCATAACAATGAACTACATGGTCTTTATAGGAAGCCAGATATAATAAGAACAGTTAAGGCTCGTAGACTGCGATGGGCAGGACATGTTGCACGTATGGGGAATGAAAGACTTGCATGGAAGCTTCTTGTAGGAAAGCCAGAGGGAAAACGCCCAGTTGGTAGACCAAGAATGAGGTGGGAGAATAACATTTACTATGATTTGAGGGTTGTAGATTATACAGGGAATGATTTGAAAGCATTAGCTCAGGATAGGGATGTATGGAGAGCTTATGTCCGTGCGGCCATGAACCTACGGGTTCGATAGTGCCAGTGAGTAAGTAAGTAAGTAATCTATTGTTGTCCGTTCTATTAATGTGGTCCATCCATTCATCTCTGTATTGTGTAATTCTACCTGATAGTTTGAATATATTCAGTTCACTTCGTATATCCTCATTTCGTCTTTGATCCGTTATTATATAGCCAGCCACACTCCTCAGAAATCTTATTTCTGATCATTATAGTTTTGTTGGAACCGCCTTTGTTTTATAAAATTTTAAAAGTGTCCCCTTTCTAGTTCGTTTGTTTTTGCTTTTTTAACACATAAAAATAAATATTTTTAATTTTAGCACCTAAAAATCCGTACCCTACCTAAAAATAAGTAGGCACCTACTGATGATACGAAGTTCTTATTTATGTCCATTTAATATTTCAGTTGATTATGTTTTGCTTATTTAGTTGTAAAATTACTGAAGTTTGTCAGATGTTGTCGAAAATGGAGTCAGTTTCTGTTAACATACAGTATATGGTACCATAATGTTTCATTTTCCGGCCACTTTTATGATTGAAAAATATTGAAATACGTATAATATGGATAAAAGCCATCTGATATTAATATAAACTGCCGTGAGTTCGATTATATATTGTCTCCCGTTCAGTTCACAGCATGAAATGAAATACAACATATGATCAGGAGTAATATACATTTTTCTCTATTACTGGAGATTGCATGTAATGAATCAGCCATATGTTCATTAACAAAGCAGGTCATTTCATTTTGGCAATGTTTCTAGAACGCTAATATCGTGCGGAAGGACTTGAGGCTAAATAGCAAGACCTACAACCACAGTTGAAATAATTCACACGGCCTCATGAATTAACTGCAGTAAATACAAAAATACAACTGTTTTTGTCTGGAAGCAACATCATTATGATGTACATATGACCCTGAATCTAGGCATTTCAACTGTATGGATCCTTCGACCCGTAGCTACTAAATTAATTGTCTATTACAATTCAAATTATTGGTCCCAGTAGACTATAATAGTGGTTTAAGTATTCGAGAATAAAGTTCTTAAGAATATTTTTAGGTCGGCCGCAGTGGACTAGTGGTTATGCTCCTTGCCTCTGGTCCCGAGGGTCGCGGTTCAAGCCCGGCCGGGATCAATGGATTTTTTTAGGATGGAAAAATCCAAGGAGCGAGTCCTCTGGGAGGAACTTTAAGCCGTGGGTCCCGAGTCTGAAGATTTTCAGGCTCGTAAAAGATCCTTAAGCCCGAATGAAAAGGCCTCGAAACAAAATTTACCGAATTTTCCCATCCTAATACTACCTTGGTTTCCTAGATGTCAGTATGAGGCGGAACGCTGACCACGGACCACTCAAATGACATCTATATGAAAACAAGTGTAACTAAACTAGTATGGTTCAAATCTTCCCTGTAGGGGGAGTGCGCCTAAATCTCTGTTAAGGGAAACATGGGCTTACAAGAAAGAAGAAGAATATTTTTAGACCGAAGACAGATGAACATACAGGTGAATGGATAATGCTACGTAATATTGAACTAAATAGTCTTTATAGGAAGCCGGATATAAAAAAAACAGTTATGTCTCTTAGACTGCGCTGGGCAAGACTACATAACAGTGAACTACATGGTTTTTACAGGAAGTCAGATATAATAACAGTTAAGACTCGTACACTGCGATGGACAGGACATGTGGCACTTAATGGGCAATGAAAGACGTGAATGGAAGCTTCTTGTAGGAAAACCAGAGGGAAAACGCTCAGTTGGTAGATCAAGAATGAGGTGGTAGAATAACATTTAGCATGATTTGAGGGAAGTAGATTATACAAGGAATGATTGGAAAACATTATTTCAGGATAGGGATGCATGAAGAGCTTATGTCCGAGTGTCCATGAACCTATGGGCTCGACAGAGCCATTAAGTTAGTTTTACTATGCTCGACGGTGGTTCTGAGATTCGCGGGTTCAGATCTGCTCGGAGTTATTGTATTTAAGAGGTTAAAAATCCTGAACATTGCTTTTTTCGGAAGGCAAGTAAAGCTGTGGGTCCCGTGTCATAGATTTACTGCATGGAAGATAACCTCGAGCCTGAAAAAAAAGTATCTGATCAAAATGACAAGATTTATCAGCCATTTTATTCTCATGTCTGCTTTACGACGCTAATGACCTGGGTTGTTAAATGACGCCATTAAATGAAATACTAAAGAGTTAAATTTATTTTACGTATATTTTCTGTGAAATGTCATTAGTAGGGATGTAACTTGGGAAAGGTAGTGCTACTTCCCCAGTTCAAGGCCAAAAGTCTATACCCTACCGTGTTGGGAGCAGTAAATATTTATAAATAGTCGTAGGTATTGTTGTTCTATTTAATTATGCTCTTTAATCTCTTAGGCATTAATTATTTAGCGTTCAAACCTAAATATCAGCGTGCAAAACTGACGTTTTTTTGTTCAGGGACTTCTTTTTTCAGAATATAGGATATTTTATGTGCCATGAACTAACGAAAAGGGGCTTATGGAATTATTTCCCTTACGAAGGGGACTTCTTTAAATATTTTTAAATCTAAAAATAACAAATCGCCTCCGGTTTTGAACCATCAAACCTCGGATCTAAATAAAGGTAACAAGTAGATTACCGGGCAGACGGAATATAAATATTAATAAAAATACTACCTCCGTTGCCATGTGCTTGTTCAATAAAGCCTCATATTCTAGGCCTTCAACATTTCAAAAATATTGTCTAGTTTATAAATGGTTAATAAAACAATAATTCCGAGTTACAATTGAAATTATTTCTGTTAAGCCAAACTAAGTAACATTTTATAGTCCACGAGTGCTAAAGTGTCTAGAATATTTTAGAAAGAGAAAGAGAGTACTCACCATCTTCTTTCTCACTCATACACATATCTCTTCACTTAGCGGTAGGGCAGACACTCCCTGTAGTGAACATGGATCAGTGGTGGCATTCCCTTCTTCTAAACATTGTTCCTGCCAAGTTTCTATGTCTTCATTTTCATCATCGTCGGTATCGTCTAAATGTATTTCAAACCGATCACTAATTTCGTCCATTAAATCGTCTGTCTGCCAATATGACTCTTCAATATTTTCAGTGTGTTCACACGCTCTGCAGTCACTTTTAACAGACCACTCTGAATCAGTCGCCACTGACAAAAATTACCTGACACAAAAGTGACTGGACGGAAGTGGGGGGGGGGTGGAGTTTTTCTAGCATTCCTAAGTAATTTTACAAGGGTAGCTCATTGTGTTTTGCGAAGGGTGGAAGAACAGTTCTCTAGACAAGGATAGCAGAAATCACGCCAACTTAGTCCTTTTACACTATAGTAATTTTATCTTTTACAATTTATTCACATGTCAAAAATCTGTTACTTGTAATTGTATTATTTTTGTCAATGAATATCAATCAATATAATTTTGCCTACCACATACTTTTTAAATTTTAATTTCTTCAGTCCCTAAAGACCTATGTCGAAACGTTTCCACTATTGGTTGTTTTTATAGATTAGATTTAGCAGTTTTATAGGGGTTTGGTTGAATTCATTGGTACTACTGCTTAGTATTGAGGATGTCCAGCATCGTCCACGGTGCGCGTCTGGAGCCAGATGAGGCTTCCTATTAGTTAATAACTAAGGCAAGGATTTTAATGCAATAAAAGTTAAGATTGTAATATATAGTATAATTAGAAGTAAGACTTCTGTCTTTTGTCTTGGTTTCACAGACAAACAGACGAATAATATAATGAGTAGGGCAAGGATTTTAATGCAGTAAAAATTAAGATTGTAATATAGTATAATTAGAAGTAAGACTTCTGTCTTTTTCTTGGTTTCATGTACAAACAGATGAATAATATAATGAGAAGTTAGACTTCTGTCTTTTGTCTTGGTATCACACACAAACAGTTGAATAATATATACTATCTATGTTACAATCTTAACTTTTGGTGCATTAAAATCCTTTCCCTAATAATGAGAAGTTAGACTTCTGTCTTTTGTCTTGGTATCATATACAAACAATTGAATAGTACAGTATTCCCACAAATGCTCTTCCGGGTTTCGAACACGTGCCTAACTTGCGTTTAAATAAACTTAAACAAGAAACTAGTACTAATGGAAACAGAAACTAAAAAAGTTTTGGTTATAATACCTTACAGAAGTTCAATGTGAGCTCCATTGGTAACACGACACATCAAGCCTGTAGTCCATTTCCGCCAGGAATGTTGTAGCATATCATGGTCAACTGTTTCGATGGCTGCTTAGATCAAGGACGGTCTGTGGAAGAGGTGGTTGTTTACGCTCCCTTCTAGCAACAATGGTTGATTTTTTAGGACTACGTGTAAAATATTCGCGAATCCGGTCTACAGTTGCCTACTAATAACTTTGTGACTATCAGTAAGGAATTTAGTCATATTTAGTGGCGATGGTATTCAGCTGTGCTACGGCATGAGTTCGGGGGGGGGGGCGTGTCCGCTCAGAACAGAACATCAGAATCTGCACTGCCGGTAAGCAGCGAATCCGAAAGTCGAGAGCACAGAATGAGCCACGCTGTTCCGGCTGAGGACACAGCATTCGATTATGGTGCTGGGGCAGGGAACTTACTAAATATGTTTCGGTGAACAGCACGTCGCTATAACATTTGCCCTATATTGCACACAATTAGATTTCCATTGCTGACAATAAAAACATGTTTGTTGCTGGTGTTAAATTTCGGAATTAAAGCTATTTTATAATGTCATATTGATGTTTATTAGATCTCTTGTGTTGTTCAATTACACCCTTATTGAGTAGAATTTTGCAAATTATTGTCCCAAATAAAAATATTTACTAATATATTAGCATTTATTGAAATTGTGGGAAATTTTATTCATTTTTTAATACACACGTGCATAAATAGATGCCGTATATGCATGCATGCATACAATAATTATTATGAATTCGTTTTAAGACTTTATGTACAGTAGGCCTTCCACAAGATACGTCTCTTTTGTGCGTTCATGTGAAGAACTGCCGTAGTTACAGCAGCTATGAACTGTCTCAAGTTGGCTGAGGATAATGCTCACTGAAGGGTCTTAGCGAAGGCAGCGCTGAAATTATGGTTTTCATAAGCCATATAATTAGTTAATTAATTAATTATGAAATTATGTTCTTGGAAATTAAATTCCAACTCAGCGTTTGTGTGATTGACAGTGAGTAAAACTAGTAAAGGAATGTAATCACGTAGAATTCCAGATCTCCCGAATGGCTCAAACTCTGTCATCTTTAGTCAGTTAGCTCAACATAATTTATATGAACGAATTATATTACGTGTTTCATATCCATTTTATTAAATTGTGGTGGGAGAAGTAATGAAATATTTTTAACTACACTATAACAACTCAAATCATTAGCATAAATTCAAATATTGGTATAAAATATTGATAAATTTTACACAGAGGTTTTGAGTTCGTGCTCTAAATCTAAGATACATGAATCCTTACGCAATTAAAACTCCGGTCGGGTTTGAATCCGCCCAGATATGAGAACTCATCATCTCCTTTATCTCCTATCAGGAGCATAGGGCATCCACAAAGCGTCGCCATCGGATCCTATTCTGAGCCAACTTCTTCACTTCTTTCCAGATTTTCCCCTCCTTTGCATTTTCTTCAAGGATGGGTCTGTTCCATGTCTGTTTTGGTCTGCCTCTTCACCTGTGTCTTTGGGGGTTCCAATCCAATGCACTTCTTTCAATCGAATCGTGTGTTTTTTCTTAATGTATGTCATATCCAGTTCCATTTTCGCTTTTTTATTTGTATTTTAATTTCTTTTTTTGGTCAGATTTTTTCCCATAATTCTTGATTTTTTTTATTATTTCTTGCCATTTTATTCTTAATATTTTCTTTAGACATCTATTTATAAATTCTTGTATTTTATTTTCCATCATTTTACTTGTTTTTCAGGTTTCACAAGCGTATAGTAGCAAAAACTTAACGTTACTATTAAAGATTTTTAAGTTTGTGTGTCTAGAGATAAAGCTTGATTTCCATACTGGATGATATGAGAGTTGGTAACCTCTATATTTCCGAACCGACTCATATTATGCCAGTTTTTTTATATTTAATTTTTTTATTTACTTAATTGTAAAATTTTCATTAGGACAACAAAATCAGGCGTATTCTTATATTGAATAAACTGGCATCAATGCCTCATTTTGTTTTTGTAGGTCTCCTAATCTTAAAATCAACGGTTAATATTTTCATTTGTATTTACCAAAATATGTTATAATGCCACGAGTGATTTCCAATTTATCTAGAGAATTTGGAAATCAAAAGTGGCATTTATTAAGGACTACTTAATTAATAAAATTAAGCTGTTTACTCACAAATCGTTACTTAAATATAGTTATTTTAAAATATTTATACACTTAATGTAAACGGCGATTTTTGAAAACTAATGACAAACGATTGTTATGCTTCATTTGTTTGTCACTGCAACCAGATCATATTATTTATTGCCAAAGGATTGCAATATTGTAAGAATGCAATCTAGTGGAAAAAATATTCATTTTCTTAATTTGTTCATCACTGCAACCAGATCATATTATTTATTGCCAAAGGATCGCATTATTGTAAGAATGCAACCTAGTGGAGAAATGTATAACCAACATTATAGGTTATTAATATTAATTTGTGATGTCCTATGATGTAAATATGTCAATTATATTTTTCTGGAACGTAAATTCCTGCGAAATAACACGTTTAAGAAAGTGCACTCAGTTTTTTTTTTGCGGTATAATAAATTGCTACAAATGTTTTTATATCATATCCCGCAAACACTATCTGCTAACGTTCGTGCACTATATAAACAATCTGGTAGCCACATGCAGTCACTGCAAAATAATGCTATGACCTATTCAGAATGTTAAAAAGGAGGAGCTTGATTTTAAAGTGATACAATTAAATTGATAAAATAGAGGTGAAAAACGACTGTGAATGGTTATAAATAAAAAATAATTGAAATGTGATTGGTCATTGACTCCCATTTGGGTCATGAATTAAATAGTCAATGAAATTATATATAGTTTGGTGGTAATATGGAATCTTGAGTTAATTTTATCCTCTGAAAGAAAACACTGAGCAACAAACTTTTTTTTTTTTGTCTCAGAAAGAAAAATATGCGATTCTGATAGTATTGTTTCTCCTGAATTCAAATATGATATCGGTTTTTCTCCATCACGCAAGGTTTTCCGAGAGACAGGCATTTATAATTTCAAACACTTTAATATTTTCTACATTCGTAACTACACAATATTGGAACATTCGGACTCATCTAGAAAGTAAGGGATGACTATTTTCTGCTATATTTCGCCTGTGGAGCATCCCTCTTGATGTTCCTACAATAATTGGCCAGCATATTAGGATTCCATTTGCCTTGATATCTCTTTTCCATAGCTGAAATAATTTGAGTTAGCTCATTTGGTTTTATTTTACAATGGACAAATGGACGAAAAAAACGTTTATTAAGAAAATAACTATTTAAATCCATTAATTGAAATTAAAATAAAGAAAAAACTGTGGGTGATGGAGAAATTTGGAATACATATTTGAAAACACGATAAAAAACTGCATTAAGTACAACTGTTGGTACTCATGAGACAAAAATCATGTTGACCAGTGAAATTGACCGGCAATAGAGCGAAGAAAATATGACGTAGGCTATTGTTCTTGACCTTCACTAATTGTGTGTATTGTATTAGAAATATACTGTAATGTTATTACATCATGACATGTGTCATGCTGAGATATTGAGCAACTTACTTACTGAATCACCAGGTGCTACGCATTCCTATGATATGAATAATAAATATATTAACTTCCATTCAACTACGTAGTAAAATAACAATCACTCAATTTTAACTGACTATTTAACTCATGCCCCAAATGGGACTCAATGACCAATCACGTTTCACTGATTTCTGTTTTACAACCAATCACAGTCGTGTTTCACGAAATATTTATCAGTGTTATAATTACCATATTAAAGAAAGCTCCTCCTTTTTAATATTCTGAACAGGTCTGACCATTATTTTGCAGTGACTGAGCCTGTGAGAAATACGGCTACCAGATTGTATATATAGTGCATAGATGTCAACACATAGCGCTTGCAGGAGTTAATATAAAACCATTTGTAGCAATTGATTATACCACCAAAAAAAGAAACCACTGTTTGCACTTTCTTAAATGTATTTTTTCCCAGGTAACAATCCAGAAAAATATAATTGTCATATTTACATCATACGACACCAGAAATGAATTAATATACAGTTTGATGTGTTTCATTTTTTCTCCACTAGAGAGCATTCTTACAATATTGCGTTCCTTTGGCAATAAATAGTATGATCTGGTTGCAGTGATAAACAAAAGAAGCAGATGAAGCGTACCTATCGCTTCTCATTTGTTTTCAAACATCGCCGCTTACATTAAATATATAAATATTTTAAAATAACTATTGTTAAATAATGATTTGTGAGTAAACAGCTTAATTTTATTCGTTAAATAGTCGTAACAAATGCCACTCTCGATTTCCAAATTCTCTAGATAAATTCGCTCCTCACATCGTGAGTCGTGAATTTATCGATAATTTGGAAATCACTCGTGGCATTACTTATGAAAAACACATTTGTTTTTGTAACGAATTTTTTTTATATGTAGTGACATTCCATCTAAAAATGCCAGAAGTATTTTTAACCTGTGTTTGTCTATTATGTCTGTATTCAATGCCTTGGACAAATAGAGCTGATAGTTTTAATGGATATTATCAAATTGTTTGTGGCTTGTATTCCAGTTACATTAGATGTGGCAATGAAGTTCCACTCTAGGTTTGATGACGAATCTATCTACAATGGTGGAAGAGCCCATTGTTGGGCCTTAGCCTCTACTTTGTTAGAAGTTACTAGACAAAGTAGATTTAGTTACGCTTATTTCCCTAATGATGCCATACCGACCCAATGAGACATCTAGTAGGCAACTGAGATATTACTAGGATGAAGAAGGTAGGTAAAATTTGCTTAGAGGGTTCTTTATTCAAGCCTTTGGTTCTTTTACGAGCCTGAATATCTTCTGACTCGGGACCCACGGCTTGAAGTCCTTTGGATTTTTGAATTTCCGACAGTAAGGTTAAGAGAGTCCGCCGTGGTTGCTCAGGTAGGTTCGATACGTGGCGGAGTTGAACATTTTGCCGTCTCGGTATATGAGTGGCTAGCGCGCTCGACTGCCCAAATTCTGAGCGTTTCACAGGGGTATTGGTGGTGGACCATACCGGGATTTTTCGGAGTTCTTCTCGAAATTCTCCCGTTCCCGAATTTCACCCTACCAACACCCTCCATACTTCCTTCCCTCCCCTTCATGTATTTTCATTTCTCATTAATTTATTTCATACCCTCCTTCATCTTATTCCATGTTAGAAAAAATAGTTCGATCTGCACCCACAGGCGTTGAAAATATGAAATGGCGGAATTATAGTGAGAGGACCCTTCAGGGTGTTGGCTAATGGCTCCTAGTATGAACAATAAAAAAAAGAGCAGAAGGGGCCAAGGGATGGGTTGTAGTCCCTTTTCACAGCCAAGGGTCCAACCCAAAAATGGCAGTATGAGTAATGAGAAAATAACCTGGTGTGCCGGACCCGGAAGACGACCTGCAACTTATATAACACCGTAGAATATACTTCAATCCATTCATCCATAATATGCTGGGATAGGCATTAGATGTTCAGGTGTTATTGCTCGAGGCAATGTGCTAGCCCAGTCCCAATAAAGAACTGAAGAACTAAAGTTGAGAGATTGAAGGGAGCAACAAGACTCATTGATAGTCGGTGACAACAAACACTTCAGTCTACTTTTGCAATTTTGATTTATTTTAAGATATAATTTTTTCGTAAATGTTTTTGGAGATGTTATCGAAATTAAATTTTCTTCTCTAAGAAAGTTACACTACCTGTTACGCTATTTTTTTCTGACATGAAAGAAAGTGGTGGTTTCTGCGGATTGGTAAGTCACGATACCAGCATAATGTAATCTTAACCACGTATTTATTATTGAGAAACCACATTTTGCTCTTCGCTTTCTTAAAATTGCTGTCTTGTGGTTGCAGTTGAACCAAAACTTGATACAAGTTCATTATTCGTATTGGATACGATTCAGTAATTCCAAAACGAGATGAAAGTAAATTCATGTCTAGTTCACCTTTGCAACGATCTCAGTATAAGTTTGGTTCTTACATTTTAAAGATCATCATTGCCTTTTGACAGGTACTATTTTCAAAATTGTACTTGAAACTTATGTATCTTTGAGAATAGTTGCCCGTTCAATGAAATAAATTAGTACAGAGCTATAAAATTCACTGTCTTCTTCTTCTTCTTCTTCTACTACTACAAGGTTTAGGCTATGCAGCCTGTTCCGGCGAAGTTAAAAGTGGAGTCCATCTTCTACGTGGTCGGCCAACATCTCTTGTTCCTCTGGGATTATACAGGAAGGTTCTTTTTGGTATTCTTTCGTTGTTCATTCTCATTAAGTGTTCTGTCCATTTCTTATTATTTTCGCTGAAGTTTCCGTCCGGCTTTCTCCTTCGCTTTTTAGTAATAAAACATTCATCTGGCCGCCTTACAAGGGCTGCGCAAATATAGTTGGGTGGTGGGATTGCCACCTTACAGCCTCCCAACTTGCTTCAGCTTTGTTTTTAGGGTGCCTTCCCTTGGGTAGATTGCCTTCTCTTCGGCTCTGAGCTCTACCTGTCCATTATATCCGTCCAATCTGGAACAGACGCTATGCTGATTTTGGTTCACCCCGGGTATTTCATTTCCCCGGTACCACCTATATTTAGGAGGCATTCCCCTATCCACCACCTGGGGAGGCGCCCGATGGGGGATCAGCAACCCCTCACTGTCATTATCGAAACAATAATTCATGGCCGCACGGACATAAACTACCAATATATTCCTGTCCTAAGCTAATGCTTTTTAATCATCAACTGTATTAGGAAGGCATAGGCATAAGTGGGATCGTGGATCTTGTATAATTAAGGTAAGAAATATATTTAGTTGACTGATTTTGAAGAAGGGGCTGATTTAAAGTAGCTAGGAATTACAAATAGGAATGAGATGCACAAAGAAATTAAACATAGGCTCAACTCTGTAAATGCGTGCTATTATTCATTACAGGGACTCTTATCTTCCCAACTCCTTTAAAAAAACATTAAACTGAAAATATATAGGTCTAAAACAATTATTCTACCAGTTATATGGATGCGGAATATGGACTCTTACTTTAAGGAAGGAAAGGAGATTACGAGTATGTGAGAATAAAGTTCTTAGGAAAATGTTTGGACCAAAAAAGAGATGAACAGACAGTTGAATGGAGAACACTACATAACAGTGAACTACATGGTCTTTGTAGGAAGCCAGATATAATAACAGTTAAATGTTGAAGACTGCGATCGGCAGGACATGTGGCACGAAAGGGGAATGAAAGACGTGCATGGAAGCTTCTTCTAGGAAAACCAAAAGAAAAACGCCCAGCTGGTAGACCAAGAATGAGGTGGGAGAATAGCATCCATGATTTGAGGGAAGTGAATTATACAAGGGATGATTGGAAAGCATTAGCTTAGGATAGGGATGTATGGAGAGCTTATGTCAGCCCGGCCATGAACTACGGGTTCGATAGAGTCAGTGAGTTAGTTAGAGAATAGATACCAGTGGAGGGCCTTAATGAATCCAGTATTAAATTTACAGGTTCCTAAATCATGTAGTTAATTAACTTGCGAAGTGTACTGTTCGTGGAACGTAGAATTTTGTCTGAGTTCATTTTTGTACGTTACTGTACTTACTACCGTTGCAAGATTATCTGAAAGTAAGTAGGAAATGTAAATACGGCTCATTGGGTTATTTCAACAAGAAACTGGCGAACTCTTGAACCGCACGATTTCATTACTTGTGAAGTCTTCGGGCACTTGCTAAAATATTATTACCCTACGCATTCTGCTAATGAGGACAAAATACAGCGTGCTCTCAGCCATTTAAACAGCGCTACCGGTCATACATCATCCTTATTCGTCTAACGTTTCAATGTCCCCTTTTTGTTTGTTTTTGTTTTTATTTAATCCGCATTTGTATACGCGTTAACGTTTAAGACCTTATCGAATCTAGAATAGATCTATTTGATTTTATACGGTAGATTATACTTAGATTGTAACTTTAATAATGACAACTATTTATTTATTACTAGTATACAATTGACAGACTAGTGAAACTTCTACAATCCTTCAATGTAGTACCTAGCGTTGTCTACAACTCGTTACCAGCGATGTAGAAGAAGTCTTCTTCTTCTTCACGGTTTAGGCTTATTTACCAGCCTGTTCCGGCTCCAAATTGCTGCTCTGTCCATCTTTTCCTTGTTCTTCCCAAACTTCTTCTTCCTCGTGGTGAATAGTTGTATGCTGCTTTTGGTATTCTATTCTCAGTCATCCTTGCCAAGTGTTCTTTACACTTTGTTCGGTATTTATCTATTGTTGTGTTTAATTCTTCTACTTTTAGTTGTCTTATTTCTGTGTTATGTTTTTGTCTGTTCTTTGGTATCCTGCTGTTGGTCTGAGGAATCTCATTTCAGTAGTTTGTATTCTGGCTGTGTTGTCACTGTCTATGTTTCGGATCCATAATTAATAATAGTCGTAATATCCTTTTATATAGCAGCTCCTGTTCTGTTGATGTTTCTGACTGACCACCTTAATGCCAGCAGAATATCGGGAACAGTCTGGGATCGAATGTCACGAAGTGGTTCCTTCATCTTAGGGACCAAATCTTTATCACAGGGACTTAAATCCAGTGAATGTAGTAGATGGAAAAGCACTTTCCACTCCCCGCGATGGTACAGATCAGCTACAGAGTGTGTCGTGTGCGTCCGAGCAGTAAGGTAATACCGTCTCCCCATATGCTTTCACAAGACCTTCATGACATTGTCGTGCTGTAAGTCATCATCATAACAACAAGGATTAAACCCAATAGCCTGTTCCGATCTCATTATACGCAGGTCGAATTGGTCCTTCCATCTCTTCAATGATCTTCCCAACATTCTTCTCCCTTTTGGTTTGTAATTATATGCTGTAAGTCCATGGTACATTACATTTTAAACAAAGATAGCTGTTCCTTCTTTGTAAATATGGCGAAACACTACAGCTTAGAACGGCAACTCAGAGGAGGCTAATGGTCGAGTCAATTTACTGTAAGATAGGTCAGACATATATTAACATGTGACAGAAGTTACAACAATTAATTCCGTCTGATTTCACTTCTACAGCAGTGTTGCCACTATTTTTTGTTACAGCTCACGTAGCTAACGTCTTCTTCTCCAGCGCACTTTAACCTCTCATCTTATAAGTATTTTGAAGTGCTCTACTCCACACGGGTCTTAGTGTGTCCTTATCTGTCGGGACAGGGATTTAAACTTTGGATTATGCACATTCTTTTTTGACCACACAAGGACATTGAAAAGGACAAAATAAATACATTTAATTATATGCGTGTACCATAAAACGAAGTCTCAGAGGAACTAGAAAGGAGACACTTTTAAAATTTTATAAAACAATGGCAGTTCAACACTACTGCTGTATATGGATCGGAACACTGGATCTTAGCCAAAAACCAGGAATGGAGAATAGAAATGTCAGAAATGAGGTTTCCGAGGAGTGTGGCTGGTTATACAACAGATCGAAAACTAAATAAAAATATACCAAGTGAACTAAGTATATTGAAACTATTAAATATAATTGCACAATACAGAGATGAATGGGCGGACCACATCAATAGAATGGATAACAATAGAATTCCGAAGCAGATTCTTCATTACAAACCACTAGGACGAAGAAATTTAGGAAGACCCAGTATAAGATGGACAGACCAATTCTAGCATGAGATCGGAACAGACCTTGGTCTAATCCTTGATGCTGCTGCTGCTGATGATGATGATGGACATTGAAGGCCTACACGATTGAGTCAGCTCAATCTTTGACTTCCTCTGAGACAACACGGATATTTTAAGCCGAAACGCTGCATTTACTCAAACATTCTTACTGAACATGACGAATATGATAATGATTATTAGGGAAAAGATTTTATGTACTAAAAGTTTAGATTGCAACACATATTAGTAGAATGCTAATATAAATGGAAGGTGATATATTTTCTAATACAGAAGTAACGTGTTGTAATACCAAGGAAGTAGTTGCTAGATTTCACAATAATAACTGAAGACGTTCATCATCATCATCTTCAAGGTATGGGCCTGTTGGCCCGTTCCGCTCCCCGGTGCTGCAGGTGCAGGGCGTCCTTCCAACGTCGTTTTGGTCTTCTCACATATCTTCGGCCTAGAGGTTTATAATGAAATAGCTGTTTTGATAAACGATTATTTTCCATTCTTTGTACATGTTCCAACCAAGTACATATACAGAAATAAATGTAATTTACATGTTCAAACCAACTACATATACAGAAATAAATGTAATTGGTTTGAACATGTAAAAAGATCGCAAGCAATTACATTTTCATGGGATTCCGGTTTATGACAATTAAACTAAAAATTAAGAAAATAAATAATAGTTAAAAAAAATTAAACAACACGCTTTATTAGAAAACCAAACTAAAAAATAAATAATAGTTTAAAAAACTAAAACAACACGCTTTATTAGAAAACAGAACTGAAGACCTAAAAATAATTTTAATTTCCAACACGCTTGGGATAAAATTAAAGTGGCGAACAAAAAAATTACCATCAAAAGCGTGAGATGCTTTTTATGGTTTTTAAATTTTCTTCTTAGAGACTTTACTGTTACCAATATCTGTTCATTATCAAATATATTAATTGATAAAGAGCACCGCACGCGTTTGATGTTAAAATTATTTTTTGTAGATAACTCTAGTTTTATTCTAGATGTGTTGGAGATGATTTTTTTGTTGACCACATTAATTTTATCCCAAACGTATTGGAAATTAAAATTATTTTTCATTTTTTAGTTCGGTTTTCTAATAAAGCGTGTTGTTTTAGTTTAAAAAAACTATTATTTATTATTGTTAGCTTGTTTTCGTCCTGTACTGTATATTTAGAATTTTAGATTTAGAATAGATTTATTTAGCCTGGTGGAGTTAAGGCCATGTGGCCTTCTCTTCCACTCACCAGAACAAGCATATGTTACATATGAATACAAAAAAAATACAATAATATTCATATTAAACAGGACAAACATATGTTACACATGAATACAACAAAATTACATTAATAGTCATATTAAACAGGACAGACATATGTTACATATGAATACAAAAAAAAGTTACAATAATAGTCATTGAACAATTAATTATCTGTCATATTGAATAATAATAAAATTAATGTCTAATAATAGAATGAAACTAAATACAATTAAAATTAAATTAATGATACAATGAATAAAAAAAAGGAATAACAGCTCGAATCTACTATACATAAAAAGAAAAGAAAAAAAATACAAAGAAAGTAATAAACTACAATGAATTAATCTACGCTTTTTATACAAGGCATTAGGTAAATATATTAACAAATCCTAAGTCTATTTTTATTAAATAATGCAAAAACGCATTATTAATTCTTAAAAAGTAGTATTAGTGAGATGTTTCTGTTAGTGATTTTATTTTCAATTTATTTCTGAAAGATGGTAGTTTGGCAGTCTCTGACATAGTATATGACTACGTTTCACATCCGTAGAGTAACACAGGCATTACAGTACGAAAATTAATTAAATTTAACAAAAATCTTGTTATAGAGGTGTTGTTGACGAGCAATTTGAGGTAGGGTGTAGGACATCCGACTTGCATTATTATCAGTTAAGTTGGTTGCATTTGTTACACATAATTCAGTATAAAAATAAAATAGGGGTTTAATATTGTATGGGATGAACTCCAAATATTGAGAATTAATCAACAGTATTTTTCCAAAATTGCCTTTAAAATATCTGCGAAAATATCGACAGATAATAATTAACAAAGATTATATAGAATCGAAATTTTGATTAGTTTTGTCCCACGTCGTAGCTGAGTGGTTAAAGCAAGATGCCATGGCTCAGAGCTACGGGATTTGCGCTGGCTCGAGTTTTCTCATGGAATATCTACCAGTATGGGTCGGTGCCCAACCAGCATCGTGAGGAAAACAATGAGTAATAGCTCCAGGTTGAGAAAACCAGCTGTAACGACTAGAGGACTCGACATGCTGATCACATGTCATCCTACACTGGTTGGATGATCGTCTGTCTCTATGATTAAACATGTGGATGTGAGGCCAACAGCCGGCTGGTAGGCCAAGGGCCTTCTAGGCCAATCGCGCCATCGAGTTTTTTTAGATTCTTTTTATTAGTTTTAATAAAGGACTTGTTCAAATCACTTGTTAAGGTCCAAATCGTTTTAAAAATAAATTGTGTTAAAGAAATGGTTGAGTTTGGGAAGAACTGGAACGAGTTCTTAAATTATACTGTTACAAAGAACATAGTAGTGAGAAGATCAAATAATGTTTTGTTTCAGATGTTAACACACTCATTTACACTGGTATTAGGGAACTGGAATTGGTGTCAACAGGATTATAAATCTTCATTAGTCGTCTTTTAGAGATAACGTAAAAATATTTGAACAGTGATGAGCTTTTCCCATGTTTAGTTTTACTGCAAAAATTACACATGTCACAAGTTGCGTCTAATAATATGGGAACAATTTTTAATAACATTTAGGAATTGCTTTTAGGTTTATTAAAAAACTGTATATACGAGTATATATAACTAACTCACTGGCACTATCGGACCCGTAGGTTCGACATAAGCTCTCCATACATCCCTATCCTGAGCCAATGTTTTCCAATCATCCCCTGTATAATCTACTTCCCTCAAATCATAGTTAATGTTATTCTCCCACCTCATTCTTGGTCTACCAACTGGGCGTTTTCCCTCCTGTTTTCCTACAAGAACCATGAACGTCTTTCATTTCCCATTCATACCACATGTCCTGCCCATCGCAGTCTACGAGACTTAACTATTCTCATTATGTCTGGCTTCCTATAAAGACCATGTAATTCACTGTTATGCAGTATTCTCTATTCGCCTGTCCATCTCTCTTTGGTCCAAAGATTTTCCTAAGAACTGTATTCTCAAATACTCGTATTCTCCTATCCTCCCTTAAAGTAAGAGTCCATGTTTCGCATCCATATAATATAACTGGTAGAATAATAGTTTTATATATTTTCAGTTTAACGTTTTTTGAAATGAGTTGGGAAGTCAAGAGTCTCTGTAATGCATAATAGCACACATTTTTAGAATTGAGCCTATGTTTAATTTCCTTGTGCATTTCATTCCTCATTGTGATTATTGTTCCTAACAATATATATATATATATCCTTTACTTTTACTTCAAAAATATTAAACTTCACGATAAAATTAGTTTACCAGTTTTCGCGGCAATATTAGATTATTCTTTTACTTCATATGAATAAAATACAGGATTCTACTGTAGATGTTGACGCCATTAACGAAAATATTAGTCCTTGTCAAATGTGGAATCGTTTGAAACATACTAGTAGGCCCAAAGTGGGATTATTACTATTATTATTATTATTATTATTTATATTATTATTATTATTATTATTAATTTAATGCAGTAACCTTGCCTTTTAAAAAGAATAACATTGGTTTCAGGTCATAATAGGTATTAATTCACAAATATATTTGTAGTGTACATGCTAACTGTTACACTGGAGAGGCAGTCAAGAAAATAATTGCACCGTGTACGTACTGTTAAGTTTCTGATTGATTTAATTGTTTTTGCAAAATTGATAGAATGTAACTGTTAACCAAAAAGTTTTATTAAATTGTGAACTCTTCGAAATGGCTCTTCCAGTCGATCCTGGAATATTTTGACGGTAGTTGAGTTTTCTCCATGAATTGCATATGAGAGTGGTACTCTGCACTTCATTTCAGATCCATGACTTAAGTCCTTGAATGCTTTTCACTTTGCTATTTGTGTGTACTTCATCCTTAACGTAACCTCACATTAAGGACTCTAGTGGCTTAATGTCGGTTTGAGCGAGGAAGTCAGAGTATGGCCCATCACGAACAATCTACGTACGTATGGGGGGAAAAGATTGAAATATAGACTTATGGACTCGTCGAAGATCAAAAGAATATGTACTAATTAACTAACCAACTCACTGGCAATATCCAATCCATAGGTTCATAGCCCCGCAGACATAAGTTCTCCATTCATCCCTATCCTGAACTAATGTTTTCCTATCCTCTGTACGATTTAATTCCCTCAAATCATACTTAATGTTGTTCTTGACCTACCTACTAGACGCTTTCCTTTCGGTTTTCCTACAAGGATTTTCCATGCCCCACTTTCATTCCTCATTCGTGCTACCTCCTGCCCTTCGCAATCTACGATATATCATCATCATCAATTTCACGGATTAGGTCTTTGCGTGTTCCGATCTCACGTCTTGTTCAGCCCAGCGCTCTTGGTCTTCCTATCAATCTTCGTCCTCCAGGATTATACATCAGTGCCATCTTTGGTATCATATCCTCTGTCATTCTTTGCAGATGTTCTATACAATTGTTCCTGTGTTCTTCTATTTGTTGAAGAAGTGATTGTGCTTTTAGACATAACTGTTCTTATTATATTTGGTTTCCCATAAAGATCATGTAGCTCATTGTTATGAAGTCTTCTCTGTTCATCTCTTTTTGGTCCAAAATTTTACCTAAGAACTTTATTCTCAAATATATAATATGTATAATACAGAAATTACTTCTGTATTAGTATATATTTTCTAACCTTCCAGATCTTCGATGGGCCCATAAATCTTTCTCAGAATCTTCTTTTACCAACTGCAGTTATATCTCTTCTGCCATAAACGTAGGTTTCACATTCACAGTTTATTTCCGGGTTATATAGCTGTAATTTTATTTGTGTAGACAGAGTGCAACATATTGCTGGAAAATACGAGCAATGTTTGACGATGCGGCTCCCGCCTGTAGGTCCTTCAGACGTTTCTTTGGTTTGTATTATTGATTCTGTCTTTATATACCAAGTTACACAATGAAGTTTGTGCTGTAATCTGTAACTCCATTTTCCTCAATAAGAAACACATATTGCTATAACAGCTTAATATTAATAAAACGTTCTAAGTAACAATTACAATATAGATAACCACAAGTTGCTATCTATAGCAGTTCTGTGATTTTATGACAGGATGAAATTAGATACTTCGTGTATACCGGTGTATTATTGATACTGAAAAATGTGTAAAGTAGAAAGTAGGATCCTATAGTTGGGGTTAGAACAACTATACATATTGATACGTAGTTATCTGATTGTAACATAGAGTGCAACTATTACATTCTAGATATGCTAGAAATCTAGATCATCCCTTTAGCCTGCTTCTATTGTCTTAGAAATAACTGACCGACTCACTGGCACTATCGGACCTGGGGGTGTGCGGTCGCGTGGACATAAGCTCTCCATACAGTCCTATCTTGAGGTATTTTTTATAATCATACTCTGTATAATTCATCTTCATCAAATCACGGTTAATGATATTCTCCCTCATAATTCTTGGCCTACCTACTGGGAGTTTTCCCTCTGGTTTTCCTACAAGAAGTTTCCTTGCTCCTCTTTCAGTCCCTATTCGTTACCCATGTCCTATCGTCATAGATTACGAAAATTAACTATTCTTTTTACAACTGGTTTCCCATAAATGTAATGTTGCTTGCTTACCTACTTACTCACTGGCACTATCGAACCCGTAGGTTCATGGCCGCGCGGACATAAGCTCTCCATATATCCCTATCCTGAGCTAATGCTTTCCAATCATTCCCTGTATAATCTACTTCCCTCAAATCATAGATAATGTTATTCTCCCACCTCATTCTTGGTCTACCAACTGGGCGTTTTCCCTCTGGCTTTCCTACAAGAAGTTTCCATGCAAGTCTTTCATTCCCCATACGTGCAACATGTCCTGCCCATCGCAGTCTACGAGACTTAACTGTTCTTATTATATCTGGCTTCCTATAAAGACCATGTAGTTCATTGTCATGTAGTCTTCTCCATTCACCTATCTGTTCATCTCTCTTTGGTCCAAAAATTTTCCTAAGTACTTTATTCTCAAATAAATGTTGCTTCTTATGTTTATTAAATTCTCCATTCGCCTATCTGTACCTCTCTCTTTAGTATAACATTTTTGCTAAGAACTATATTCTGAAATAATCGTAATTTTCCTGCTCTCTTAAAGTAAGAGACTGTGTTTCCATATAACTGAAAGAATAACATTTTATATATTTTTAGATTAAATTCCTTTGAGAGAAGTTGGGGTACAAAATGTCGTAACTCATAATAATATAGGTTTACTACGTTTCCAGAGATCAGTTCAAGTTTAATTTCTTACTGCATCTTAATCCTGTTTGTAATTCAATTATTATTCCTGGATATTTGGATTCCGATATTTCACAATTTCCCTCATTTGTCATTGATTGTTCATTTATATTATATAATGTATTCCTATGTGTGAGCGTACATTTAGTTTGACACTCATTTTATTTGTAGTTCCAGTTTGAGCCTTTGACAACTGAAGGCTAACACGCACTCTCTATTAAGTAACGCTAAGAAATTGGGACTGGAAGTAAATATCAATAAAACTAATTATATGATCACACTTGGAAATACATTATATAATGGAAATGGACAGTTAATGATAAATGAGGGAAATTTTGTGGAAGTGGCTGAATTTAAATACCTAGGAATAATAATCACAAATAGAAATGAGATGCACAAAATAATATTAAACATAGGTTCAATTCTGGAAATGCGTGCTATTATGTATTACTGGGACTCTGACGTCCCAACTCCTTACAAAAAAAGTTAAACTAAAAATACATAAAACTATTATTCTACCAGTTATATTATATGGATGTGAAATATGGTCTCTTACGTTAAGGGAGGAAAGGAGATTACAAGTATTTGAGAATAAAGTTCTTAGGAAAATTTTTGGACCAAAGAGAGATGAACAAACAGGTGAATAGAAATTACTACATAACAATGAACTACATGGTCTTTATAGGAAGTCATATATAAAGAAGAATATTTAAGTTTCGTAGACTGCGATGGGCAGGGCATGTGGAACGAATGGGGAATGAAAGACGTGCATGAGGAATCTTCTTGTAGGAAAACTAGAGGAAAAACGGCCAGTTGGTAGACCAAGAATGAGGTGGGAGACTAACATTAGGTATGATTTGAGGGAAGTAGATTATACAGGGAATGATTGGAAATTATTAGCTCAGGATAGGAATGTATGGAGAGCTTATCTCCTCGCGGCCATGAACCTACGGGTTCGATAGTGCCAGTGAATAAGTTTTAGTTAGTTCTAATCCCAGTTTCTTGGTGTTATTTAATAGATTGTGTGTGTTGGCTTTTAGTATTGTACTAGTAAAAATAATAAAACGGTATTAGCAGCACTAAATATTTTAATTATAATACTTTTTCTTCTTCTTCACTTCACGGGCCTGTTCCGCCTCACAGTTGTTCTGTCCATCTTTTCACTGGCCTTCCTAAATTCCTTGAACCTGGGCTTGTAGTTAAATGCTGCTTTTGGTAACCTTGTTACATTCATTCTTGTAATACTCTTTTGTACCCTTTTTTTTTTTTAAATCGTCGTCCTCAATTGATGTCACAATCTTCGTTATATCATTAAATGTCTAAGCTTTTTGAAGTCTTGGCTTCATCATCAGGAGTCTTGTTGATATTGAATTTATTTATACATTTTATATAGAAGACTCCTGATGATGAAACAAAGACTTAGAAAAGATTAGAAATTTAATGATGTAACGAAGATTGTGATATGAATTATTGTAGTTGAGGACCACGGTGCAAAAAAAGGTTTAAAAAAGTTTTTATAATTAAAATAATTGTAACCTCAACGGTTATAATTATAAAACTTTTGTAACTTTTTTTAATGTACCGTCGTCCTCAACTTCAATAATTCATTTATAATCTTCGTAAAGCTTTTCGAAGTCTTAGCTTCATATTCATGACTTTTCTTGCTATTGAATTTTATTTATATTTTATAAATAAATGCAATAACAAGAAAAATCATGAAGATTTATATTTATATTTTACTAGCTAATACCCGGCGTGCGCTGTTACTCCTAAATTAATGTTAATGTGTTTTTACCACCAGCCGTGCGCTGTTATGCTTGCCCTGGAATCTGCTTATCCCGATCTTCTTGGCATCAATGATAGACAAAAATGGTTATTGTGAGTTATCCGTAAAAGATAAACATATGTTGTCGCGGACTTTTTTGTAGAGTTTTTTGAGATATTCAATTCTGTGTACATTAATTTGGTGCATTTGTTATGGTTTAGGCAGCGTAAGCCATTTAAACGTCAAAATAATGGCTATATTTCACGTTTTTCACTACAAAGGGTGATTTTTAGGGGTGAAGGGGTTGAATATCACAACTCTCTTATAGCCTATGTTCATCCCGGGAATCTCCTGAACATTTTGCAAAAAAAACATCACAATCTGATCAACGGTATGGCCGTGCATAAGGTAAGAACAAACAAGCAAACAAACATTCCTTTTTATATATTAGATAAATAAATTCAATAACAAGAAGTCATGAAGGTGAAGTTAAATCTTGAAAAGATTTACGAAGATTTTAAAATAATTATTGAAGTTGAGGACGACGGTATATAAAAAAAGGTATAAAAATTTTATAATTATAATAAAATAAGTTAAAATATACCTTCTTAGCTAAATTCCGTCGTCCTCAACTTATAAAATATGTAATCTTTATGCCTGTAGACCTTTCAGAACATCCGTTCCATCTTCAGCAGGTCACTCTTCGCTACAACATCCAGTATGATGGTTGATGCTGCTGGTCCTAATGTGGCTCTGTCCTGACTATGGAACGGATGTTCTGAAAGGCCTACAGGCATAAAGATTACATGTTTAATAAGTTGAGGACGACGGATTTTGCCTAAGAAGGTATATTTTAACTTATTTTATTTTATGACTCTCCACCTCAACGGTTTTAACAATAATTATAATAATTGTAAGCTCAACGGTGTAGATAAAGAATGTGATGAATATTAGAAGTGTAGAACATCAACGGTGTGAACATAAAAATAATTAATATTAAAAGTATAACACTTACTATGTACAAAGTAGAACATATAGTTAGAGGTAGAACTATCAATTGAAATAAATCTGAGTTATTATTAGAAAGCGTTTATCCTCCCGCTCTATGAGATTGTCATTTGCACAGTAACAAGAGTTACCGCGGTTAGCAATAACTTTCTCGCGACCATCCATCAAGTGAAAGTGCTTTTGACTGGATCTGCCTCCGGTTTTTAACATTTTTCAACTCTTATATACATAATTTATTGACCTGCTTCTGGCTGCGTGTTCATCCAGCAAAAATATACTGTGCAATATTTGTTTAACACCGCCAGATGTTCCAAAAATATTCCAACTTTACAGTATTAGTTTTCCTAGTGCTCGTCCGTTGTTCCTATATAAAACGATAGTGAAGAATTATATACTCTAAGTAATCAATTGATTTGGCGTTTACTTGATGAAAATCTATTTTTGAGTTAATTAAATAAAAATAAAGCTTAACGTTTTATATGATTTTCATATTTATTAAAATACAAATTCGTTACAATTTATCGGAACTTTCTATCTTCTTCAGACGAATTTTATCATGATTATAAATTAATTTTGTTATTATACGTATATAAACTCCAGTATGAAATACTTTTTTTCATTCTTTCTCTTGTAAGACGAGAGCCTATTCATTGATCTTAGAGCGTTAAGCATTTAATAGATGGTTTTTAAAATTTCAATTCATTAAGACATGGGGCACACCGTAAGTGTTGTGTTTAGGGCAATGTTCTATAAACCAGAAGGCCACATTCAAGTCCCGATAATGTTAGGGTTTTTAAAATGGCCTAAACGCTCTGCCGGCTACATGGTCCTGGGTCGACTCAACCTCTAATGGAAATGAGTACCGGACGTTCGTGTTGGGGATAAAGCTACCTCGTGGAAGGCTGGCAACCTGACTAATATCTTCTGCCGATTGTCAACAAGGTGGGATCCTTAATCTCCTGCTACCCCCAAGGGTCTTCTAAGGCCTACAGCTGGATTTCTTTACATTTTTGTATTAAGATAGATTTTTTATCCGAATGTGTTGACTGGAGGAGTGGTATTCGAGGCTCGTAAATGGGAGGGGTGTATACCCGTATATTTTTCTTCAACCATCAAGATAAATGTTGCGTTCTATCTTTTTTTACCATTTAATCATATGAATGTCATATTTAGTATATTACTTTCTGTGAGACATTTGTTTAGACATTATTGCGAATTGTGCAAGAAGTTATATGTTTTTGCATACAATTTTCATGATAGATGTGCGTCATAAAAGGCTAAATTTAAGCGCCAAAAGAGTATCATAACTATTATGGGCCTAGTAATACACTGTGAAAAGAGACACTTTTTCGTCATTTTAATCTTTTGACAAAGTTGTGAACCGATTTTATCTGTTCAGGGCTCAGTTTTCATCTTTGAGAGCGCTATAACCTATTTTTAAAAATTAGTTTTCCTTCACAGCTGAAAAGTGAAAAAAGCACGTTTTGGTACCAGTATGAATTTTTGCGTCTAATTGCCCCGCACCGATTTTTTCCAAAATACATGATTTTTTTTCTAATTATTGCGTTAAAAATTGGCCAGGGTTTTTTTTAAATGAGATTCTTATCTCTAATTACCCTGGCTTATAACGGAATATCTCATATGATTAATGATGCGTATTTTTTTAGTGTTCTCCGGGATAACTAGAAATTTTAGAATAAGAGAGATGTAAGTCGGGTGGAGGTGTATGGTTTCTAATTACATACCCACACGAACATTTTTAAAGAATGGACCAATATCGATATGGTTTAAGTGCTATGGGGTGTCAAATTATAATACCTCTTTCAGATATTGCGATGGGTTCACATTTTATCAAGCAACCTCCATTATCCCAATATGAGCAACACATGATGCATTACATTAAAAAAAAAAGTATTTAATAATGCCATCTAATACGTTAAAGAGCATTTCTAAGTAAAATACTCGCTACCAACGTATAAAATCGGTTTCTTTGTCTAGTGAGAACAAAGTTTTCTCTAATCGTAGTTGGCGAGTTAAAATTCGACTAGGGTCGATGTATTTTTCAGGAGTTGTAATCTCGAATATGGTTTCAATCAGAATGTAAGTATAGCCTTGTAGATTTATAGTACGAAAAAATACCTAAAGTATGAATAAGATACTTTTGATATACAGGGTGTCCCATTCAAACCTCCCACATTTTAATTAATCATAACTAACAAAGTATGCGGAATTATGAAATGAGGCCGGTATTAAACGAAACAGAAACTCGAAGAATTTTCATTGCCACACACTGAAACACCTCTATATGTGCACCATTTCTTCAGTCTTTTCTTCTGGAACACTTGTACGAGCACCTCCTGATTATTTTTTTAACGCTTCCAGTCGCCAGAAACTTCACAAACCATGCCTTAATGGTCTTCCCATCAGGTCCTTTTCTTCGATATTCTCTCCGGTAATTTCTTTGCACTGTAATTATTGACTTCGTCTCTTCATACCATAAAACAGTTTGTGCTCGTTGCTGAAAGTCGCCATTTTGTTTTATGTCATTATTGTCCAACATGCGACAGATGAATTAACTGCAACAATGAAAAAAACCATTCTTTGAGTTTCTCTTTCTTTTAATACCAACCTCATTTCATAATTCCGCATTCTTTGAGAGATATGATTAATTAAAATATGGGAAGTTTGAATGGGACACAGTGTATATATATTTTTTTCTCCACTCCTAGATTTGAACTGCGACGAAATAGACCTGAGATGTTAAAGAGAATCGTTATATACGTTAGTATTTACTAACGAAGTAAAGAGTTAATCACGGCCATCTAGTAACTACCACGTTTGCTTCCCTATCTAGGTTCGGGAATTGAAATCTGCCAGAGTATTTTTTTTTTCAGAAAGTAGAAATCCTGAGTAAAATTTCTTTCGTAAGTCCACCGCTGTGGTCTCGAGGTAGCGTGCTACCTTGTCACACACTGGGCCCGGGTTCGATCCCCGGTCGGGACAGTTTCCTGGGTGAGGTTTTTATCGGGGTTTTTCCTCACGTGTAAGACAAATGTCAGAAAACTTTAAGATCCATACTGTCCCCGAACATCATATGGCCATCGCAATGATCATCATTCATATTCATCTTAGATTACGCTTAGGATTAAGGACTCTCCTAGTGTACAACTATCATCATCATCATCACCCATAAAATGATCGGGGCAACGTAATCCCGCCTTCCAGGTACCCAAACCTCAGAAATGGGTTACAATTACGCAAGTTCCAGGAGAGAACACCAGAAATGTCCAAAAGGACAACCTGGGGCATTAAAAAAAATCTTTCGTAAAGAAAGTGAAACCATGGGTCCTATTTTGTAATTTTCTGGCATATGCAATTGGTAAGTCTTATTTGTACACGTAGCCCTTTATGAAAAATTATTTTAAATGTATTAAAAAGAGTTTATTTTATATTATATAGTGTTTAGTAATTCTTACACAACTGTTAAACATAGAAATACACACACACACACACACACACACACACACACACATATATATATATATATATATATATATATATATATATATAAAAGATGTTTGCTCTTTGATAAATACTATTTACATTAATTTAAAGAATCAATGTGTCAAATTTATGTAACATTGTTGTTGGTAAAGATATATGAAAACAAATTTATGTAACATTCTTGTTGGTAAAGATATATGAAAACAAATTTATGTAACATTCTTGTTGGTAAAGATATATGAAAACAAATTTATGTAACATTCTTGTTGGTATAGGTATATGAAAACACATCTATGTAACATTATTGTTGGTAAAGATATATGAAAACAAATTTATGTAACATTCTTGTTGGTAAAGATATATGAAAACACATTTATGTAACATTATTGTTGGTAAAGATATATGAAAACAAATTTATGTAACATTATTGTTGGTAAAGATATATGAAAACAAATTTATGTAACATTCTTGTTGGTAAATATATATGAAAAATTAAAAACAAAAGTAAATGTTAATTTTGAGATATTCTTAGTAGTTCAGCACGAGGTTTCATATCCATTTGCTTGTAACAATACTTCGAATCTATTGTACTTCGACTTAACTAGGTTTTTGGCAAGTTTATGGCTTAATTTTATTCCATTTTTCAGAATTAGGCCTATAGGGTACATTTCAATTCTCCTATTAATGTCTCTTTCTTCTCATATATATATATATATATATATATATATATTAGAATTGATCACAGGTGGTCAATGATGAGGTTTAAATCCGGAGATTTCAGCTGGCGTGTGAACCTGTTTAGGCACATTCCAGATGACCGATCTTCTATTAATATCAGATGATGTATGCCTTGGGTGTCGATTTTGTTGAAATATGAGAGCGCTCGACATTCTTATTTTAGTTGCATTTTGTTTCAAGTTTTGCGTCAGAATGCCAAGGTAAACCCGTTGGTCCATATCGTCAAAAAAGTGAATGTTTCGCACTCCATATGTTAACATACAGCTCCAAATCATTACGGAATCATTCCATGTTTAATGATTGGGATAGTGTTTTCGTTTTGTTGCAACGCTTTTCGCCAAACTGTATTGTTATTATCGGAACTAAAGAGCTTGAGTCTCATCACATCAGACCGCAACTCTTGGTTCTTGTTTTGATGCATTTTTGCGAATTGAAATCTGGCCATTCTGTTCTTTATACTGACGATGGTCTTTTTCATGATATTCAGCTCGCCATAAAGTCTGATTCAATATTTTGTTTAAGTGAGACTTTTTGTACCATTGCACGGACTTCATGTGAGTTCAATCTTGGATTTAATGTTGCATTACGAACTAGGAACATCTCTTGCTTTACATTTTATTTATTTGCTCTGTTCGCAAATTTTTGATAATACCACGATATTTGAATTTATCATCTATTAGCTAATACCGGTTCTGCGCTGCTACGCCTAAATAAATTAAATATTGACGAACCAAACGTGACAGTTGCTATAGTAAATTTTTAATTTCAAATTTCAGGTAAACTCTCACTTCTAACGGCCGGATTTCGCTGATATTTGGATAATACATACTTCGGTTTATTTTAACAGGATATTCCGAGTTTTGTGGTGAAACATCGAAAATTACGATTGCTAGAGCGATTTTTAAATTTTCGTTTCAGGTGATCTCCTACACCTAATGATTTTGGAGCACAATAGATAACACTCGCCGCATCTGAAATCCTGTATAAAAATTTTCACGAAGATCGGTTGAACGGTTTAGAAGTCTATAAAGAGCAAACAGACTCGCATACATTCGTTTATATATAGATAAAACAATAGAAAAACAGTCCACCGCTGTGATGTCGGGGTAGCGTGCTGCCTTGTCACGCAGCGGGCCCGGGTTCGATCCCCGGTCGGGGCAGTTTTTCTGGGTGAGGTTTTTATCGGGATTTTTCCTCACCTGTAAGACAAATGTCAGGAAAACTTTAAGGCCCAAACGGTCCCCGAAATCATATGGCCATCGCAATCATCATCATTCATATTCATCTTAGGTTAAGCTTAGGATTAGGGACTCTCCTGGCGCACCAATATCATCATCACCCATCATATCATTGGGGCAACGTAACCCCGCCTTCCAGGAGCCCCAACTTCAGAAGTGGGTTACAAGTACGCCATGCCAGGAGAGAAACCAGGAATGTCGAAAGACAAACCTGGGGCATTTGAAAAAAAAACAATAATAGAAAATCAAATGGTATAATTACTTACATTTGAATCAAGTTACATAATAATGTACAATAATAACTTAGAGTTTTAAATTATTTTGTTTTCTTTGCGGTCCGGAACGTTTAAATAACCGGCAGAATAAATTATTGTTTTGTCAATTTAAGGTTAGGGTATTGATCCGCAAACTCGTATTCTGAATTGAATAAGACTGTGATTGTTAGAGTTGGCATTTACTATCCGCAAGTCCCAAAAAGTAAAATTGACATTACTTCATAACTGATTAATTTATGGGCTCATGTTTAATGGGACTATATAAACATAATAATATCCAGGAAGAAATAAATAAAAATGCTAAGAAATGTTACGTTATAATAAATAAAGTATTTTAATTCAAAATATCCAACACGTGAAACAAACGTATAAAACACAAGCAAACACCCGGCGTGCGCTGTTACACCTAATTAAATTAAAATTGTGTTCTTATGTTTAGTTGAATAAGTGAAAGGAAAAATAATTATAAATTATAAAAAAATCCTCTCAAAGTTAAATTTACAATAACATTTTTCAAATCATCACTAATTTCTTTTTCTGCCCCATTTTTGACTCTCCCTTAAGAAAACAGTAAATAGTGCATATAAACTGGTATGGAGACAAGTCTCTCAACAGTATAAACAAAGCATACTATGCATCTCTACTATTACAAGCTTTAAGTGTACAAACAACTGTTACCTGGAATCTGCACCATTTTCGGTACGTGATATTAAAAAATATATTTTTTGTAATATTTAGATGTTTTCCCTTCTCTATTTACTAGTGGAGTGACACAAATTCACTTCTTAAATAATTGTACAGTAAAAGCTCCTTATTCGCGGGGATAATATGTCGCGAATACAGAAACCGCGAATATGGAATGGTAATGTGTATGGGTATATAGGGGATACATTCCAAGGTTACAAAACAAAATAAAAATTATCAAAATAAAATCAATTAATGAGAGATTTTGAACAATTTCTATTAATTATTACTGTCAGGTTTAGGAAAGGACTTAAAGATCTTAGTATTTTTGTACTGTTTTGCCGCTTTTAAAATCTTTCAATTGATATTGATATTCAGCTGTGAATTCTGCGATAGAATTCCTTATTTTGTCTTCGGATTTCTTGATTTATTAACATTGAAACAGCGTGGTATAGACTCAAACGACCCGCCAACGCATAAACGGCCAAGCGTTTCTGTTTTTACTTTAAGAGGCAACACTATTTTTCCGCTTCGGAACTAATTTTATTTCCTTTTACTCGACATTATAAATTAGCAACAAAGCAGAAGAGACACGTGTTATTCAATTAAAATTATTGCAACGAATGCAAATTGAAACGATAAAACGCCGATTATGGCGAGGGCGACATTTATCAACGGACATGCACGTCAAGTACGACGTCGTTGGTTTTTAATAACGAACTTTAGGCTTCGTGACAATAAGGTTTTGTTTTACGTTGATATTAATTTGCCCATTTGGTTTGAATCACTCTTTGTAAAAGCCGCCTTGGGCACGTGCCTGCAATAAAAAAGTTGCTGATGGTTAGGTTAATAAAGGAAACTAATCCCTCTAATAAACCGACTGGATCCGCGAATAAAGACTTTTTAGCCGGGAATACAGGAATTGTGTCTCAATTTTTTAACCCGCGAATAAAGAGCTTTTTTTGTATATTTATATTGAAAAATATGTAAGTTGCACCATTTGGATTTAGCGTGTACAAGCAGCTTGTTAATGAATTCTGATAAAATTGTCATTAAGATTCCGTTGAGGTAAATAACTACAAAGTATAATATTAAAATAGATACCTGACAAAAAACGCAACACAGAAATACAACAACTAAAAGTAGAGGGATTAAATACAACAATAGTGAAATATAGGACAAACATATAGCAAGGATGACTGAGAATACTTACTTACTTACTTACTTACTCACTGGTACTATCGAACCCGAAGGTTCATGGCCGCGCGGACATAAGCTCTCCATACATCCCTATCCTGAGCCAATGCTTTCCAATCATTCCCTGTATAATCTGCTTCCCTCAAATCATAGTTAATGTTGTTCTCCCACCTCATTCTTGGCCTACCAACTGGGCGTTTTCCCTCCGGCTTTCCTACAAGAAGCTTCCATGCACGTCTTTCATTCCCCATACGCGCAACGTGTCCTGCCCATTGCAGTCTACGAGACTTAACTGTTCTTATTATATCTGGCTTCCTATAAAGACCATGTAGTTGATTGTTATGTAGTCTTCTCCATTCACCTGTCTGTTCATCTCTCTTTGGTCCAAAAATTTTCCTAAGAACTTTATTCTCAAATACTCGTAATCTCCTTTCCTCCCTTAAAGTAAGAGTGGATGACTGAGAATAGAATACCAAAAGCAGCATACAACTATTCACCATGGGGAAGAAGAAGTTTGAAGACAAAAGAAAAGATGGAAACAGCAGCAATTTGGAGCTGGAACAGGCTAGTAAATAAGCCTAAACCGTGCTAAACCGTGACGAAGAAGAAGAAGAAGTTATCAGACAGGTGTCATCATTCTCAATTACGGTAGATATATAAACACTAGATACCGACGACGCTGGAAAGCCGCTGATGTCAAAAGCTTCACTAAACAAATAGTAGTGCAATCCTTCTGCTGAAAATGGAAGACTGTTTCCGAAAGGTCTACAGTTAAGCTTTTTAAAACAATTTAAACCTACGTGAGGACGGCGGCTCCTGCCAGGTATCTGTCTTAATATTATTCTCTAAGTCTGAAATGAAAGCAGTTTGATAAAAATTAATTTCCATCCCTTTTACACAAAGTTTTTACTAGTATCACCGATTGTCGATATTCTAGACATTCAAGAGTGTTTATATAAATACAGGACTATTCAGAAAGGAGGAACATACTTCAAACATTTATTTCTTTCAAACTATAAAAAGATATATATACAATTCCAATATTCCTGGAAAGAGAAAAGTTCAAATTTCTTATTTTATGCATTCAATATGAGCACTATGTGTTACACGACAAAATATCAAAACAGTGTATCATTTCTTGCCACACACGAATCAGCTGGACTCTAGTTATCGAATTCACAGCTTCAAGACAATTCGATGTCGCAGAGTTTCAAGAGTGTCAGGCATAGGGGGGATAAAACAAGGTTTTTTACGTAACCCCACATATAAAAATCACACGGTGTTAGGTCGAATGACCTGGGAGGCCATCGGTAATGAAGTTCACCTTCTGCTACTCCTCTTCCAATCCAACGTCCTGTTGTGTCGCCATTTTAATATAAACAATTAACATGGCAAACAACAGCGCCAATGCGGCCGTGATCAGAACTACAAACTTTTTTCTTTCCAGGAGCGTTGGAATTGTGTTTATATTTTTTTGTAGTTTGGAAGAAGTAAATGTTTGAAGTCTGTTCCTTCTTCCCGAATAGTCCTGTATTTATATAAACACTCTTGGACGTCTAGAATATCGATTATCGGTGATACTAGTCAAAACTAGCCCTGTATATAATCTTCCTATGTGAAGTGATGTTGATTCCGATTTTCTAGCGTCTACCATTCTGAAATAAATTAATTGAATTCACGTTCGATTGGGATTGATGGATTTTTCAGGTTACTTGCCTTTCTTGAAAAGAGGAGTAGAACCGCGATTCCGTGTCTCAGTTTTACTTCAAGCAAAATAATCTCAACACTGAAATAAGAGGCTTCTGACCAAAATCTGCCATATATTTTTCACACCATTATTTTTTCACAGCTTTGCGTAACAACTCTAATGACAAGAGAGGCTTGATAATAACTAACTCACTGGCACTATCGAACCCGTAGGTTCATGGCTACGCGGACATAAGCTCTCTATACATCCCTATCCAGAGCTAATGTTTTCTAATCATTCTCTGTATAATCTAATTCCCTCAATAATTCCTAATGTTATTCTCCCAACTCATTCTTGGTCTACCAGCTAGGCGCTTTGCCTCGTGGTTTTCCTACAAGAAGCTTCCATTCACGTCTCTCATTCCCCATTAGTGTCACATGCCCTGCCTATCGCAGTCTACGAGACTTAACTGTTCTTATTATATTTGGCTTCCTATAAAAACAATGTAGTTTACTGTTAAGTAGTCTTCTCCATTCACCTGTCTGTTCATTTCTCTTTGGTCCAAACATTTTCCCAAGAACTTTATTCTCATACTTACAATCTCTTTTCCTCCCTTAAAGTAAGTGTCCATGTTTCGCTTCCAAATAATATAATTAGTGGAATAACAGTTTTATATATTTTCAGTTTAACGTTTTTTGAAAGGAGTTGGGACGTTAAGAGTCTCTGCAATGCATAATAGCACGCATTTCCTGAATTGAGCCTATGTTTAATTTATTTGTGAATCTCATTCCTATTTGTGATTATTGTTCCTAGATATTTGAATTCAGCCACTTCCTCAAAATGTCCCTCATTTGTCATTAGCTGTCCATTTTCATTATATAATGTATTTATATCTGTGACCATATATTTAGTTTTATTGATATTTACTTCCAGTCCCAATTTCTTAGTGTTACTAAATAGTGTGTGTTGGTCTTTAGTTTCTCCTCGCTATCGCCAAATAATACTACATCATCAGCATAAACCAGCAGCTTATTAATACCATTGAGTTGTACTGTCTTCTTCATCCTCTAAAGATTTGATTGCATGCTCTAGTACAAAATTAAATAGTAGAGGAGATGGTGCATCTCCTTGCTTCAACTCATTGTGGATTTCAAAAGTATCCGAAAACTGTTTTCCTACACGCACCCTACTCTTTGTGCTATTTAAACACATACGTATAAGTCTAACTTTTTAGGTATTCCGAACTCCAACAAGATATTATATAACTTCTCCAAGAGAGGCTTGATAATGATGAATTAAATTCTAGATCTTACTATAGCATCCTTCAAAAACAAACTAAAGAATTATTTAATAACAAACCAACTTATACACCTCACTGATAGTATTCTTTTAACAATTAACAAATTAAATCATATATGAAAATAATATTAAGAATAACAAATATTTTCATTTGTTTTGTTTTAAATAATGTATAGTCGTAAAATTAGTTTTCTACATCTCATTATTTCCTTTGTTTTTATATACATTAGACAGGGACAATTTAATGTCTTGCTTGTATACATTTTATTAATAGTTTTAGTCTTAATTTTAACTAACATTAACTGGTTGCAATATAGTTCGTAATATAATAGGTATTATCTTTTCGATCAAATTTTTATTTAGTATTTAATATTAGAGTTAATTGAGATTGTTATATTCTGATGTAATATATGTTTGACCCGGTGAGTGGAAGAGAAGGCCCCATGACCTTAACTCCACCAGGCTAAATAAATCTAATCTATTTTACCTTAAGTAAGGCTTGTGTTAATTATTGTGAATCAAAGAAACATTTGGGATAAGAACATGTCTCTGCTAGATGACAGTACGTTTTACTTTGTGATTAATGATCCTGTATTAACTGCACATTTATGTTGGTGAAATGGTTTACTCTGTCATTAATTTGCACGTTATAAAGATCTAAAGTGACTTGAAGAGAGAGTAAGGACATTTGTTACCTTCTGTTAGTGGCGGCGTGACACGAACATGGCCCTTCTACAATAAATCAAGTACTTTCTGTTTATTATTTCGTTCACTTAGTTTACAAATTGTTTAGAACAAGTAGAGTGAAGAGCAAGTCACCCATACTCCTAATTTAACATCTGTTTTTAATCATGACCAACCCTAAGAAAATTTTAATCGTCGCCTTTATAAATCTCACAAAACATCAAAGTTCCAGCTACGAATAGTGGAAATTATTTTATAATCAACGATGTAGCTCTTAAAGCATTGAGATAGTCGTTACAAGTTCTGCGACACCATCTTTATCTAAAAAATTAATACAAAGAAACATAGAGTTATATGGGTTGCGTTGTTTTGCTTCAATTCTTATTTGTCGTACGAAATTAATTGCATATCATGTCCTGTGTATCGGAAGGTAAACTTCAATAAATTGGAGTCAGATTTGTATTATTATATTCTTTACATTTCATGAAACATTATTGGATGATTTGTTTACTAAACATATTTTTTTATATTGGGATTTCTTTTTTGTTTACCTGGACTTTTTCTTCTTTGTTTATACTGTTTTTCTGTCTCTTTTCGTTTACATTGTTTTTCCTTCTTTTTTTACCTTTTTGTTAACTTTATTTTTATTCTCACATATAGACACAAGGACAAGACACACACCCAGACCCAAGGTGGAGAATTAAAATCCCCTACCCCTCCGGGAATCGAACTTGGGTCGCCGGAGTGGGAGGTAGGGACTCTACCGAGTACGTCACGGCGACGGACGTATTTGAATACTAGCTATATTTACAGAAAGAACAATTTATCGATAAGTTAAAAATATAGAGTTTAAGGTAAATACAGTATCTCCAAGAAGCTTACCTGGTTATAGAGGAGTTGTCAAGCATTTTGATATAGAGGATGTTTTAGACATAAAAATCAATTGAGTTGGTGTTTACTTGATGAAAATCCATATTCATTAATTACATAAAAATAAAACTTAGAGTTTTATTTGATTTTCATATTTATTAAGATATAAATCAATTTCAGCTGTTTCGATACACTGTACCTTCTTCAGACATGTTAAGTTTTATTTTTATTTAATTAATGAATAAAATATATGAGTTAACAGTTGACATTGTTCACATTTTAATCATGATTCAGTAATCCAATTGAATAGGGATATGAGATGGAACGGAATGACTTCAGAACTTTTAGAGGATGCATGGAATCAAACTATTAATATGTCTGTATTTTCAAAATTAGCATTTAAAGAATTACTCATTATTTTCCGGATATTTTAGAAATTCAGCGAATGTTTCAGTTATGTCCGCGAAGTATAAACAAGATCTTGAATAGAGGTTCGGTGGACCTAAAACTTGACTGCGAGCCTCAAAGAAATGTGGGTGTATGAGCGTGCGTGCGCACGTGTATTTTTACCGTTTTCTTCGATTATATTTTAAGTAATATGTTCTTAATTTTAATATTTTTATATCAGTTTTCATGTCTTTTTATTTTCTGTTTTATTTATTAGAGAACATATTAATTATTTATACAAGCTCTAATATCTAAAGTCATATCGCATCTAGGTGTCCACGTCTAAAGTAGTCTTGGTGGAAAGGCCCTGCGGCTAGCCAAATTAATGACAAGCGGTGAGCGATTCCTTTTGGTTCTCCAGGATGTCCTAGAAAGGAGAACCCCGGGTTCCTGCTTAAGCATTAGCCCCGGTGTGATTTAGAGATGATTAGATACCGGTATAATAATAAATAATAACGAATAACCAGCATTCTAACCAGCATGGTAGCGTCAATGTGCTCAGACTTGTTTAATTTCGTGATTTTTGAATATGGCGCTTGTGGCCGTCAGCCAATCAGAGGCTGGTGATATCGCATCTAGGATAGTTAATTAAATTGATTTGGTCACTGAATTCAAATACATGCTGTTCATTTCAGCTTTATTATTTTACTAATAGGTGTGTTTGTTTACAGAATGAAGACATATTGGCGGATAAGCTCATATGTTCATGCCAAAACCACGATACCATACAAAAATGAACCTATGTTTTTATTAAAAAATAACTCGCTGTCACTATCGAATCCTTAGGTTCATGGCCGCACGGACATAAGCTCTCCGATCATCCATATCCTGAACCTTCCAGTATTTCCCTGTATAATTTACTTCCTTCAAATCATGTAAACGAAATTCCCCCACCCCATTCTTGGCCCAACCACGGGGCTATTTCCCTCTGGTTTTCCTACAAGGAGTTTTCATGCCATTCTTTCATTCCCCATCCGAGCCATATGTCCTTCCCTTCGCAGTCTACGCAATTTAACTGTTTTATTATATCCAGTTTCCCATAAAAATCACATTTGCTCACTGATATGTATTGTCTTCTCCATTCAACTGTTTGTTCGTCTCTCTTTAGTCCAAAAATTTCCTATGAACTTTGTTCTGAAATACACATAATATTTTCTCCTCCCTTAAAGTGAGAGTCTATGTTTCGCATCCATATAATGTAACAGGAAGAATAATATATTTATATCTTTTAAGTTTAACTTTTTTGAGAGAAGTTGGGATGACAAGAGTCACTGTAATGAGTAATAACATGCATTTCCAGATTTGAACCTATGTTTAATTTCTTTCTGCATCTCGTTTATGTTTGAAATTATTGTTCCTAGGTATTTGAATTCAACCACTCCTTCAAAATTTCCTCATTTGTCATTAACTGCCCATTTCCATTATATACTTAATAAAATAAAACAATTGTACTCTAATTTCAAAATATATACATATGTGTACAGAGGCTATCTACAGTACACTATGTTTTGTAATATTTTAGCTGGTTAATTTCAATTATATGAAATGATGATTAATGGTAGTGGCTCCGTCGCGCAAGCTGTTAGACGCTCGCCACTCACCGCTGGGGTCCCGAAATCGAGTCTCAGTCACTCCATGTGGGTTTCGTGGTGGACGAAACGGAACTTGGGCAGGTTTTTCACGGAGTTTTTTTCCCGTTTTCCCCTACCACAAATTTAATTCCATCATTTCTCCATACTCATCTCATTCACTTTGTTCATCCGTCACTGTACGGTGCGTCAGTGATGGTCGATCGGCACCCTTGTAGCTCGCTGATCTCTATAAATATAGGGGCTTCATCACAGCTCATTCCTCGACCCAATCTTCAGTTGGACGCTAGTTGAGGATATTTATTTAATGATTAATGATAATACATCATGGTTGATAAGTCCCGGGATTTGAACTCGGATATTCAAGAATACTAGTCTCACATTCTACCACGTGAACTATCATCATCATCATCATAGTACATTCACGAATTTAGGCCATTTGTTGACCTGTTTCGGCCTCAAGAGAAACACCATCCATAAGTCTTTTGAGTGGACGTCATAAAACTAAATATATGGCCACGCATAAAAATATGTTATATAATGGAAATGAACAGCTAATGACAAATGAGGGAAAGTTTGAGGAAGTGGCTGAATTCAAATACCTAGGAACAATAATCATAAATAGGAATGAGATGCACAAGGAAATTAAACATAGGCTCAATTCTGGAAATGCATGTTATTATGCATTACAGAGACTCTTGACTTCTCAACTCCTTTCAAAAAACGTTAAACTGAAAATATATAAAAATATTATTATTCCAGTTATATTATATGGGTGCGAAACATGGACTATTACTTTAAGAGAGGAAAGGAGATTACGAGTATTTGAGAATAAAGTTCTTAGGAAAATATTTGGACCAAAGAGATATGAACAGACAGGTGAATGGAGAAGACTGCATAACAGTGAATTACATGGTCTTTATAGGAAGCCAGATATAATGAGAACAGTTAAGTCTTGCAGACTGCGATGGGCAGGACATATGGCACGAATGGGGAATGAAAGACGTGCATGGAAGAATCTTGTAGGAAAACTAGAGGGAAAACGCCCAGTTGGTAGACCAAGAATGAGGTAGGAGAATAATATTAACTATGATTTGAGGGAAGTAGATTATACAGGGGATGATTGGAAAACATGGGTTCAGGATAGGGATATATGGAGAGCTTATGTCCGCGCGGCCATGAACCTACGGGTTCGATAGTGCCAGTGAGTTAGTTAGTTATAACTAACTCGCACGAATTTAGTTAAATAAATAGAATCCTTAATCATGCCAATACATTTTTTGCTCGATTAAATAACTTTCTCCATTTCATAGAGAAAGTGAATTAAGTGCACCGAATCTAAATATAAAAACTGCTGCAAGTAGTCAGTAATAATAAAAAAAAGTACCGTACTGTAACAATCCAAGTAAAAACAGCGTCCTTTGTGATTTTAATGTCGCACCAACAAAATGTTTATATACCGTGTCGTTTGAATTAGTTTATTTTTCTACAATTTTCATAACGTTACTATAATTTCGAATTTCATTATTGATCCAATGCTTAACATAATTCTTAACTAAGTCTGTGTAATTATAGAACTGTAATGAAATTTGCGAGTTTCTATCCTCTGAGTTGAATATTCGTTCACCGCTGTGGTCTCGGGACAGCGCACGCAGTGGGTCCGGGTTCGATCCCCGTTTTTTTCTGAATTCTTCTTCTTCGTCACGGTTTAGGCTTATTTACTAGCCTGTTCCGGCTCCAAATTGCTGCTGTTTTCATGTTTTACTTGGTCTTCCCAAACTTCTTATTCCTCTTAGTGAATAGCTGTATGCTGCTTTTGGTATTCTATTCTCAGTCATCCTTGCCAAGTGTTCTTTCCAGTTTGTTCTGTATTTCACTATTGTTGTGTTTAATTCCTCTATTCTAGTTGTTGTCTTATTTCTGTGTTATGTTTGTTGTCTGTTCTTTGATATCCTGCTATTGGTCTGAGGAATTTCATTTCAGCAGCTTGTATTCTGGCAGATCCATGTTTCGGATCCATAAGTAATAATAGGCACTGCCATTGTCTTGTATAATTTCATTATAGAAAAGAGAATAAGTGAAAATATTAGAAATGAGCTAAATATCTTTAAACTCTTAGATAGAATGAAATAATCTAGAAGAAAATGGAAAGAACTTGTTCAAAGAATGGAAGATGATCGCATTCCCAAAATCATACTTAAATACAAACTAAAAGGACGCAGGAATGTTGGTAGACGGAAAAAGAGATGGATCCAACTTTTGAATGAGAATCTACGAGACCGGAACAAGCCACATGGGCTTAATCCGTGATTGTTGATGATGATGAGTCTTTTCTGGCTTTATTTTTCAAAGTTCTTTTAAGTGTTTCCTGAACTATGTTTTTTTATGTTTTTTCTCACTTGTAAGACAATACTCAGGAAACTGTAATACCCTAATGGTCCCCGAACATAATCTGGTCATCATCATCATCATCATAATCATCATATTAACCACGTTGAGCATGAATGTGTGAATGGTGTGTTTTCTCTTAATGTTGTGTTGTCTCGGAGGAAACCCTGACATTGAGCTTATTCATTCGGGGAGGTCCCCATCCCCTTGTGTGGTCAAAAAGTAAGTAACTCACTGGCACAATTGAACCCGTAGATTCATGGCCGCGCGAACATAAACTCTTCATACATCCCTTTCCTGAGCTAATGTTTTCTAATCATTCCCTGTATAATCTACTTCCCTCAAATCATAGTTAATGTTATTCTCCCACCTCATTCTTCGTCTACCAACTGGGCGTTTACCCTTTGGTTTTCCTACAAGAAGCTTCCATGCACGTGTTTCATTCCCCACATGTCCTGCCCATCGCAGTCTACGAGACTTAACTGTTCTTACTATACCTGGCTCCCTATAAAGACCTGATGTATAGACTTCTCCATTCACCCGTCTGTTTCATCTCTCTTTGGTCCAAAAAATTCCTAAGAACTTCATTCTCAAATACTCGTAATCTCCTTTCCTCCCTTAAAGTAACAGTTAATGTTTTGCATCCATATAATATAACTGGTAGAGTAATCTTAATATATAAAAATTACGTGTCATGTTGTTTGTCCGCGATGGAATCCTAAACTACTGAACCGATTTTAATAAAATTTTGCATACTGTGTGCAGTTTGATCCAACTTGAGACTTAGGGTAGTTTATAACTAAATTTATATTCGCATTATTTTTTTATTGCAAATTATTTATTATTTAACAAAGAGTTATAATTATCTGTGAGTTCCATACGATTCTAACAGATGGCGGTGTAATTATCTGTGAGTTCCATACGATTCTAACAGATGGCGCGGTGTAAGGTAATTTGGTAAGATAATTGGTTTATTATGTAACAAAGAGAGATCCAGATGGCTGTGCTTTTTGTTGCAACCGCGAATTTCAATTGAAATACAAATATTGATTATTTCATAATTTAAGTGTGTTCAGTGTTTATTTTATTTTCAATATTATTAATTTCGTGTGTAAGTATTAGTTTTAAGTAATCTGGCTGAAAGACAGCAACTTAATTTAAATATTTATCGTATACCGTAGCCACAGCAACGCGTGGCCGGGACTTCTAGTAGTTTTATATATTTTCAGTTTATCGTTTCTTTTTTTTTGAAACAGCAGTAATTTGGAGCCGGAACAGGCTAGCAAATAAGCCTAAACCGCGATGAAGAAGAAGAGGTCTTTTTTTTAAAGGAGTTGGGACATCAAGAGTCTCTGTAACGTATAAAGTCCTAACATTCTTCCATGTTCCTAGGAACATGTCCCTGTGTTTGTGCCTTTGGCATTGGTTCCCTGAAGTAGTCCCCGCCCGGAGAACCGAATGGGGACTATTTGACCTCCGGATAATTTTAACCCAGTGGAACCCATGTCCGCATTACTTGACGGTTGTATTTTTACGGTGAAAGATCATCATTCTTTCGACCAAGGTACTTTTTTCGTCTGGCTTACCACCTTCGAACAGTCCGGCATGGGTAACCCTATCGGCAGCAATGCTACCGCCGCCGGCATAGCTCTCGGGATCATTTAAGCACGCAAGCCACTCCACCACGACAAGATAAAGATACCATGGAGGGAGTCAAAAAGTCTGTTAGTTAAAGTTGCTCTCCCTATAGGTCGTGTCACTGTAAGGTCCGGATGGCGTGTGGCACGTAAAGATAGGACCTACCTATAAGCTGAGTGGTTAAACTGCGTCGATGGAATTGAATTGAATATTCGCTGTGAAGTCAACCTCTCGAGTTAGTACTTTTATTTAACGACATTCAACTCAGCATCGCAATTGAAGTCTGTGCGTTGAAGGACCTAAAAATGTTATCCAGAGGCCTATTATTACAGATCTTAAGTTACTTTTACTTGCTGTATATTTATTACACGGGACCCACGGTTTTACTTCCGCTTCTGAGGAAGCCATTCTGAGAATTTTTACTTTCTGAAAATCCATTGACCCCGGCCGGTTTTGAACCCGCAACCTCGCAACCAGAGACGAGCATAGGTGCATCGTAACCACGGGTATGTTATCGAAATCAAACGCTCGAGTCACACGTAGATCGCCTTTTACCGAATGTTACAAATTTCATCGAACATTTTTTTAATTTATTTATTTTTCCTTTTGGAGATACTACTTGATGGGTTATTTTCTTATAGGCATATGAGAAGGGCCAGGTTCTAATAGTTTTACCTACAAACGCCATTTCAAATTCGTTTATAGTTCATATATTTAAGAAGTTCCCTTGGGGGAATATATTTTTATTTCATGCGTTTTTATAGACTTTTAGCATCTAATGTCTTAACGCGTCTGAAATTTTTGTATCTAGAAGGTTATGAATGTGTGTTGTGCGTAATCGTATATTCTTGCATTTTAAATTATTTTAGACATTACGATTATGATGAAATACGTCCTTATAATGAAATTATAAACCAGTGCCTTATTTGCCTTGGTATCTGTATAATACCATGAAAAAAAACAGTGTCAGGTTTTGACATCGTGATTTGAACCTCAGACCTCCCCTATACTAGTTTAAAACTGGCTGTTCCAACTCATTTGATAGGGAAGAAATTTACTCATGCAATTTCTAGCAGTTAATGCATGTCCTTCCGTGCGAATTTTCTCTTGCGGTAGCGTTTGGGACTCGTATTCGGAAAGTCTCGGTTCAAATTTCGGTACTGATCAACCTGGGGTTTGTCGGGATGGAATTTTGTTAACAAGACACATTTGAACACAATCACTGTTTCACTGTATCATTAAAATTAAATCGGCGTGTCTTCAGGAAACTCATTAAATAAAATAAACAATATTCTTAATTAATCTAAAAGATGAAAAAAAAGTAGATAGGCCTACATATGTATTTACATTACGCACGGGCCTGCTTGGCCGTACGTGCATTATTTTTTCATGAATAAAAAACAAAAAAATAATAATTTAACAAATCCCTACATGGCTACACACGTATATCAAGACAATGAATACATATAAATAAAGTCTATGTCTACAACTACATACACATTAATGCACATTCACATTCATCCATGAAAAGACCATGTGTATAGATATAAAAAGTCTCGTTCTGTATATTAATAATTTTAAAAAATGCTATAAGACATATTAAAAAAAAAGAGAAGAAAAAACACACACGCATATACATACACTCCCACACACATACACACGCGGGCGCTCCCATACCCCCCCCCCCCGTCTCTGCAGACACCAAATGCACTATCAGACTATTCAACTTATCAAGACTACTTATTATATAATATAATTGAAGATCGAATGTTCGTTGATAAATATACCGCCAAACACATGAAACTCACTGTATATGACAGAGCTTTTTTCTTAACCCGGTAGGTTGTAGCTATGTCATACACTCCCATCCCTTCGCACGCCTTCTCATATAGTCTGTACCAATACAAGTAAGCCTTCGACATTGTGTAACAGATTCCTCTTTTTATATGAGCTGTTGGTCTTTAGGCTTGTTACGACCTCAAAGTACGCCGAATTGATCCATCCATCTCTTTGATGGGCATCCGCTTAATCCTTATTTGTGAATTTGTAATGTAGAACTTGTTTTTGTCCGTACAAATTTTGAATTAAATATTGGTTCAAAATGCATAATTCAAAATCAAAATGGCTATTTTGAGAAATGTTCAACAAGATCGTAGAACCATCCATTCCCTATCACTTCTCTATAAAATAATTACATACATCATTACCTTATTATTTATCACACCGCTTCACTAGATTCTCTGATACACATAAATTAGATACCCGATCCCATCAGCACGTTGCCCTTTATATCCCTCCTCATCACACTACCTATTACTCGAAATCGTTTATAGTTTCTCTTGCTAGAACATGGAATTCTCTTCCACCCTATGTCACAAACTGTCAAACGTTACCATCTTTCAGAAACAAATTGAAAATTAAATTATTAACAGAAACATCTCACTAATATTTCTTTTTTAACTATTAATAATTTGTTTTTTCATTATTTAATAAAAATAGTATTATGATTTGTGAATATCTTTATGTAATGTCTTATGTATAAGCGATAGATTAATTCATTAGAGTTTATTATTACTTTCTTCGTATATTTTTTTCTTTTCATTTTATGTGTAGAAGATTCGAGTTGCTATTCCTTTGAGTATACATTATTCCATTAGTTCAATTTTAATTGTATTTAATTTCATTGTATTATTATATATTATTATCATTATTGTTTAGTTTGACCAGATAATTAACTGTTTAGTACCGATATGTACTATTATTATTATTATTATTTTTTGTATTTAAATGTAACATATATTTGTCCTGGTGAGTGGAAGAGAAGGTCACATATGGCCTTAACTGCACCAGGCTAAACAAATCTAAGATTTGGAATGGATTATACTTTTTGTAGAAATTGTTTAATACTTGCGGGTCATGCGTAGGGATGCAACATCGCTCATAAAAAACATCGATGTTAGAACATCGATATTTTCAAAAGTAAAATATCGATGTCGAAAACATCGATGTTTATGAACGATATATCGATGTTTTGGAAAAACAAATTACAAACACAAATAATGTTGAAAATGTTTATTAATTATTTATTTCTCAAAGCAGAATTTAAAAACAACAATTTTGGCAATCTTGTGCATAATAAGCGGTTTCTTTTACAGTTTTTTTTATAGTTCTCCAATTTATGTATCTCAGTTTTTTTATCCACTCACAACCAAATTCACAAACTTCGTTTGGTGGCGTCTTAGTTTAATAAACATCTGTAAAACAACAACAAATGACCGTTGACGTTGATGAGTGTTGAGCGATTGAAAGTGAGAGCGATATGCTAAATATAAGAATGTACGCGTGTGGCAGAGGAAGCGAATGAGCAGCAAAAATAATACAATACATGGCACTAGGCATGACAAAATATCGTTCATAAAGAGCGATGTATCGTCAATGTTAAGGGGTTTAACATCGATGTTGAAACATCGATGTATCGTTTGCATTCCTAGTCATGCGGTAGTGTTGTTATTACAAAGGAAAGCTGTCGCCTGAACTGTTAAAGTTCCATCAGCAGGTCTTTTAACACGTGGATCCCTACTCCCCACTTGAACACAATGAGGAAACGCTTACAAATCACTTTAATTTACGGTCAGCTTGTATACTGCCTCTATTTCTATCATGTCAGCAGTTCAGAATCATATCAATATACAATCCATTGTTTTAACATAAATATCAGTTTGATTTGTAGGTGGATTTGTTCATAGAAAAAGAAGGAAACTGTTTTATTTAACAAGCCCTTCACTGGAATAGAAATGCCTATAGTTTGCACAGTAATTACACTGGTCGACAAGGTTTTCTTCACAAGAAATCTGATTAGTGAATCTAGTGCATTTTTTCATACTGAATTCAGATATGTAGTCAGAATTTTTCCATCAGGCACAGTTTTTTTTGTGACAGCTACTTTTAAAAAATTGATTTTAGCATTCTCTTTGATCTGTCATAGGATTCAAATGTCCTTAAAAATGCACTTTTTGAACTCTCACTTAGATTTCTTTCCGGAAAATCTCGGGGCTGTCTCTGATGAGCACGGTGAGCATTTTCCACAATGGAAAAGAGGTGCCAAGGCAAGTGGAGTTCTAATATGCTGGCTGACTACTATTGGACCAAGAAGAGAGATGTTCCAGAAGCAAAATATGCCCGAAAATCACTATATGCCACTTTCTAGGTAAGTCAGGATGAGTTAGAGTTAGATGGATTTTATTAAAAATTATAAAAAATGTAAATGAATATCACAGAAAACTCTTGCCCGATAGGAAAAAAACTGAAATGATATTTAAATTCAGGATGAAAAATACTTCTAAAATCTCATATTTTTATTCTTGTGAAAGAAAAAAAGTTAATTTTTGTCGACCAGTGTAATTAACACAAATGTTTAAGAACAGAGTAAAATTCGTATAGCTTAATCTCCTCTTTCCTCCATTCAGTTTTCGAATCTTCATTCTAAGAATTGTAGAGAAAGAGAGCAAATATCAACTGCTCGACAATATACCTATACATCATTCGACAAACAATTAAAAAAGTTAGATTGAAATAATTTATGTTGACTATAAAATAATGTAGTGTAGAAGATGCATTTTATTTTTTTTCGAGGGAATAGAGAACTATTGTTGCATCAAACCAAAGATAATTTACAGCTTCTTGTGAAGAGCAAGTATTATTTAAATATTTTACTTGATGTAACACAACCCCCAGACTAACTGTAGTTTCAATATACAAGTTGCGTCATCTTAAATATAATTCATTTAACATGTTCTCTCACACGTTTACAGTCTGCATTTTTTGTTCTCTTATTGGACATATTTTCAGGAAACTAGAACTTTTACCCATTTATAAATAATATTTGTCACATAAGTCACCTGGGATACTTTCTAATACCTCATCTTGTACAAGCACTAATAGTTGCACTACATGATTTAAAAGATCTTTTAGAGGAACCTTAGCTCCGCTCTCTGTTATCAGGATAACACTTGTTTTACTTGCCAAATTATATTATAGATGGGTATATGTTGGCATCTCATGCCTTTGCTGCAGCCTGAATATGAGTATAACCATGTTTTCCTAACTCTAAATCAACAATAACTGCCATAGCTTCTTCTGAAGTATAGGGATTCAATGTCTGGATAGAGCACAGCGCCATTACTCTCTTCATCTGTTTTAATCTTCATGGTGACATATTTGTGGAGAGCTTCGCTATTTCAGCACTCTTCCTTAGACACTTCTGACTAGCATAAGTCATTTTATCTGGATACTCGTATATGTCTGACAGTAGTGGAGATACAGTCCTTGTCTTCGTTCTCTCCGAACTTTCACTAAAAGTTTTCTTGGTCTTCCTGGTTTTTCCTTAATGCTATCAATTAATATATGCAGGTTTATATATTTATGTAACCACTGATAGTTTTTCTTTGTAATTTTTTCATTTATTTGCCTACTTGCCTTCTACTTCAAAATTAGGATTGATGTAAACGCACTCATCTTACATTTCAACCATTTTTCCATCTCAGAACGGCACTTATTTACTCTAAATTTTTCTAACATATAATAAATCTCTTCAGAACACTTGGTAGTGGATCATTTTTTAAAAAATGGTTGTCTTTAAGTAGTAAAAATTATTCATATTTTGTGATTTTCACACTGTCCTCCGAATTACTAGTATGACTGCAAACACGACTACCTGTAAAGAAATGGCTCTATTTATGAAAGTGATTAATAGTGATGAGTGTAGAAAACATCCTAACATAGAAAGAAAAGATGGACCAGGATAGACTTTTTTGTAACCCACATCAAATCTTATTCTTTGATTGTAATTTTATGTAATTGCAGTACTTTATAAAATGCTTCATAACTTCATAAACAATTTTATTTATTTATTTTTTTTTATTTATTTTATTTATTTTTATTTAGCCTGGTGGAGTTAAGGCCATGTGGCCTTCTCTTCCACTCACCAGAACAAGCATATGTTACATATGAATACAAAAAAAAATACAATAATAGTCATATAAAACAGGGCAAACATATGTTACACATGAATACAAAAAAATTACAATAGTAGTCATATTAGACAGGACAAACATGTTACATATGAATACAAAAAAAGTTACAATAATAGTTATTGAACAATTCATTATCTGTCATATTGAATAATAATGAAATTAATGTCTAATAATAGAATGAAACTAAATACAATTAAAATTAAATTAATGATACAATGAATAAAAAAGGAATAACAGCTCGAATCTACTATGCATAAAAAGAAGAGAAAAAAACACTACAATGAATTAATCTACGCTTTTTATACAAGGCATTAGGTAAATATATTAATACAATTAAAAATAATTAGTATATTATGATAGATCATACTCTCTACTACAGAATCCATGCAAACAAGTCACTCACACGACAAAGTAACACGAATACTGCGAGGAAATAACCAGGGGTAAATTTTATCTTTCAAGCACATGGCGTTCGGAGCGATAACTTTCGATGGCTGTAGCGAGGATACCATTGACAGCATAATCAAAACAAGCATACAGTTTAAAACCTTGATTCATATAGTATAGGGTTCACTACCTTTTCACATTTCGCAGTAAGTTCAAAAAATAATTTTGTCCAGTTATATCGTGCATTTTTTCGTATGTGGGGCGCATTCTATGGCCAAAAGTTCCTTCATGCAGAGGAAAATTGTGAAGTTAGTTGAATGGATCGCTCCTGCAGGAGAAGCGCCAAATTAAATTTGTTCACATAGGCTTATTACTCATTTTACTTACGCGACAGGGCCGTATTTAAGCCTCATGATGCTGGGTGGGCACCGGTTCTATACTGGCCGAAATTCCATGACGAAATGTCTTCCCCATGGAGATCCGAATCAGCGTAAGTCTCGTAGATCTGCGTCAAGGCCTCTTACCTTAATCACTCGGCTACGGCGCAGGACATTGATGAAAAACAAGATGATAAAAAATGTAGATAGAATGTTCCGGTTCTAACCTCACGAAATCCTGATTTGGAATTTAATTTTCAGGACCCATTCCATCATAATAAACATTTCATAGTATCATTAAACATAAATAAATAGATAATGTGAACTTTAACGAAACAATTATACAATTTGTGGGAAATAAACAATTGCAATGGTTTGGACACGTGAAGAGGATGAATGGAGGTAGATTTTGCCAGTTAGGAGTTTGAAGTGGATTCCAAATCGGAGGAAAGAAGTGGGAGACCTAAATAGACATTCATAGAGGGAATTACGAATTTAATGAAGGGCAGGGGACTGCAGGATAGTGACTGGAAGGATAGATATGAATGGGCACAGAAATATGTTGTATTCATTTCAAACCTATTAAAACATAAAACATAAGTAAAATAAGTAAGCCTGGGCGCTATATGCTCTTGCATGTTAAAGGCGTCTTTAAATTAAATAAATTATAGTTTTTAAAAAAACTAAAACAACACGCTTTATTAGAAAACCGAACTAAAAAATGAAAAATAATTTTAATTTCCAACACGCTTGGGATAAAATTAAAGTGGTCAACAAAAAAATCATCTCCAACACATCTAGAATAAAACTAGAGTTATCTACAAAAAAAAATTACCATCAAAAGCGTGGAGTGCTCTATATCAATTAATATATTTGATAATAAACAGATATTGGTAAAAGTAAAGTCTCTAAGAAGAAAACAGAAAAAAAACTATAAAAAGCACCCCACACTTTTGATGGTAAAATTATTTTTTTGTAAATAACTCTAGTTTTTTTCTAGGTGTGTTGGAGATGATTTTTTTATGACCACTTTAATTTTATCCCAAGCGTGTTGGATATTAAAATTATTTTTCATTTTTTAGTTCGGTTTTCTAATAAAGCGTGTTTTTTAGTTTTTAAACTATTATTTTTTTATTTTTTAGTTTTAATATTTTACAGAATAAGATAAAAATGTAAATATCTTTAAATTTGATACTATTGTAGTATGAGGTAAAAGTAATGCTTTACTAAAAAAAAATCCTCCGGGCCGGCCGGATTTGAACCAGCGACCTATGGATTACTGAAATTATATACCACTACAGTCCACTTTGCCCGCTATTGTGCGTGCACCGGCGCGCGTGTTCCGTTACTACCGGCAAATGACAGCTAGAAGCTACTAAATACAAATAACTAATTTAAATTATTTTAAAAAATAGGCTTACACATAGAATTATGCGAGGTTTCCTCTTAAAATGGATTCACTGTATAATACGTACAATGTATACGAAAAAAAAAATATCCAAAAGGCAGTGTTAATATACATTATACGAAACAAATCATTGCATTTTAAATTAACTGAACTTAATTTGAAACAATATAAAACAATACATTCGTCACGGCCTGCTGTAGTCTCAACTAAATTATTTTCGGCATTTACCTATAAACATTGGCCAGATTGTTAACGTTAGTCAGTTGTTTAAAATGAGCGCAAATATTTCCAACAAAAATGTTATTATTTATTATTTTGAAAACACCATCGTGCAAAAAATAATGTACAACGCACGTTTGTGAAGTGTTTTACAGAATATCGGACGTTAAAAACCTCGCTCTCGATAGGTTTTTAATAATTTCCTCGCTTCTGTAAAAACCACTTCTCAACCTCGCATTGTAATTTACTATTAACCATTCCAATTAACTGGTTATACTCCTAAACCTCTGTAAAAATGGGAAAGGAAGTTTTGCCTCCTTGGGCTGTCTAGGCCAAACTGTTTGCCTTTACTGTTCCAAACATGTAATATTTCTTGGTACAAATAGCTGATAAATGGTGTTCATTGAACCAAACAAGATAAAAAGAGTTGAATGTGAATATTGGAAACTATAATAAAAAAGAATGGACTTGAGGCTGATATGGAATTAAATCGATTGGAAAATCTAACCGCAAAGGTCAATTTTCTGGTGTGTAAACGTGTATTCCAATACTTTCTAAACAGATTGAAGCGAAAAACAAACGTTCGTATATACAGTAGTGTTAATTTAAACGGAAAATGAGACGCGTTGTGCCAGACACTGTCCTCTGGTGAAAGTGAAGCGCAATGTCACACCTCAGTATGGATGTCCACACATTTTATTTATACATTTTTTTTCGTCTTGCTAAAGGGGATATGTTTTAGATACATTTTATAAACTACTCGTGCTTATTACAAAATAACCGTGTAAACATAGGCAAATCACTATTTAATTAGGAGAGTCATTTGAACACGAAAAAAACAAAATATTTATCAATTGGTGAACCAGAACAAAATTTAATTTTGGAGCTGGAGAAACAATAAAATCTTGTAGTGAGATCACATATTTAGGAATAAAAATAAATAAAAATGGGAGTTATGAAGAGGAAATAAGAAATAGAAATAATAAAGGAAAATTTGCAATTGCTTGCCTCAATGGAATATTGTGGGATAAAAATATAAGTAATAAAAATAAAATGAGTATATCATACAATTGTTAAAAGCATCATTACTTATGGAGCAGAACTTTGGCCATTATCAACAAAAATAAATACGTATTTTTTGGCAACATAAATGGATTTTATACGAAGGCCAGCAAGAATTTCAAGAAGAGAAAAAATTAGGAACTCAGTTATAAGAGAGAAAATGAAGATTGAAGACACTATTTTAGATTATATTAAAACTCAGCAATTAAGATGGCACAGATACGAGTATGTCTAGCAAATGGAAGAGGATCGACTACCAAAATCTATTTTGGAATGGAAACCTGAGGGAAGACGAGACAGAGGAAGACCCAAAATCTCCTGGAGTCAGGGAATATGTTTATACATGAAGGAGACACATCTACAACCAGGAGATTGGATGGACCGACAAAATTGGCTATTAGGAATCGGACGATGTCAAAGACATTAATCAACAGATGATGTATCTATCCATCAAATCATTTCATTGTAATGCACGTCATACTTTATGTACACTTTTTTCTTCACATGTGGGATTTAAAGCAATTTTTTTTATTTTTATTTTTTTTTCACATAAGTGAGCACACATTTGCTCATATCCAAAGTTTATCCTCTCTATAGGTGAATACTATAGAACTGACGTAACAATTTAAACAATAAAAATAATTGACGATTTTTATTATTAATTTAACACTTCTCATAGAAGGATAAATTATATTTGAAGAGAAAAATAGAAGAGATAGAAGCTATGGTTTCAAGCATTTGGCGCGAGGGAATTACAACGTACATAAGAGAAAAATTTGCGTCTAGATCGTAACTCGCCTCGGTAGCTCAGTTGGTAGAGCACTTGGCCCGGAAAGCCAAGGGTCCCGGGTTCGAGTCCCGGTCTAGGCGAAAATTTTTCTCTTCAAATATAATAAAAATAATATTTTAATTTCCTTTTTAGCCTTCAGGTAATAGGTTCGTACTTTTTATCTTAGAGCATATATCCATCCATCCATCCATCCATAGTAATTCTGCCCGAAGGCAGGTCCTTCACTGCAATCATAGCATTTTCATGCTATGCCTGCAGCTTTAGCAGGGAATTGTAGATGTGGTAGCTTCGCTTGCTTTCCACACCGGTGAAGGATGATGTTGATGATGATAAGGATGATGATGATGGCCATATGATTTCGGGGACCGTTTGGACCTTAAAGTTTTCCTGACATTTGTCTTACAGGTGAGGAAAAACCCCGATAAAAACCTCACCCAGAAAAACTGTCCCGACCGGGGATCGAACCCGGGCCCGCTGCGTGACAAGGCAGCACGCTACCTCGAGACCACAGCGGTGGACAGAACACACACACACGCACGCACACATACACGCACACACACACACACACACATATGTATATATATCTAGGTTTCAATATATTCGTATGAAGTTTATATTTTTAATAATTTTACTTAAAATGAACGGTTTTATATCGGTAACTGATGTAACAGTAGAATGACATCATGTTTTGCACGGTGCGAAGAGAAAAATAATGTCGGTGAAGTTTTAAAATTTATTTCAACAAGAAATTATAAATTTAGTACATGTAAATGTAAAAAATATAGTTATAACATCTAAATATACGAGCGTTACCGCTATAAATTAAATATTCTTTTTAAAATTTGCTTACCTGTTGTTGGTGGCCACAAGATGGCAGTGGAAAGATATCCTGCTACCTCTCGTGTAAATTGAGAATACTACATATATAAGAAAAATAAATGTTCGTGTTAGGATACATGAGTGGCTCAGATGGTTAGGGCACTAAACGTACCGAGTTTAGAGACTCGGGTTCAAATCCCGACTCAGGCATTTACTTTCCTTTTCATATTATATATATATATATATATATATATATATATATATATATATATATATGTGTGTGTGTGTGTGTGTGTGTGTGTGTGTGTGCTTGCGTGCGTGCGCGCGGCTGTGTGAGTGAGTTACAAAATACATCTTTTGTTTTATAAAATGTATTAAAACTGACGGCTTCCTGTAAAATTATCTTATAAATATCATATGGATTATAGTAAAGTAAAGAAATCCACTGCAGGCCTCAGGAGGCCCTTCGGGTAGTAGGAGGTTAAGTCTCCCACTTTTTCTGGACAATCGGCACTTGATGTCAGCCGGGTTGTCAGTTCTGCGTGACGGCCGCCTTTTACCCCCAGAACAAGCGGCTTGTACTCATTTCCGTTAGAGGCTGAATCGACCCCAGGGCCATAGTGCCGCCAGAAGGTTTGGGTCAGTTTAAAAATCCTGACCCCACCGGGACTTGAACCCTCGGCCTTCCGGCTTGTAGCGCAGTACCTTAACCACTACGCTACGGCGTACCCCCATATGGAATATAATATGGTAATTATTTTAGGTAAATAAAGTTAATATAGTTATTGTAATGTTGAAATAGTATTAATCCCTTTGAGTAACGTTAGTAATCTATATAAAAATGTATCATATGTATATCTAATTAGTTCCCTATTAATGTCATCAGTTCCAGGACATTTCTTATTTTTTGTCTCAATACGTGCTAACTCAGTGGCACTATCGAACCTACAGGTTCGTGGCCACGCGGGCCCTGTATTATTTACCTCCCTCAAATAATACTTGTTATTCTCTCACCTCATTTTGGCCTATATACTAGGCGCTTTCCTTTCAAGAAATTTCAATGCTGCTTTTCCATTTCCTAGTGCCACATGTCCACCGCTGTGGTCTCGAGGTAGCGTGCTGCCTTGTCACGCAGCGGGCCCGGGTTTCGATCCCCGGTCGCGGGCAGTTTTTTTTTTTCTTGGGTTTTTTGGGAGGTTTTATCGGGGTTTTTCCTCACCTGTATAGACAAACAAATATCAGGACAACTTTAAGGCCCCATTACGGTCCCCGAAATCATATGGCCATCATCATCATCCTTATCATTATCATAATCATCCTTCACCGGTGTGGAAAGCAACGGGAAGCTACCACACCTACAATTTCCTAGTAAAGCTGCAAGCATAGCATGAAAATGCTATGATTGCAGTGAAGGACCTGCCTTCGGGCAGAATTACTATGGATGGATGGAGTGCCACATGCCCTGCTCATTTCAATCTATGAGGCTTTACTGTTCTTATTATATCTAGTTTCCCATAAAGATCATGCAGCTCACTGCTATGTAAGTTTTCCCATTCACCTATGTGGTCGACTCTTTTGGTTAAATAAAATCCTAAGGACTTTATTTTAAAATACTTTTTAGAGAAGTGGAATAATAGTCCCTGAATATTACATTTATTAGTGAATTAATTGTAGCAATAATACATATTGTAGTGTGCTCGTTACTCATATAAAACGCTGAAACCAAACATTTCTGAACCCATTTTTTTCTCGTCTACATTCGAGGAAACATTACATGAAATTTTGCTCGCTGTTTTCATTGTACTACTCTGTAATATACACACCAAATCAAAATTATCCGATGACACTATTAAAGAAACTATTGAATCATCCTGTAGACTTATTTAATACATCCGTCTAGTGTGTAGCGGTCTGTCAGCACTTGGAGTAATAATTTTGTCCGGTACGCTCAATTAACGCTGTATAATTATGTACTTTACGGAAGTTACATGGCGTAACACATCGCAGACCATGTTAACTCACCAAGTAATAAGTTTGCCGACCCTAACCTGACCACTTTCTTATAATTATTTTCACTTGGATATGCGGTTGCAATTTTATTTCATAAACTAGAATGTGCCGAAAAGTACAAAGAAATTTATTTGCAAATATTTATATTTTCTCCTCTCTCAAAATAAGATACTATTTTTCGCATCCGTGTAGGCCTATGTATGACATGAAAGGAAAAATAAATGCCTGAGTCGGGATTTGAACAAGAGTTTATAAACTTTGTACGTTTAGCGCTCTAACCATCTAAGTTACTCAGGAATCCTAATACAAACTTTTTTTTTCTTGTATATATAGTATTTTCAATTTACACGAGAGATAGCGGGATATTGTTCCAACTGCCATCTAGTTACCACTATAATAAGTAAGGATATTAAAAGAGAATATTTACTTTATAGCAGTAACGCTTGTATATTTATATGTTATAACTATATTTTTGACATTTAGTAATGAAGGCAAATATGACATGGTTAGAGCACTAAAGTGCAAAATTTAGAAACTCGGGTTCAAATCCCGACTCAGGTATTTATTTTTCTTTTCTTGTCATATTTGCCTTCATTGCTAAATGTCAAAAATATAGTTATAACACACGCACACACTCATTATACAGGGTGTTGCAAAAAAATACACCTTTAGCGGAGGTGAGGTGGTATATTGAGATATGTAGATCATTTTTTAATAAGGCGCCAATGTCCGGAAATGATGCGTTTTCACACTATGAGTAGCTAACTTCTCAAGAATTCCGTTAGTTGGATTTTACGACTCAATACTTGACAATACAGTCACATCAAGTTTTCAAAATATCCACCTCCATCTAATTGCAGAGCGTACATCGGCGGTGTAGTGTTCGGTGCACATGTTCAAATACGCCTAGTCTCGTTTGAATTGTTTCTGTAGCAGCGTGGATTCGGACTCTGATCCATACGTGATTCTATTGGAGTGTGATATACAGACTGTTTCATGTCGTCCCACAAAAAGTAGTCGAGAAGGTTAAGATCAAGTGATTTCGGAGGCCATGGGACTGGTCCTCCTCTTCCAATCCATGGACCTGGATACGTGGTATCCAAATGTCTCTGCACATTGACATCAAAGTGAGCTGGAGCGCGTTGTATTTTATATTATACTAGTTATGAGCTAAGTTCCAGTTGTACTGTGAACAAACTTGCATAAGGCATTATTTCGTCGACACCGTCCATTGGGGGAACCGTGGTGCTACTTTTACCCTCCGTATGACTGAATTGTGTACGAAACTGTGTGATATAAACATTGTTCTTAGGCAACAGGTATTTTACGGGAAATAAAACTGAATGTAAGGTAAGATGGTACCAATAACTCTTACTTACTCACTGGCACTATCGAACCCGTAGGTTCATGGCCGCTCGGACATAAGCTCTCCATACATCCCTATCGTGAGCTAATGCTTTCCAATCATTCCCTGTATAATCTACTTCCCTCAAATCATAGTTAATGTTATTCTCCCACTCATTCTTGGTCTACCAACTGGGCGTTTTCCCTCTGGCTTTCCTACAAGAAGCTTCCATGCAAGTCTTTCATTCCCCATACGTGCAACATGTCCTGCCCATCGCAGTCTACGAGACTTAATTGTTCTTATTATATCTGGCTTCTTATAAAGACCATGTAGTTCATTGTTACGTTGTTTTCTCCATTCACCTGTCTGTTCATATCTCTTTGGTCCAAAAAATTTTCCTAAGTACTTTATTCTCAAATAATTGTAATTTCCTTTCCTCCCTTAAAGAGTCCATGTTTCGCACCCATATAATATGACTGGTAGAATAATAGTTTTATATATTTTCAGTTTAACGTTTTTTTAAAGGAGTTGGGGCATCAAGAGTCTCTGTAATGCATAATTGCACGCATTTCCAGAATTGAGCCTATGTTTAATTTCTTTGTGCATTTCATTCCTATTTTGTGATTATTGTTCCTAGGTATTTGAATTCAGCCACTTCCTCAAAATTTCCCTCATTTGTCATTAGCTGTCCATTTCCACTTTTATTTTTCACGAGAATAAAAATAATATATTCTGTAAGTATTTTTCATGCTGAATTCAAATATCATTTCAGTTTTTCACGATCAGGCAGGAGTTTTGTATGATATTTATTTGAATTTTTTATAATACTACTCATTCTGACTTACCTAGAAAGTGGTAGATAGTGATGTTCGGGCATATTTTGTATCTGATACATCTCTCTTCTTGGTCCAACAGTAGTCAGCCAGCGTATTGGTGATTATTAAATCCTTAAATAAATTTATAATTGAAATAATTCAATATTTGTATACCTCTATTTTGGTTTCAACCAAAATAGAATTAGGGTAAATTAATACCAATGGATTAGGTCGAAGCTATTATAACTCCACTTGCCTTGGTACCTGTTTTCCATTGTAGAAATTTCCTGATGATATTGCTCAGCGTGCTTATCACTGACTGCCCCAAGAATTTCTGGGATGAAGTCTAAGTGAGAGTCCAAGAAGTGAATTTTTAAATACCGGTAGATGTTGCTTTATTAGAATCCAGAAGATCAGCCACTAGGCCACGATAGTTTTCTGCTTTATGGTTTCCAAGGAAATTGCAACATATATTTTTTGAAATACTTACCAGCCTGCTTTTTCAAGTGGATTTAACTGTCTTCTGAATGTTCATCAGCCATTAATGATCATATTTGTGGTCCTATAAAAATTCCTTCTTTCAGTTTAGCCTCACTGATTTTGGGAAAATTTTCGATTTCAAATACAAGGGTCCTTCAGAAAGTTTATCCATAACTTTGACGAAATTTTTCATGACTCTTAATTTAATATGAAATGGAGGTAAATATATATATTTTTTTCATGATTCAATAAAGGGACATGTGACACATTTTTTCTGGCCAGGGGTAAGCGATTCACGTTTAGGCCATTGTTTTTAACGTAGTGAGACTGACACATCACAAAGCCAGATTAACAGGTCTGAGCATGTCAAAAATATGAATGAACCTGAGCAGTCTTGTCTTTTGATGCTTCAGCATGACATATATAATTTCCTTAAATAGAACTTGAATAAAATATTTAAATATAGAGTAAAAGGTTCCTATGAAAGGTCAAAGAGAATGCTAAAATAAGATTTTAAAAAGTAGCTGTCACAAAAAACTGCGCCTGATGGAAAGATTCTGACAACATTTCTGATTTCAGTATGAAAAAAATGCACTAGATTCACTAATTAGATTTCATGTGAAGAAAACCTTGTCGACGAGTGTAATTAGAAATTTACTACATTATTTATTTATTTATTTATTTATTTATGACAAAAAGTTATATATGGACCTATCTAACCAGATGTTTACTTTTTTTCCCATGATGTCGATAGATATCCTCTATTTACAATTTCATCATGGACAGGAATTTATGCTCCATGCTTATTTACCTATAAATTATATAATTTTCACATCCTCAATGGCTAATGTAGGATTTTTTTCACTAAACTGTTATAAATGCGGAAATTATTTTCAACGTTTTAAATTTTCTTTTTTGATGCTTAAAAAGTGTATAGGAGAAGCAACCTTTTGGAACAATTTAAATTCTAATGTAGGTCTATATGCTTAGCACGTGCGTACAAATTAAACAATGAATCGCTTATTTATTTCACCTATTAATTTTTATATTACTGTCCACCGCTGTGGTATCGAGGTAGCGTGCTGCCTTGTCACGCAGCGGACCCGGGTTCGATCCCCGGTCGGAACAGTTTCTTGGGTGAGGTTTTTATCGGTTTTTTTCCACACCTGTAAGACAATTAATGTCAGGAAACTTTAAGGCCCATACTGTCCCCGAACATCATAATATGACTATCGCAATCATCCTCATCATCATGCATATTCATCTTAGATTAAGCTTAGGATTAAGAACTCTTCTGCCGCACCACTATTATCATCATCACCCATCATATCGTGGCAACCTAACCTCGCCTCCCAGGCGCCCCAACCTCAGAAGTCTGTTACAATTACGCCAATGCCAGGAGAAAACGCCAGAAATGTCTAAAAGAACAAGCCTGGGACAATATATGTATGTATATATATATATACTTTAAGATTCTCCTACATAACTTACATAGGCATGTGGTAAATAATGTTTTAATTGTTATTATTATTATTATTATTATTATTATTATTATTATTATTTCCTTTATTTCGAGTGATAGAGAGCGAAATACATCTTCTTACAAGCTTAAAGGTAAAACCATTATTCGATCAATGAAATCGCAGACATATTTTTACTACTCAGCGGAACGTTTACCTCCAGTCATAGCAACACTATCGCTGCATCGCACTGACGTAGATACTGATCATATATAGTCAGGAACAAATAGCAAACGAAGCACTTACCCAGGTTACTTAGGGTTTTGCACTGCAGACCTCGACACCACACACAGACGTAAGGCGAGTGTACGCGGTATGACAGAACATTAGTTCGCCAATCATCCACAAACGAAGCAGGTAGGTCAATGTTCCGCTGTGTCGGATAATACATCTGGTTTGTTTACATTACAACTGGAAGCTAGCTCGGAAGAGGTACTGCTCGGGACCCAGCTCCGTGTGTCTGAAAGGAATTTGCTGACTCAGCTGTTAGTACTATGAGAAGCATAGAAGTGTACTTCCTCCCACTCCCCACACTTCTCCCCGCAAACACACAGAGCTTGGTCTCGAGCTGTATATTTTTCAGTATCGCCATCCATAATTCGATCTTTGCTGACTAATATGGGAGGGTTCCTCGTATGGAAATATAGCAAACAATGTAGGAATGTTTATCGAGAGAGTTCGGTTCCACTCTGTATACAGCATTATGTTTTGATATTGTAAAATCTGATAATATTGGAAACGAGAGTCATTGGAGCATGAAATTGTTTGTAATTTGCTGAAGAGAGTGGGATAACAACATTCACTTGCCATGTTCAATGGCATTGACAGTGAACCGATTCTGCTAAAGCTTGCAAACTGGTTTTAGCAATATCTAGGTCATGTTATTGCTAATCATTGTTTTCACTACTCATTTATCAAAGCAATGTGTCATATTGCAGCTAATCAAAATTACATTTCCATGCAAATTATAGTATTTTAAATTCAATCTAAGTCATCACCGAAACAATTTATCTTCCTGCATTCAACTTGATTCGTTACTACCTTTTTCAAATATCCTTTCTTACTTTATGTATATATTTATGTATTAAGGTGATTAATAATCTAATTTAGTAATTATATAATTTATTACATTTTAATTATTGGAAATTTTGAGGAAGTGGCTGAATTCAAATACCTAGGAATAATAATCACAAATAGGAATGAGATGCACAAAGAAATTAAACATAGACTCAATTCTGCAAATGTGTAGTATTATAAATTACAGAGACTCTTGTCGTCCCAGCTCCTTTCAAGAAACGTTAAACTGAAAATATACAAAACTATTATTCTACCAGTTATATCAGCCGCGATGGACTAGTGGTTATGGTCCTTGCCTCTGGTCCCGAGGATCGCGGGTTCAAACGCGGCCGGGGTCGATGGATTTTTTAGGATGGAAAAATCCAAGAAGCAACTCCTCCGGGAGGGAATTTAAGCCGTGGGTCCCGAGTCTGAAGATTTTCAGGCTCGTAAAAGATCCTTAAGCCTGAATGAAAAGATCTCTAACCAAAATTTACCGAATTTTCCCGTCCTAGTACTACCTTGGTTTCCTAGATGTCAGTCTGAGGCGGAACGCTGACCACGGACCACTCAAATGACATCTATATGAAAACAAGTGTAACTAAATTAGTATGGTTCAAATTCTTCCCTGTAGGGGGAGAGCGCCTAAATCTCTGTTAAGAGAAACATGGGCTTACAAGAAGATTCTACCAGTTATACCCATTATATCTTTACTTTAAGGGAGGAAAGGAGAACACTGGTATTTGAGAATAAAGTTCTTAGGAACATTTTTTGGACCAAAGGAGATGAACAGACAGGTGAATGGAGAAGACTACATAAAAGTGAACTAAAGACCTTTATACGAATCCAGGTATAATAACAGTTAAGTCTTGTATACTGCGATGGGCAGGACATGTGGCACGAATGGGGAATGAAAGATGTGCATGGAAGCTCTTGTAGTAAAACCTGAGGGAAAACGCCCAGTTGGTAAACCAAGTATGAGGTGGGAGAATAACATTAAGTATGATTTGAGGAAGTAGATTATAGGGGAATGATTGGAAAATGTTAGCTCAGGATAGGGATGTATGGAGAGCTTATGTCCGCGCGGTCATGAACCTAAGGGTTCGATAGTGCCAGTGAGTTAGTTATTAAGTAATAACAGACTTTCATTCAATATTGCCCCTACCCTTCTAGGATTTGAGAGCAAGTCAGTGTCAATGAACAAATTATTTTTCAAAAGAGAATCATTAAGTTGCATCTATTTCCGATTTTCGCAGTTTCAAATCCATTCGGAGGCGACGGATTTTAAGGTGGTCTCCGTCCGAAGCTAAGAAAAACCATGGGTTCCGTGCCGTGAAGTAAATGAGCCTAAAATAACCTCCAGCCTGAAATATGAGGCCTCGAAGCTGAATTTGTGAATCCTCTCGCGCTCATATTTGAATTACAACACAAAATTTGGAAAAAATTCTGACACCATCAAATGGTGGAAGAGAAAGCCTCATTACTTTATTTCTTCTAGGATAAAAAATAATTTACTTATTATTTTTATTATGAGATGCTCTAGATAAATTTTAACTATATATATCCATAGTAATTCTGCCCGAGGGCAGGTCTTTCACTGCAATCATAGCATTTTTTTGCTACGTTTTGCAGCTTTACTTGGGAATTGTAGGTGTGGTAGCTTCCCGTTGCTTACCACACCGGTGAAGGATGCTAATGATAAGGCTGATGGCGATGGCCGGATGATTTTTGGGGACCGTTGGGCCCTAAGCTTCCTGACGTTTGTCTTACAGGTGTGGAAAAACCTCGAAAAAACCTCACCCGGGAGCCTGTCTCGACAGGGAATCGAACCCGGGTCTGCTGCGTGACAAGGTAGCATATATATATATATATATATATATATATATATATATGTGTGTGTGTGTGTGTGTGTGTGTGTGTGTCCACCGCTGTGGTCTCGAGGTAGCGTGCTCCCTTGTCATGCAGCGGGCCCGGGTTCGATCTCCGGTCGGGGCAGGTTTTCTGGGTGAGGTTTTTATCGGGGTTTTTCCTCACATGTAAGACAAACGTCAGGAAAACTTTAAAGCCCAAACGGTCACCGAAATCATATGACCATCATCATCCTTCACCGGTGTGGAAAGCAACGGGAAGCTACCACACCTACAATTCCCTAGTAAAGCTGCAAAGCATAGCATGAAAATGCTATGTTTGCAGTGAAGGACCTGCCTTCGGGCAGAATTACTATGGATGGATATGTGTGTGTGTTATTGTTGATGTACCGCTATGGTCTCGATGTAGCGTGCTGTCTTGTCACACAGCGGGCCCGGGTTCGATCCCCGGTTGGGACAAGTTTCGTAGGTGATTTTTTTTCAGTGGTTTTCCTCACCTGTAAGACAAATATGAGGAAACTTTAAGGCCCAAAAGGTCCCCGAACATCATTAGGCCATCATTTTAATCATTAACATATTCACATTAAGTTTAGGATTAAGGCCTCTCCTGGCGCATCATTTACCATAATCACCACCTATCACATATCATCGGGGCAGCATAACTCTGCCTTCCAAGCTCAGAAGTGGGTTACAATAACACCATGCCTAGTGAGAATACCAGAATATGGAAATGAAAAAAAAAAAAAATAGAAGATGACTGTTTTTACTTCTCTATTTTTATTATTCCTTGTAGACTAGTGTTATCATCCAGGGTTCGCGTGTTTAATCTCAGCTGGGGTGAATAGGTTTTTGAGGGCGTAAAAATCTTAAAAAGGGTTTTCTTCCCAAGGGAAGTAAAGCCGTGGCCGCATGTCGTGTGTTTACGGCACATAAAAGAACCCCATGCCTGAAAAGATGCCTCTGAGCAAATTTTGTCGGCCCTTTCAATTCCAGATTTAAATTGTGTCACTAATGATTGTTAAATAGAGATATGTTCAATAAAATACTACCAATTGCCAACTTTTTTTTATTGAACACAAATTAGGCCATTATTTTAAATGTGCCCATTTTTGTTTCAGAATAAGAAAGAGGCCAACCTTAGAGTCGTTAGCGAGCTTCGGAAACACATTGCTGGCGTTACAGGTCAAGGTAAGAACGCACCACAAATTGTGTGAATCATTTTAATTGATGAAATATCGAATTGAATATGGAGCACACCAACCAGAAATCGCTTGTCTATTGTCAGTATTGTTTGTACAAAATAAAAATTTCTTATTCATTTATTATTTTAGCCTCCCTTCTTTTGTAGGCCTTAATTTCTCCATGGAACTTAAAAGCCATATCTTAGACTTGTCTACAGAAAACACTTCGAACTACACAGTAGACAGATATTCAATAGCGGTTTTTCCTGAGTCTATAGGCTTCGTTAGCAGAAGCCAGGACTATCTCTGAAGATAACGACAAATGACACACCGCAACTTATGATACTCTCCATACAATAAGAAAATACAAAAAAAAATAATACATACGAATTTATATTAATAGAATAAAAAGTAAACCGTAGTGAACGATATGATGTATAAATGTATACTGACATAACTTAATAGTGGAGATCCCTAGATCTAGGCTACCGCCAAAGACAGCACAGATTACAAGATACACTCTCCGAACCAAGACGTTCTCCATTCTGTTAGAATCAATCCATCCATCCACCCATAGTAATTCTGCCCGAGGGCAGGTCTTTCACTGCAATCATAGCATTTTCATGCTATGCTTTACAGTTTTACTAAGGAAATATAGGTGTGATAGCTTCCCGTTGCTTTGCAAACCGATGGAGGAGGATGATAACAATGATAAGATTGATGATGATGACCGGATGATTTTCGGGGACCGTTGGGCCCTAAACTTCCTGACATTTGCCTTACAGGTGAGGAAAAACCCCGAAAAAAACTCATCCAGGAGCCTGTCCCGACCGGGAATCTAACCCGGGTCCGCTGCGTGACAAGACAGCACGCAACCTTGAGACCACAGCGGTGGACTCTGTTAGAATACACAAAATAAATTTAAAATAATACACTTCGAATTAATAACTTATTATTACTTACTTACTTACTCACTGGCACTATCGAACCCGTAGGTTCATGGCCGCACGGACATAAGCTCTCCATACATCCCTATCCTGAGCTAATGCTTTCCAATCATTCCCTGTATAATCTACTTCCCTCAAATCAGAGTTAATGTTGTTCTCCCACCTCATTCTTGGTCTACCAACTGGGCGTTTTCCCTCTGGCTTTCCTACAAGAAGTTTCCATGCACGTCTTTCATTCCCCATACGCGCAACATGCCCTGCCCATCGCAGTCTACGAGACTTAACTGTTCTTATTATATCTGGCTTCCTATAAAGACCATGTAGTTCATTGTTATGTAGTCTTCTCCATTCACCTGTCTGTTCATCTCTCTTTGGTCCAAAATTTTCCTAAGAACTTTATTCTCAAATACTCGTAATCTCCTTTCCTCCCTTAAAGTAAGAATCCATGTTTCGCACCCATATAATATAACTGGTAGAATAATAGTTTTATATATTTTCAGCTTAACGTTTTTTGAAAGGAGTTGGGACATCAAAAGTCTCTGCAATGCATAATAGCATGCATTTCCAGAATTGAGCCTATGTTTAATTTCTTTGTGCATCTCATTCCTATTTGTGATTATTGTTCCTAGGTATTTGAATTCAGCCAATTCCTCAAAATTTCCCTCATTTGTCATTAGCTGTCCATTTCCATTATATAATGTATTTCTACGTGTGACCATATATTTAGTTTTACTGATATTACTTCCAGTCCTAATTTCTTAGTGTTACTCAATAGTGTGTGCGTGTTGGCCTTTAGTATCTCCTCGCTATCGGCCAGTAGTACTACATCATCAGCATAAACTAACAGCTTATTAATACCATTCAGATGTAAGCCTTCCTCATTCTCTAAAGATTTAATGGCATGCTCTAGTACAAAATTAAATAGTAGAGGAGATAGTGCATCTCCTTGCTTCAACCCATTCTGGATTTCAGAAGTGTCTGAAAGCTGTTTGCCTACACGCACCCTACTCTTTGAGCCATTTAGACACATTCGTATAAGTCTAACTAACTTTTTAGGAATTCCGAACTCCAGCAGGATACTATATAACTTCTCCCTCTTAATTGAATCATATGCTTTTTTGAAGTCTACATATAGTTGATGTACAGTACCATTATATTCCCATTTCTTTTCTAAAATCTGTCTTATACTAAAAATCTGATCTGTTGTAGACCTGTTTCTTCTAAATGCACATTGATGATCTCCTAGAATGTCATCAATATAGGGAGTAAGTCTGCTTACTAATATATTTGTTAGAATTTTGTACGAAGTTGAAAGTAATGAGATGCCCCTATAGTTGTTGCAATCAGTTTTATCTCCTTTCTTATAAATTGGTACGATAATTGATTCCTTCCATTCATCTGGAAGAGCTTCTTTTTCCCAAATCATACTAAGCAACCAGCGTATCTTGTCCATCAATTTTTCTCCCCTGATTTTATCAGTTCTGCTGGGATCTCATCTGAACCTGATGCTTTATACATCTTCAATTTTTAATTGCCATTTCAACCTCTAATGTACTTGGCTCTGCGACTAGCATTTCTGCTGTCTGTAACTTATCCTCCTCAATGTCCTGTTCTGTATGTACATTTAATAGCTGATTAAAATAACTTTTCCATCTATTTAATATACTCTTGGAATCTGCAATCATATCCCCATTTTCATTCCGAATTATGTTTGTTCTAGCCTGAAACCCTTTCTTCTCTATACTAATTCCCTGATATAATTCTCTAATGTTCCTATTTTTTGCATTCATTTCAAGATCATTAATCTTCTCTCTCAAATATTCCCTCTTCTTACTCTTTAGTAACTTGGTGGTTTCCCGTCTAACACTACCCAATTGCTCTAAATTTACCTCATTTGGCTCGTGTAACCATTTCATTTTTACTAGCTTTCTTTTCTTTACAATGTCGGCACATTCCTCATCAAACCATTTCTTGTTTTGCCTCTTTTTTAAACAACCAATGCTTTCTGATGCTGACAATTTAATAGTATCTCTTATAGCCTCCCATTCTTTATTTATATCAGTTTCTTCTTCGTTTGCCACATTGTCATCTGAAGATTCCAGTACTTCAAATCCATTAGCAATTTTGATTTGGTATTCTTGCCGCATTTCATCATTTTTCAAGTTTTTTAATTCATATTTTACAGAATCATCTTTAGCGTTTGTTCCTCTCATAAGCGATAGCCGTTGTCTGATTTTCACTCTGACCAGATGATGATCTGAATTGCAGTCTGTCCCTCTAACTGATCTAACATCAATGATGCTACTGTGCCAGCGTTTATCCACTAATACATGATCTATCTGGTTCCGAGTTTCTCCATCTGGGGACGTCCAGGTGTATTTATGAATATCCTTATGCTGAAATGTTGTGCTCTTAACAATGAGATTCTTTGATGTGGCAAATGTGACTAATCTAACCCCGTTGTCGTTACTATCTTCATGAAGACTGAATTTGCCTATTGTTGGTTTGAATATATCTTCCCGCCCCACTTTTGCATTAAAATCTCCTAAGACAATTTTCATATGATATCGTGAAAGGCTATCAAATAAGCATTCTAATTCTTCATAGAAATCATCCTTGATCTTGTCATCTTTATCTTCTGTGGGGGCATGTACATTACAATTATAAAATCATGTCGTTTACCCTTTAGAATTATGTATGATATCCTATCACTAACAAACTTAATATCTCGGATAGCGGATAGGATCCTCCTTCTGACTAAAAAACCCGTTCCAAATGCAGGTCTTTCTGCACCCCCATAGTATAATGCAAAGCTTCTTGATTCCTGACTACCTTCTCCTGGCCACCTAACTTCCTGTAAAGCGACTATATCCAAGGGCGATTTATCCAATTCCCGCGTTAATATCTCTAGTGCCCCGCTATTGTATAAAGTCCTAACATTCCATGTTCCTAGGAACATGTCCCTGTGTTTGAGCCTTTGGCATGGGTTCCCTGAAGTAGTCCCCGCCCGGAGAACCGAATGGGGGACTATTTGACCTCCGGAAAATTTTACCCCAGTAGAACCCATGTCCGCATTTCTTGACGGTTGTATTTTTACGGTGAAAGATCGTCACTCTTTCGACCAAGGTACTTATTTCGTCTGGCTTATCACCTTCGACCAGTCCGGCATGGGTAACCCTATCGGCAGCAATGCTACCGCCGGCATAGCTCTCAGGATCATTTAAGCACACAAGCCACTCCACCACGACAAGGTAAAGATACCATGGAGGGAATAACTTATTATTAGAATAACAAATAAAACAATTTAACGATATGCGATATAAAATCTCAACAAGAAAATTTGCTCTTTTACTTATTTTTGGGTTCGATTCCCGGTCCGGACAGGCTCCTGGGTCAGGTTTTTTCGGAGTTTTTCCTCTCGCCTGTAAGACAAATGTCAGGAAGCTTAGGGCCCAACGGTCCCCGAAAATCAACCGGCCATCATCATCATTATCATCCTTCACCGCTGTGGAAAGCAACGGGAAGCTTCCACACCTATAATGCCCTAGTAAAGCTGCAAAGCATAGCATGGGAATGCTATGATTGCAGTGAAAAACCTGCCTCGGACAGCAGAATTAGGCTACTTTGGATGGATTATATTTTTATGATTAGGGCTACACATAATCATATGAGTAAATATTTAAAAATCTACTAACTTTCATCAGAATACACAGCCTTGCTATTCCATTTGGTTTACTTTTATTATACTATTACTTGACATTTCAATTTAAACAGTGGAAACAAATAAACTCACTCTCACTCTAACCCTCTCTTTATCTCTCTCCCTTTCGCTCTCTTTATCTCTCTAACACAAACATATAAAAATCATTCAAGTCAGACTTATGTACATTGACACCATTCATAAGAGCTTCGAAGTAATAATCATAAGTAATGCCACGAGTGATTTCCAACGACTCACGAAGTGAGGAGTGAATTTGGAAATCAAGAGTGGCATTTGTTACGACTATTTAACGAATAAAATTAAGCTGTTTACTCACAAATCATTATTTAACTATAGTTATTTTAAAATATTTATATATTTAATGTAAACGGCGATGTTTGAAAACAAATGAGAAACGATAGGTACGCTTCATCTGCTTCTTTTGTTTATCACTGCAACCAGATCATACTATTTATTTCCAAAAGGAACGCAATATTGTAAGAATGATCTCTAGTGGAGAAAAAATGAAACACATCAAACTGTATATTAATTCATTTCTGATATCGTATGATGTAAATATGACAATTATATTTTTCTGGAATATTACCTGGGAAAAATACATTTAAGAAAGTGCAAACAGTGGTTTCTTTTTTTGGTGGTATAATCAATTGCTACAAATGTTTTTATATTAACTCCTGGAAGCGCTATGTGTTGACATCTATGCACTATATATACAATCTGGTTGCCGTATTCCTTATAGGCTTAGTCACTGCAAAATAATGGTCAGACCTGTTCAGAATATTAAAAAGGAGGAGCTTTCTTTAATACGGTAAATATAACACTGATAAATATTTCGTGAAACACGACTCTGATTGGTTGTAAAACAGAAATCATTGAAACGTGATTGGTCATTGACTCCCATTTGGGGCATGAGTTAAATAGTAAACTTAAACTATGCTTTACGGATTATTTTTAATCAACTAAGTATTAAATACTGCATATTCTCTATCTAATATTAAAATGCACTACTACAGTAAATATCTTGAAATAGTTTCAGATTAGCGTATGAAGACAACTATCTACAAAATAAAAAAAAAGTTATGTGGCTAGAAAGCGCTATTTTTTCTGAGTCATATTATTTTTCATGGCGCAAAGTTATATGTAGTATTGTCAGTGGTGTTGAACTGGTCAGCATATATCACGATAACTTGCAATTTTGGTATATTCATTCATAGTTTTCTGTGTAAGGGCAGTCTTCACAGCTGTCAGCGTTCTTATGTCATGTTGGCAGTTTTATTAGGGGAAAAAATTATATGTTATGATTACATTTTTGACATTGAGCAATGCAAGCTTAATATGACACGATAAGAAAAACAAATGCCTGAACGGGATTTGAACCCGGACCTCGGGTTGGTACCCAAGCGTGCTCTCCATTATACCACGAGGTAAATTCAATTCAAAAATTTATCCTTCACACAAGCACGCGCACACACACACACACACACACACACACACACACACACACACACACACACACACACACATATATGTATAATGGAGAATATTATATGTATGTAGTAATATAAAAGAAGGATAAATGTTTGGATTGGATTTGCCTGGTGGTGTAATGGATAGCATGCTGGGTTACCAACCCAGAGGTCCGGGTTCAAGTCCCATTCTGGCATTTATTTTTATCATGTCAATATATATTTATATATATATATATATATATATATATATATATATTGAAGATATATGCTTCCCGTATAAAACTCACCCTTTCAAATCTTTGGATGTGGAGCCTTCCTTACTTCACCAATCATGTCAAAAAGTTCAAAGTATCATGATCTTCACTCGATCAGATACCAAATAAATGCCCATTAGCCATTAAAGACACATTACTCAATGGAGATCCTCACTTAGTATCACCATATTGATGTTAAGATACGTCACTGACGGTCATCAATCTAAAACAGTGATAGCTACATACTATATACCTGTTATTTATTTGCCATTTCTAGGTTTTGAACATAGTCTAGTATCTTAGAGCTTATGACAAACATAGTCAACCCCCTACTTAGTCAACGGATGCAAAATCTTTACAAGTTCAGTGTGTGAAGTGCAGATGCTTAATACATACATTTCTGGTGAGTCAGTAGACGTAGATCCAACGGTCAATACCAAATGGATTCCTGATCCTTTCTCGGAGTTCTGCAAAATCATTGGGCATATGAGGCAGGGACATTGTATTGTAAGTCCATGTTTTCCCTTTACAGAGATTTAGGCGCTCTCCCCCTACAGGGAAGAATTTGAACCATACTAATTTAGTTACACTTGTTTTCGTACAGATGTCACTTGAGTGGTCCGTGGTCAGCGTTCCGCCTCATACTGACATCTAGGAAACCAAGGTAGTACTAGGACGGGAAAATTCGGCAAATTTTGCTTAGAGGCCTTTTCATTCAGGCTTAAGGATTTTTTACGAACCTGAAAATCTTCAGACTCGGGACTCTCGTCTTAAATTCCCTCACGGAGGACTTGCTCCTTGGATTTTTCCATCCTAAAAAATCCATCGACCCCTGCCGGGTTTGAACCCGCGACCCTCGGGACCAGAGACAAGGAGCATAACCACTAGTCCACTGCAGCCGACTAGACAGGAACATAAGATCCCATAAAAAATTAATCAGGTGAACGTGTGAGCTATCTAAGAAGAGCGTAATATGCAGTACCACGTATGGATATTTTGCTCTAAATTGTTGACTGTTTTCTAGCGATTAGATCAAAAAGATGCCATGGCGCGTATTTGCGATGCACACTTGGAAACATTATGCATCCATTGATGTAAATTATTTTACTGTGTCTGTTAACGACATTGAACTATCAATATTTAGGACTTCGGAGAGACCTATGAATAACCCTGTATTTATTTTGTCAACTTTTATGGGTGGTAAAACAAGCACGTGATTGAAGGATAAAAACAAGTTCTGGAGAGGCAAGTAGCTGAAGAAATGAAGAGAGATTGGATGTTCAGATATTTAAAAAAATAGTCAGGCAAAGAACACGTAAAATGTGTAATGTTGGTGGTAAAAATACTTTATATTTTTAAAAAGCAACATTATTTACAAAGAAAAATAACACAAATATTAGACTCGCCCTGTTTATCATTTGTTTCAAATGTCTACAATGTGTTTCTTCAGATTCTCAACATTGACATTTTGAATAATGTAAATTCATCAGTTAAGTTTTAAATCGGCAAGCAGTGAACATTTTCGACGATTTCGTAGATTTTGAACATACTTTTAGAGCGTTTCTTTTATAAAATTAATATGCCTCAAGAAATTATTTACAACAGCTGGTTCGATACAAGTCATTAATTTGAAATCAGTGCCAAAAATGCATTAAATTATATTAACGGAAAAATTAAAAAATGCAGAAAAAGTAGGAATAATACAAAATAAGTATCAAAGTAGAAGAAAGTAGAAAAATAGAACATTCCATGAAGATTGGTAAATCACCATTTATAAACATCAAGATCTACACCTAAATCTTTTCTGGCGGTCGGCAGTGAAAATAGTATATTGCGATGCGAGGTTGGGAAGTGGTATTTACAGAATCGAGGAAAATGTTTAAAACCGAGCAATAACGAGATTTTGAATATCTGAAAATCTGTAAAACAATTCACAAACGTGCGTTGTACATTCTTTTTTTTTGCGCTATGGTGTTTTCAAAATAATATATAGTAAAATTACTATTAAAAATGAAGATCTATTTAACAAACTTAATAAATTTAATTATATATGTGGAACAATCAAAAGGATATTTAAAAGCACAAGAAAAGAAACAAAACAAAAAATTTATAAAGTTGTGACAGTCCCCTTACTATTGTATGGTAGTGAATTTTGGGTTTTAACTAAAAGAGAAGAGAAGATCGTAGAAGCAGCTGAAATGAGATTTCTGAGAAGTGTGGCTGGTTGCAAACTTCTAGATAAGAGAAGGAAGTGAAGATATTGGAAATTAGCTAAATATATTTAAACTCTTACATGGAATAAAATAATCTAGAAAAAATGGAAAGAACATGTTCAAAGAATGGAAGATGGTCGCATTACCAAAATTATACTTAAATACAAACCAAAAGGATGCAGGAATGTTGGTAGACCGAAGAAGAGATGGATCCAACTTTTGAATGAGAATCTATGAGACCAGAACAAGCCACATGGGCTTAATCCGTGATTGTTGATGATGATGATATATAGTAAAATAACCTAACATCCTTGTTGGAAATATTGTGCGTTCTTTATAAACAATTGAGTAACGTGAACCGTGTGGCAATGTTTATTAGGGGAAAGTAGGAGGTCAGTCGATTGGCCGTGGGAGACCATTATTATTATTGATCATAAAATGGCCGCAAGTAAGTTTTTATTGTTTATATTATGTTTCAAATATTAAATTCCGATTGAGGGTCTTTCCACTTTTTAAGCGGTTGCCCTTTAACCAGCCGGCTTGGCTGACCCTTCACATCCACATGTGTCAATCACAGAGGTAGATCAACACAGCCAGTGTAGGGGTGGACATGTGGTTTCGCCATGGTCGAGTCCCCCAGCCTTTATAGCCTGTTCCTCAACCCTGAGCCGACTAACTATTGTTTTATAGCTACCCAATTGCCTCACGATGCTGGGTGGGCACCGGTCCCATACTGGCCGAAATACCATGAGAAAATTTCTTCCCCCATGGAGACTCGAACCAGCGCAAGTCCCGTAGCTCTGCGCCAAGGCTTCCTACCTTAACCGCTCGGCTACGGCGCGGGACTGGAAATATGTGCGTTCTTTATAAACAATTGAGTAACGTTAACAGTGTGGGCAATGTTTATTAGTTGATAGTACAGGAGGCCGTGAGACCATTATTATTGATAAAATGGCCGCAAGTACGTTTTTATTGTTTTATATTGTTTCAAATAAAGTTAATTTCATTTAAAATACAGTGATTTGTTTCGTATAATGTATATTAACACTACCTTTTGGATATTTTTTGTATATACATTGTACTTAGTATACATAGAGGGCAGTGGTTTTACTTCCCGCACGTGGGTGTAAATGTAATATTGCAGTATAGTTATTTAGGATGGCAATCCCGAAATGTAGGAAGTTGAACTTTCATTCATGGTCACCACCATAGCTGTAAGTACGACAAAACACACTATCGCGCAAAAAAATAATTTTGCCACGTTCTAGTAATAGCACTTGCAAACAATAAAGGAAAACATCAGAAGTTGCAATGTATCCGGAGAATACTTGATACATTGGTTACTGCGTAACCAAATAGGTCAACACGCGTGATTGGCATTCCTTGTCTGTGCCACACCGGAACAGGAAGTACGACGTAACGGTTCTATATAACGACAATGGTATGTTATTTGTGAAACCATAAATGTTATTTTCTTTTCACTCGAATTATTTATCGGATTTCGCCCATTAAAAATAGCTACTGTAAAAGAAGAAATAGAAAAGTACAGCACTCGATATCTAAGCGACTAGAAGTTCATCCTAATCATCTTGCAATCAATCTTCTAGACAACAGTCAAGAAATAAGAAGACTAAAAAGAAATAAAATATTAGAACTTGCTTCATTTTTGCATAAAATGTTGTATAATGGAGCGAGTGCTGTCAATGGGCAGTATTCTCCTAACAAGTTATGTATTTTAACAAATTTACTTATTGTCTTTTCAAGATAGATTGTAAATTAGCAATAAAGTTATTAAAAAAAATTATTTCAATTCATTATACGATTAGTTGTTTGACATAAATTATGCAGAGACATGTGTAATTGCATAATGTGTATTAGGAATGTGCAATGTGGAAGTTAGCTGTGTTTAGTAAGATTTATACTACTGTAATTAAAGTATTCTTATTCTTAGTAGTTCTACGGTCAAAAACGAACTTTAGCTTTCTCGCAACAACCCTCCATTGTCCTCTATCCTAATTTCCATTTTTCAAACTCATCAATCCCATACTTGTAATGCCCTTCTCAATATCCTGCATTCATATTTTCCTTGGTCGTCGTCCTTCGTCTTCCTCACTCCATTCTGGTATCCAATAACAATTTTGGAAGTATTTATCTTGCATTCGTCCTATGTTACCCAGGTACCTTAGCCTTAACGACTTAAAATCAAAAGCTGTAAACTGTTACAGTTCATAATTTTGGTTCTACAATTCTTTGTTTAATAATTTCTATACTATATGATAAATATTACTATAAAGAAATTCATCGACAACTCGTAGTTCGTATTTCTTTCAGGTAATAAAGTTTAATAAGGAGTCTTTGACACTCTTAACTTTGGCAGGAAGTATTCTTTAGTAGGCGTTTGAACGATGCCTGTCGCCGAGGTGTAATCAAGAGAGTCCTTATCTTTCAGTCTGGAGTCTCGGATTCGATTTCCGGCAGGGTAGGAGATTTTGAATGTTCAACTATTATCTGGGCATGTGTGAAAAAGTAAAAAGTCAAACGGTAAAAAAAATTAAGAAAGGTAAAATAGAGTAAAAACGAAGGAAAACATGTACTGGATGCAAGAAATAAGAGGATAGTAACTCAAAAATATATACATTATATATATATATATATATATATATGGGGGCACGCCGTAGCGTGGTTAAGGCACTGAGCTACAAGCCGGAGGGTCGAGGGTTCAAGTCCCGTTGGGGTCAGGATTTTTAAACTGACCCAAACCTTCTGGCAGCACTATGGCCCTGGGGTCGACTCAGCCTCTAACGGAAATGAGTACCAGACGCTTGTTCTGGAGGTAAAGGCGGCCGTCACGCAGGGCTGACAACCCGCCTGACAAAGTGCCGATTGTCTAGAAAAAATGGGAGCCTTAACCTCCTACTACCCCAAGGGCCTCCGAGCCTGTTGTGGGATCACTTTACTTTACTTTATATATAATATATATATATATATATATATATATATATATATATATATATATATATATATGCGTGTGTGTGTGTGATGTAAGCCCATGTTTTCCCTTAACAGAGATTTAGACGCTATCCCCCTACAGGGAAGAATTTGAACCATACTAATTTAGTTACACTTGCTTTCGTATAGATGTCACTTGAGTGGTCCGTGGTCAGCGTTCCGCCTCATACTGACATCTAGGAAATACTAGGACGGGAAAATTCGGTAAATTTTTCTTAGAGGCCTTTTCATTCAGGCTTAAGGATCTTTTACGAGCCAGAAAATCTTACTCTTGCTCTTGCAATGTTGTCCGGCGTGCGAACCGTACATGGCCTACCAGGCGGCTTATTGTTTGTTGCAGATACTGTTGCTCTGAACTGCCTGGACCCATCTCATAATCGACTTCTGAGACGGAACTTGATCATTCTGACCAATGTTAAAATGTTGCTGGAACAAACGCTGTGTCCATATGACACTGTTACCACATTTGAAGACATTTCTATTGCAAACGAACGGTATTCATTTGACCAACGCTCCATACTGGCTGGCAATGCTTTGAACTGCACTACGTATTGATACCAATATCAGCTCTCTAGGAAGCTGTGTCCAATAATGGCGGGCAATTTAAAATTAGTTATTATTTCTGCCGCACCCGGTATTTTTAATTATTTATAATTAGTATATAGTGTATATATAATCTATATTGTCAAATATATACTTGTAATTTGTGCTTGTTGAGTGGAAGAAAAGGCCTTATGGACTCTGCCAGAATAAATAAATTATTATTATTAATTAATTTATTTATTAGATATGACAGTAGAGAGGTCAAATCACAATGACGACGAAGATACCACTGTGTGTAAATTACTTTTGTAAGCATCACTTGTGCTAATCGTTAATTGAATATCCATTATAATTACATGACATTGCATATTTGTTTTCCTAAGTGATAGTCTATAAATTACTAAACATTACACACAAGTTGTATTTAAGTGCACACTTCGATGTAGTCCGTTATAAAGACATTTGGAAGGATTATAAAACCTTCATAAAATCCTCAATTATTTAGCCTATTACCAAAATTTCAAGCAGGAGTATCAGCGAACTTCATTCTTAATGGAAATCCATTAAATATAGGTTATCAGAAAATATCGATGGTCTGCTGATCTTTGTTTTTACTGTTATTTATTCTTATTCTTCTCCGTCGTAGTTTAGTTTCTAACCTTAAAGATACTTTTGTGTGTCCCATGCTGCCGGGGTCGTACAATGGCACAATATATCGGGAGAGGAATCTTAAAGTTTTGATCACACACATATTTTCTTGACCATGCAAGGACATGGAGAGCTCAATCCAAAGCCTCCTCCAAGACACAAACATTAAGATGAAAAACACCATTCACTCACACATTCATATAAATCATGGCGAATGTGATGATTATGATGACGAGATGATTTTCGGGTACCTTTTGGGTCTTAAAGTTTGCTGACATAAGCAAGGAAAACCCCGAAAAAAAGAACCATCATCCAGGAAACTTGTTCCGACAGGGATCTTTGTTTTTACTGTTGTAAAAATTCTGCATATTATATAGCAACGCTATTCCGAGACCAGAGTGGCGGAATAGTGCTGTTTTACTTTCGTAAAATTAGTAATTGGCCGCTTTATAATGCAGCTACCCAAGATCGGTTGTTAGGTGACAAGTCATTTAACAAAAATTAACGAGAATGTTGTTTTGAAGAGTGCAGTCCATATACGTAGAGTCATTTACCAATAAATTATTTATAATAATTATTAACCCAATGGATTAAGATTATTCTATATAGTATTAACATGGAATATTGCTCGACGCCGCGGCGCGGATGAAAACGAGGATGGCGAATAATGATGAGGTAAGCTATTGATTTAACGTCTTGTCTTTAGTTTCGCGTCTTTGTCACAGCGAGGTTCAATGTAAATTGAAGCCGCACCATTTGCAATCAAATCCAGCCTATTAATTTGTTACTTTGAAAATTACTGGATGAGAGGAAGGAATGCCAAACTTTTCAGAAAATTCGATTTTGAGTTCCGACTCAATTAGTCGATTACAGGAATGAATTCTGAACCACGACTACGGTTTAACAATTCTGTTTTCATAACAACTGTATAAGATAACTAACAAACTCAGTGGATATTTCTTGTAATGTAAAAAAAAAGTTATAAATTACGAAGATGTTTCCATATTTGAATAAAATAACAATGTATTTCATAGTTATATCACTAGTAATAATTACTTTAATTAAATGAAATTCAACTTCTTTATTTAAAAGAAGAAAAGAAGAAAAACAAATTGAAAATAGGGGTCCACATTACCCGAAGTTCCTCTAGATCAAATTTACAATTTCAAATATATATATATATATATGGCATAAGGAAAATAAATCCCGTTCAGGCATTTATTTTTCTTATGTGTTTGCATTGCTCAATGTCAAAAATTGAATTATAACATCGATAAAGCGTCACTGCTATAAAGTAAACATATTCTCTTTAATTTGCTTACTTGTTATAGTCAGCTATTAGGTGGCAGTGAAGACCGAGTTCTTGCGACATCTAGTAATAATGGAGAATATATATATATATATATATATAAGAAAGATAAAATGTTTGAATTGGATTTGCCTGGTGGTGTAATGAATAGCTGGGGTACCAACCCACAGGTCCGGGTTCAAATCTCGTTCAAGCATTTATTTTTCTTATGTCATATTAAGCTTGCATTGCTCAATGTCAAAAATTTAATTAAAACATCGAAAAAGCGTCACTGCTATAAAGTAAACATATTCTCTTTAATTTGCTTACTTGTTATAGTCAGATACTAGGCGGCAGTGAAGACCGAGTTCTCACGACATCTAGTAATAATAGAGAATATTATATATATATATATATATAAGAAAGGAAATGAAAATGTTTGAATTGGATTTGCCAGGTGGTGTAATGAATAGCACGCTGGGGTACCAACCCAGAGGTCCGGGTCCAAATCCCGTTCAAGCATTTTTTTTATCATATCGTATTAAGCTTGCATTGCCCAATGTCAAAAATTTAATAGTAACATCGATAAAGCGTCACTGCTATAAAGTAAACACATTCTCTTTAATTTGCTTACTTCTTATAGTCAGCTACTAGGTGGCAGTGAAAACCGAGTTCTCGCGACATCTAATAATAATAATGGAGAATATTATATATATATCATCATCATCATCATCTGCATTCATGGATTAGGTCTGTTGACCCGTTCCGACTTCAGCCCATCTCTTTCTAGGTCTGCCCACATCTCGGGTGCCTTTAGGTTTGTATTTTGTTATTTGTTTTGGATATCTATCTTCATTCATTCTGTCTATGTGTTGCTTCCATTTTTGTCTATAGAGAAGTCCCCAAAGCCGTAGTGAAGGCAACTTCTCTAGGAGACGAACACTCCGAAATTCCAGTTCCCTGCCCTCCAGGAAGAGGGGTTTGGCTAGAGGCTGGTAACCTCTACTAGTAAAGAATAACTTACTCATAAACTTCAGCAGATATATATAATTAGAGGATGTGAAGAATTTGAGTATCTGGGAGTAAAATTAGACAAAGAGGATAAACAAGAAAGTGATATTAAGAACAGAATAAATAAAGGTAGAGCAATGATGAATGCAGTCTTATGGAACAGACATATAACCAGGAAAAATAAGTTACAAATATACAATTCAATAGTGAGAAATACTGTCACATATGGAGCTGAAGTTTGGAAATTCAACAAAAACTTATGTCGATGGAAATGGATTTCTTGAGGAGAGCAGCAAGATGTTAAAAATTACACAAAATAAGAAATACTGTCGTAAGAGAAAAAATGATTATTGGTTATTCAATAGTAGATTATATACGGTATAAACAATTAAATTGGTATGGGCACGTACGACGAATGCAAGAAGAAAGATTAACCAGGAAAACATTGTAATGGTGTCCACCTGGAAGGAGGAGGAGATGAAGATCTCGAAACTCGTGGATGCAGGGAATAAGAACTGGAATGAGAGCAAGAGGACTGGAGGACATGGGTTGGATGGAGAGAGACGAGTGGAGAAGAAAAATAAATCTTTAGGCACAGAAAGATGTGTAAACATTAAAATTCTGTATATAAATAAAATATATATAAGAAAGATACATGTTTGAATTGGATTTGCCTGGTGGTGTAATGTATAGCACGCTGGGGTACCAACCCAGAGGTCCGGGTTCAAATCCCGTCCAACCATTTATTTTTCTTATCATGTCGTATTAAGCTTCCATTGCTCAATGTCAAAAATTTAATTATAACACACACACACACACATATATATGTGTGTGTGTAGCTCTTCTTTTATAAATTAAACTTACAATACTATTACTACTATACTAAAACTAATTAATTATCTCACTGGCACTATGGAACCCGAAGGTTTAGACCGACTGGATATAAGCTCACTACTACTACTGCTGCTGCTTAAACTGAAAATATATAGAACTATTATTCTACCAGTTATATTATATGGTGCGAAACATGGACTCTTACTTTAAGGGAGGAAATGAGATTACGAGTATTTGAGAATAAAGTTCTTAGGAAAATTTTTGGACAAAGAGAGATGAACAGACAGGTGAATGGAGAAGGCTACACAACAATGAACTACATGGCCTTTATAGGAAGCCAGATATAATAAGAACAGTTAAGTCTCGTAGACTGCGATGGGAAGGACATGTTGCACGTATGGGGAATGAAAGACGTGCATGGAAACTTCTTGTAGGAAAGCCAGAAGGAAAACGCCCAGTTGGTAGACGAAGAATGAGGTGGGAGAACAACATTAACTATGATTTGAGGGAAGTAGATTATACAGGGAATGATTGGAAATCATTAGCTCAGGATAGGGATGTATGGAGAGCTTATGTCCGCGCGGCCATGAACCTACGGGTTCCATAGTGCCAGTGAGTAAGTAAGTACTACAACTACTGCTGATGATGATATATTGTTTATGGGTCTTCATAAAGTAACCGCTCATTAAATTATGCACGGTATACCCAAACCTTCGGGGCACGCCGTAGCGTAGTGGTTAAGGCACTGAGCTACAAGCCGGAGGGTCCGGGGTTCAAGTCCCGTTGGGGTCAGAATTTTTAAACTGACCCAAACCCTCTGGCGGCACTATGGCCCTGGGGTCGACTCAGCCTCTAACTGAAATGAGTACCAGACGCTTGTTCTGGGGTAAAGGCGGCCGTCACGCAGGGCTGACAACCCGGCTGACATAAAGTGCCGATTGTCTAGAAAAAGTGGGAGCCTTAACCTCTTACTACCCCAAGGGCCTCCTGAGGCCTGTAATGGAACTACTTTACTTTATATAGAAAAGCGCCGAGATTACTATGTGTGTTAAGGCGTGTGTAAGTATAAAATAAAGTATAAATTATAATATCATGGTCTTGTTCAGAGTACGATAGTGCAATCGACTAATTTAATAAGAAAGCGTTTTGCAAGTGGAAAATACAATGTACTGTTAAAACAATATTATCAAGATAACATTACGCTGTGACAGTCGTGATAAGGAAAGTCATTATTCTATTTGCTTTGCGGATTGTTTCTATAATGGCGTAACTTCAAAATATTACAGTGATCAAGTTATCCACTTTCATTTCATATATATCTGAGTAAAATTTGTACTTACCAATCAACTTTTGTTCTTTTAGCCATTATCTAAATTTTAATCAGCAGAAATACAAATGTGATCTTCCCTGCTGTATATTACCATAATTATTTTAATTTTTTTCTGCTTTCTTCCATTCTTTCTACATGTTCTTTCCACTGTATCTTGTTGTTAAATATCTTTTTCTTTTATGGAGTAGATCTGCAGTTTTTCACGGATACCAAATAAAATCTTCCATTATTTTCCAAGAGGAAGAAGAGATGTCGGACGTCCTCGGAAGAGATGGTCTTAGATCTATTAGTGAAGACGGAACAGGCAACTCTTGCCTAAACCAGGAAGTGAAGAAGAAGAAGAAGAATTTTAATTTTTTTTAACGAATGCCATTTTTGATGTCTGATTGAAAACGCATTCGATGCTAAATTAAAAGAGTCTTAGGCAGAAACTGGGTAAACTTCGCGAATTTCTCAGTTAGTCGAATTTATGGTTCAATTTTGCTGGTTTAAGGAACATATATATTTATAGTGTTAAATAATTCATATATATTTATAGTGTTAAATAATTCATATATATATATATATATATATATGGTATGATAAAAATAAATGCCGTCCAGGCATTTATTTTTCTTATCATACCATATTAAGCTTGCATTGCTCAATGTTAAACATTTAATTATAACATATATAAAGGTGAAAAAAATGAGAGCCTCTAAAGCAATTTTGAAATTAAGACCTTGAAGTAAACCTCCACTCCTAATGGTCTGTCGGATTTCACTTACTTTTGGAGAATGTATTTCTCATAAGTAATGCCACGAGTGATTTCCAAATTATCGATAAATTCACGATTCACGAAGTGAGGAGTGAATTTATCTACAGAATTTGGAAATCAAGATTGACATTTGTTAGGACTATTTAACGAATAAAATTAAGCTGTTTACTCACAAATCATTATTTAAATATAGTTATTTTAAAATATTTATTTATTTAATGTAAACGGCGATGTTTAAAAACAAATGAGAAACGATTGGTACGCTTCATCTGCTTCTATTGTTCATCACTACAACCAGATAATATTATTTATTGCCAAAGGAACGCAATATTGTAAGAATGCACTGTGGTGGAGAAAAAATTAAACACATCAAACTGTATATTAATTCATTTCTGACGTCCTATGACAATTATATTTTTCTGGAATGTTATTACCTGGGACAAAAATACATTTAAGAAAGTGCAATCAGTGGTTTCTTTGTTTGGTGTTTTAATCAATTGCTACAAATGTTTTTATATTAACTCCCGCATGCTCTACGTGTTGACATTCATGCACTGTATATACAATCTGGTAGCAATATTTCTTGGAGAGTCAGCCACTGCAAAATAATGCTATGGCCTATTCAGCATGTTAAAAAGGAGGTGCTTTCTTTATTATAACTATTTAACTCATGCCCCAAATGGGAGTCAATGACCAATCACGTTTCAATGATTTCTGTTTTACCAATCATAGTCGTGTTTCACGAAATATTTATCAGTGTTATAATTACCATATTAAAGAAAGCTCCTCCTTTTTAATATTCTGAACAGGTCTGACCATTATTTTGCAGTGACTGAGCCCATGAGAAATACGGCTACCAGATTGTGTATATAGTGCATGAATGTCAACACATGCCGCATGCGGGAGTTAATATAAAAACATGTGTAGCAATTGATTATACCACAAAAAAAAAGAAACCACTCTTTGCACTTTCTTAAATGTATTTTTTCCCAGGTAACAATCCAGAAAAATATAATTGTCATATTTACATCATACGACATCAGAAATGAATTAATATACAGTTTGATGCGTACCATTTTTCTCCACTAGAGATCATTCTTACAATATTGCGTTCCTTTGGCAATAAATAGTATGATCTGGTTGCAGTGATAAACAAAAGAAGCAGATGAAGCATACCTATCGTTTCTCATTTGTTTTCAAACATCGCCGTTTACATTAAATATATACATATTTTAAAATAACTATAGTTACATAATGATTTGTGAGTAAACAGCTTAATTTTATTCGTTATATAGTCCTAACAAATGCCACTCTTGATTTCCAAATTCTCTAGATAAATTCACTCCTCACTTCGTGAGTAGTGAATATATCGATAATTTGGAAATCACTCGTGGCATTACTTATGATAAACTTTAGTTGGAAAATTCTAGGCGAAACACGACTGTGATTGGTTGTAAATAAAAATCATTGAAATGTGATTGGTCATTGACTCACATTTGGGGCATGAGTTAAATAGTCATTTAAAATTAAAAGCGGCCTCTAGAGCGATCTTTAAATTTTTGCTTTGGGTGAACCCTACTCTAAATAATGACGTTTTGCTGATTAACAAACTGGATCATATTGTTATTTATTGCTATATCCGGAGTGTGATTCCGAAAAATCAAAATTTGGTGCTGCTACAACGTTAAGATACCTTATAAGTCACGGTGTAAGTTTGTGCGTGCGTATTCTGTTGTGTGTGTTTGCGCTTGTTTTTGTATGTGTATGTGTTTGCGCTTATTTTTTGTGTGTTTGTGTGTGTGTGTTTGCGTGTATTTTTTGTGTGTATGTGTTTTGCGTGTGTTCTTGTGGGTTTGGGAGTGTGTGTGTGTGTGTGTGCGCGCGCGCGCGTCTGTATTTTATCATGGTTCTTCCCGGAGTCTACAAAGTAGGATCGAAAGCTATGTGAAAAAAATGTCCTAAATCAAGAAATGGTTTGATGAATGTGCCGACATTATAAAGAAAAGGAAACTATCTTTTACACCTCTGGAATATCATGATGTCGTGTATCGACCCAGGCTACCTTGCTACGATATCCCGTATCCTGAGATCGGCGTCTGCAATAGTCTGCACATTCAACAGAAACTATGATTTCCTGTTCCTGTACATTTTTCCCAATTGCGCTCCTGGTGAAATTACAGTCTATAGTAACGATTACTCCAGGAAAGTTGGCAATAGCGTAGAACTTTTGAACTGCAATCTGAATTTTTTCATTTTGCATACGGAAAGTAAATAGATTGGTCTTAATGATAGTATGATATCACATACTTTTCTTACGTACCTGCAGACGGTAGATTTATACATACCATTCGCATCGCCCAAGACAAACTGATAACTTCCAGTTGAATCAAGTAGCCGTGTTAGTAAAGCCTGTTGAATGGGTGTAAGTGGGTGATTTCTGTCAGTGTTGCATTCTAATTTACCTTTTTTTAATAATAATAATAATACTTTATTTATTCTGGCAGAGTTAAGGCCATAAGGCCCTCTCTTCCACTCAACCAGCACAAATAAAATTAAATATTTGACAAATATAGATATACACTATACTAATTATAAACAGTTAAAGATACAATAAATGTAGCAATGTAAATGTCATGTACAAACAACATTTTATACGATAATAATAATAATAATAATAATAATAATAATAATAATAATAATAATAATAATAATAATAATAATAATAATAATAATATAAATATGATACATTATACGGGAAACACCAATTAATATATATACCTTACACTGGATAATAATGAAGTCGACCTTCAATCTCGTCCAAAAGTTTTAATACCATTGCTTTCGATACGCGACTTTTCTTGTCAGACAGCTAATTCAAATTATTATTCTGGATACGGAAGTTAACGTTCCCCAACCGTTTTTCATTTTCCAAATATAGCAAATACAATAGCACTGCATCAGACCTTCCGCCATTTTTACGTAATTAGATAAACGAATACTTTAAAATATTAATGATGCAAAACTTTCACGTCAATATAACGCGTCATTAAATGTCAATTTTTGTGTAACGAAGCTTGGTGAAACGCAAAATTTCACTAACGATATTTAAAATAATTAAAACGTTAACGAAGGTTGGTGAACCCGGCTATTTGACTTGATAAAAATTATTTCCCCGTTTTCATATATATATATATATATATATATTCATTTATAAACGTACCGAGTTTAGAGACTCGGGTTCAAATCCCGACTCAACCATTCATTTTTCTTTTCATATCATATAATATATAGGCCTATATATATTATATATATGTATATATTATATACATAAGAAAATAAATGCCTGAACGGCATTTAAACCCGGACTTCTGGGTTGGTACCCCAGCGTGCTATCCATTACACCACCAGGCAAATCCAATTCACACACTTATCTTTCTTATATATGTATTATATTCTCCATTATTACTAGAAGTCGCGAGATCTCTGTCTTCACTGCCACCTAGTAGCTGACTAGTAAGCAAATTAAAGATAATATTTTCACTTTATAGCAGTGACGCTTTATCGATGTTATGATATATATATATATATATATATATATAGTTTCGTTGTAATAAAACAAACATGGCGACCTATAGATGATTGAATTACGGCTTTCAGGTAAACTCCCATTCCTAATGATCAGATTTAACTTTTTGGAGAATACCTCTCTCGTCTTATTCCAAGGCACATGCCGAGTTTCATTGCGAAAGAAACAAATTTTGAGGCCTGTAGAGAGATTTAAAATGTTCGCTTTAGGTGAACTTCCTCTCCTAAAACTCCAATTTTGCTGGTTAACGAACTCGATCTTATTTTTCTTACCGCTGGAGCGTTAACACACACGTGCACTCAGCCACGGATAGGTATATTACCATGGCAATTTTAGGCGTCTACTAACTAAAACGACTTTTTTTTTAATCCTTCAGACGCGGAATTGAACCTGCGGGTTTCATAAGCAATAGTGTTAGTTATTTATAATGCAGATTTAATAAAAATACAAACACCTGCATCAAACATATTTTTGACAGATATTTTAAAACTTGTAACATATACGATAATTCAGAACATTTTGTCGATGGAGTGAAGCTTTCATTCCTTCAGAAATCACGACTGATACTTTTTCTGTGTATTGATTTTGGTTTCATTGATTATTGTTATTATTATTATTATTATTATTATTATTATTATTATTATTATTATTATTATTATTATTATTATATTGTGCAAGGAAGGCGATTAGATCCCTGAATAGTCTTTTATGGAATAGAAATTTGACCAGAAAAAAAAAGAAGAGATTATACAGACAATAATAGAAAGTATACTTACATATGGATCAGAAAGCTGGACAATAAATGAAAGGATGCAGAAAAGAATCTTGGCGACAGAAATGGATGGTTTACGGAGAAGTATGAGAATATCCATGCTACAACATATTCGAAATACATATATCAGACAAGAAATGGATGCACAAGAAACTGTTATCGATAGGATAACAAATAGAGCTTTACAGTGGTATGGACATGTACAACGGATGTCGGAAGACCAGTGGCCTAAACATGTGTTGGATTGGATGGTGCCAGGCAGAAGGAGGAGGGGGAGAAGTAGAAGAGCATGGTATGAGGGAATATATGATGCCATGATGAAGAGGGGTATGGAAGATGGACAATGGGAAGATAGGAATCTCTGGAAAGCAGGAATCAAAGGCAAACTGCTGTAAAGCGGAAAACCTGTATTAAGTATTATTATTATTATTATTATTATTATTATTATTATTATTATTATTATTATTATTATTATTATTATTATTATTATTAAGCAGCGTTGCTGTCATGACGGCGGATAACCTCCTCCTTGGAATACAGAACATATTCAGACCACTTATTAGATGCTGTCATGCATATATATATGAAACATAACAGTGATTAACTATATTGAGTATTTACTCGACCATATTGCGTATTTACTTGAATATTTAACTCATGCTCCCAAATGGGAGTCAATGACCAATCACGTTTCAACGAATCTTGTTTTACAACCAATCGCAGTCGTGTTTCGCCCGATATTTATCACTAAAGTTTATCATATTAAAGAAAGCTCATCCTTTGTAATATTCTGAACAGGTCATAGCATTATTTTGCAATGACTGACTCTAAGAAGTACGTTGAATATAGCAATTTATATATTAAGATATAAAAATCCTAGAATAGAAGTTGCTCCCAGATTGTATATATAGTGCACGAATGGAACCCGATACTGCCTGCGGGATATAATAGAAAAAAAAAACAATTTGTAGTAATTCATTATACCACAAAAAAACACCATTGATTGAATTTTCTTAAACATATTATTTCCCAGGAATTTAGGTTCCAGAAAAATATAATTGACATATTTACATCATAGGATATCAGAAATTAATTAATAACTTATAATGTTGGTTATAAACAGTTTGATGTGCTTGTTTTTCTCCACTAGGGTGCATTCTTAGAATATTGCGATCCTTTGGTAATAAATAATATGATCTGGTTGCAGTGACGAACAAATGAAACATAACAAACATTTCTTGTTTTCAAACATTGCCGTTTACATTAAATATATAAATATTTTAAAACAACTATATTTAAATACTGATTTGTGAGTAAACAGCTTAATTTTATTCCTTAAATAGTCCTAACAAATGCCACTCTTGATTTCCAAATTCTCTAGATAAATTTGTAATCACTCGATTAATTAAGAGAAGATGTTACGAATATTGAAAAAAAAAATTGTGCGTAGGAAATTTTTTGATGATAGGGAGTAGTACAGAAAAGCGAATTACTACATAGCAGTGAGTTACTTAATATTAACGGGAAATGAGATGTAATAAGAATATTTAAATCTAATAGACTGCTATTGGCAGGATATTTGGCACGAATGGGGAATAAATTAGGGGAATGGAAACTTCTTGTAAGAATAGCAGAGGGAAAGCGCCCAGTAGATAGACCAAGAATAAATGAGAGAATAACATTAACCATGTTTTGAGGGAGATGAATTATGTAGGGAATGGTGGAAAAATATTTCCGGTATAGTTTTTTTCCAAATAGAATAAAAAAAACATAAAATATTTATTTGTCAGGAAGAATCTTGGGATCTATGGAGAGATTATGTCCGCGTGTCTATGAACCCCCGGATGGGTCAATTAAATTATTTCGCAAAAGTATTACTTGAGTTTAATACATTCAAATAACTATATGGAACTAAGAATTGTTGCATTTGGGAAGACCACATTCTTCTTTTTCTTCTTCAAATAGCGATACACCTTTGTATGGATCCTAACTTTGTCAGCAAGAAATTCTGTAAGAGACCTATTTATTTCTGTCTGCTTACTTCTCTTTTCCAGTTGGCAATACTCATTAATCTTATATTCTTAAGCATATGGTATTGTCATATCTTTTTAGGTTTTCCTTAGATCATTTTCTTATCGGATTCCAATACAGTATGTCCCAAACATTTCAGCCTTTGTGCTCTTACATTTCTGACAACACTTGCTCCTTTGATAAGTTTTTTTTAAGTTGTGTGTTGGAGCTTTATCCTTCTTTCAGTAAGAGTGAAAATTCAGGGGAAGCTCCTCTTACTAAGTATATCAACATGTATAAGCCTAAAATTATATAAAAATGCTACGTCTGTTGGCTAATCATAAGTAATGCCACGAGTGATTTCCAATTTATCTAGAGAATTTGGAAATCAAGAGTGGCATTTGTTAGGACTATTTAACGAATAAAATTAAGCTGTATACTCGCAAATCATTTTTCAACTATAGTTATTTTAAAATACTTATATATTTAATGTAAACGGCGATGTTTGAAAACAAATGAGAAACGATAGGTACGCTTCATCTGCTTCTTTTGTTTATCACTGCTACCAGATCATACTATTTATTGCCAAAGGAACGCAATATTGTAAGAATGCTCTCTAGTGGAGAAAAAATGAAACACATCAAACTGTATATTAATTCATTTCTGATGTCGTATGATGTAAATATGACAATTATATTTTTCTGGATTATTACCTGGGAAAAAATACATTTAAGAAAGTGCAAACAGTGGTTTCTTTTTTTGGCGGTATAATAAATTGCTACAAATGTTTTTATATTAACTCCTGCAAGCGCTATGTGTTGACATCTATGCACTATGTATACAATCTGGTAGCCGTATTCCTTATAGGCTCAGTCACTGCAAAATAATGGTCAGACGTGTTCAGAATATTAAAAAGGAGGAGCTTTCTTTAATATGGTAAATTTAACACTGATAAATATTTCGTGAAACACGACTCTGATTGGTTGTAAAACAGAAATAATTGAAACGTGATTAGTCATTGACTCCCATTTACATTCACAAGAAGAAGACCAAATCCACCTACATTACAGATAAACAATATAAACATCGAATACAAAGACTCAGTTAAATATCTAGGAGTAACACTTGATAAAAAAACTAACATTTAAACAACACATTAAACAACTGAAAACTAAAGCACAAACCAGAACTTCACACATCTTTCCTATACTTACATCACGTACACTTTCATTAAAACACAAAATAAATTTATACAAAGCACTCATCAGACCAATCATGACATATGCCAGTCCAGCCTGGGGACACGCAGCAGCTACTTACATTAAAAATTTACAAATAGCTCAAAATAAAGCCCTAAGAATAATACTCCATGCAGACCGTCAAACTCAGATCTCCATACTACATGATATTACTGAAATCTCATACATAAAAGACCACATTAAACATCTAGCACGCAGACAGAAAGATACAATATTAACACATAATAACAGGCTAATACATGACATAGGAAATACACAAATTTACACCACACTACAATACAGAACACCTATGCATATTACACTTTAACTCACAACACACTTCAGAACACACTAAGAAATTTTTAAGATTGATTTGCTTATGCTTTCTACTCGAGCTTTAAAGATTCCTCGTCGACAAAAGTAATTTAAGACACTCATACAAAAATAATCAAAATTTTCTACACACTAATTTAAACTTCTACAAACAAGACACTCTAAGCCACAAAAAACAGAGAGAGGAACACTCTCCCTGTCATCATATCAAATCTAAAAAAAAAAACACTTCATTAAAAGCACATAAAATATTGGGTCAAGACCTTCCAAGGTCGGTACCATTTTTCAAACCTAAAAATTTGCTCTAGGGGCATGAGTTAAATAGTCAGCTTAAATTCATTACTAAACTGTAATCTTGCTGTACAGAACAAAACTTGGCGAATTTTTATTGCCATTGCTTTCAGTTTCATTACTCTCTCATATTACTACATTTAAAAAAAAATCTGAGATATAATTTGTGATAAGCCTAATGCTGTATTTCGTGTCGAAAGAATCTCTCAATTCTATTTCGATGGTGCCACGTTTTCTAGAAAGAAAGAAAGAAAGAAAGAAAAAACTGGACTCCTCACGTTAATCATTGTCAAGGATTGTCGCGCGGCACCCGCTTTTATATAAATCGACAAACATCAGAATGCTTCTCTGGGAGAAATTTGAAGTTAGGCTTTGGCATGCAATGGTAGACAGTTCCCTTGTACGTGTATTTTCATCCCGATATCAAATATACTTTCAAATTAAGTTATGTAGATAGGAAATAAGACTATGAGGTTTTTTAATATTGTTTATTTTTTATTATTTCACTCACCTCATACTTCATAATTCATAGCAGACCCTGGGTTTCTTCACATCTTTTGTGACATTCTCAATGCTGCGTCACGTTCACAACTGACGTCCAACGGCCTTCTATCCTGCAGACTGACCTCCGCGCCATCTGGTGGCCGACCGAAGAATTTCCAAATCAGTCCTCTTTCTTTATAACCGGGTATTTCAAAATTCATAGTTGTATTTTCATTCTTGCATATGTAAATTTTTTCCCAAATTGTGAGTTCCTTCGGTTTTTCCAATTGTTTAAGTAATTTTGTTTTGGTTTCTATTCTATGTTTTTCTGACCAGGCATGTGCAGCTATTGCAGATTTTTGGTTTCTCCATTTTTAACATTTCTGAGGTGTTCTTTTAATCTTGTATTTGAATTTATCAAATTAATTGTAAAGATTGTGAAAAGATATACATAGGAAAAACAAAAAGGAATCTAAATACAAGATTAAAAGAACACCTCAGAAATGTTAAAAATGGAGAAACCGAAAAATCTGCAATAGCTGCACATGCCTGGTCAGAAAAACATAGAATAGAAACCAAAACAAAATTACTTATACAATTGGAAAAACCGAAGGAACTCACAATTTGGGAAAAAAATTACATATGCAAGAATGAAAATACAACTATGAATTTTGAAATACCCGGTTATAAAGAAAGAGGACTGATTTGGAAATTCTTCGGTCGGCCACCAGATGACGCGGAGGTCAGTCTGCAGGATAGAAGGCCGTTGGACGTCAGTTGTGAACGTGACGCAGCATTGAGAATGTCACAAAAGATGTGAAGAAACCCAGGGTCTGCTATGAATTATGAAGTATGAGGTGAGTGAAATAATAAAAAATAAACAATACTTTCAAATGTTTCGTCCGATGGATGCCATTTATAATTATGATCGAGATAAGTAGATTCCCAGGCAACGCCGGGTAATCAGCACGGGGTATCTAAAAATATAGGATTAATTCCTCTTTTAGTCAATACTAATAAAATTCATTGTTAAAACCGTTGAGGTGGAGAGTCAAAATAAAATAAGTTAAAATACCTTCTTAGGTAAAATCCGTCGTCCTCAACTTTTAAAATATGTGATCTTTATGCCTGTAGGCCTTTCAGGACATCCGTCCCATCTTCAGCAGTTAATTCTTCGCTACAGCATCAAACATCAACCTGGATGCTGTAGCGAAGAATGAACTGCTGAAGATGGGACGGATGTCCTGAAAGGCCTACAGGCATAAATATCACACATATTTTATAAGTTGAGGACGACGGATTTTACCCAAGAAGGTATTCTAACTTATTTCATTTTATTTTATTCCTCTTTTAATTTTGTATTATTTTATGACTACTTAAATATGTTCACTAAATAATATAATTTATTATTATTTTTCCTTTTACGATACTGAGTGATTAAAAATTGGCAACATAGCCCTAGTCTAAGCTTGGCAGCAGAGACATACTTGGCCATGACACTATTTAAATGTTTGGGTGGAGTTTCGTATTTTAACATACGAGATTGAATTGTCTCGTACCGTGGCCGATCTGCCTAAGGCATCAAACATTGTTGTTTGTTGATTATAAATTGGACGGCGTTATGCATCGTCCGTTTATGCGCCATTGTGTAAGTTTCGAGAAAAATACGTTTTTGCACGATAGTGAGTTCTGTCGCACTTCCAGCAATGGCGACCATTATTGAAAGTTCAATTTCCTAAATTTCGGGGTTGCCAACGTATAAATAACTATACTGTAATATTACAAATTACCTACGTAGTGCGGGAAGTAAAACCATTGCCCTCTATGTATACTACGTACAATGTACGCTATATACAAAAATATATCCGAAAGGTAATGTTAATATGCATTATACGAAACAAATCACTGCGTTTTAAATAAATTGAATTTTATTTGAACCAATATAAAACAAATTCGTACTTGCCGATATTTTATGCCTGATTGGTGTCACGGCTTGCTATAGTCTCAAGTACGAGTAAATTATTTTCGGCCAGACTGTTAACGTTAGTCAGTTGTTTATTATGAACGCAAATATTTCCAACAAAGATGTTATTTTTTTACTATTATCTATTATTTTGAAAACACCATCGTGCAAAAAATAATGTACAACGCATGTTTGTGAAGTGTTTTACAGAATTTCGGAAATTTGAAACCTCGCTATCGCTCAATTTTTAATAATTTCCTCGCTTCTGTAAAAAGCACTTCCCAACCTCGTATTGTAATATACTATTAAATATTAAGCCAATCTTAATTGTATTTTATTGTAGCGCCAAACTAACAATACTGCATATTATAGGTTATTTTCCTTGTTTGATAACACTGGTCAACATGATTTTTCTCTCATAAGTACCAATAGTTGTACAGTTGTTTTCATCGTGTTTTCAAATATGTATTCGGAATTTCTCCACCACCCACTGTTTTTTTTATTTCAAGTTCAATTAATGGATTTAAATAATTATTTTTTTAATAAATGTTTTTTCGTCCATTTGTCCATTGTAAATTAGAACCAAATGAGCTAACTCAGGAGATTTCAGCTATGGAAAAGAGATATCAAGGCAAATGGAATCCTAATATGCTGGCCCATTATTGTTGGACCATCAAGAGGGATGCTCCACAGGTGAAATATAGCAGAAAATCGTCATTTCTTACTTTCTAGGTAAGTCCGAATGTTCGAATATTGTGTAGTTACGAATGTAGAAAATATTGAAGTGTTTGAAATTATAAATGCCTGTTCTCTCGAAAACCTTGCATGATGGAGAAAATCCGATTTCATATTTAAATTTAGGGAAAAAATACTATCAGAATCGCATATTTTTCTTTCTGAGACAAAAAAAAAAGTTTTTGTTGCTCAGTGTAATTTAACAATCTAAGACCGGGAACATTTGGCGCTTAGCTACGTGATGCAAAATTCAGATTAGCATTTATGAAGATCTAGTTTCATAGCCGTTTTTGCAAAACGTACAATCTCTGCTGGGACTGGTGTTTACATTTTCCTTTAATAATAAGTCTACATTTAAAGATTTGGCGCTAAAACTTTGCGTACACTTACTTCATGAGCCAGTGCAACAGATGACATAAAAATATATTTTTTTAATGGCGCTTAGCTGGTTGATGTATAACATAGTCCAATTAGGAATGGAAATTATTGAAGATTAATAATAATAATAATAATAATAATAATAATAATGATGATGGTGATGGTGATTATGATTATTATGATTATTATTATAGTTGTTATTATGATTATTATTATTATTATTATTATTATTATTATTATTATTATTATTATTATTATTATTATTATTATTATTATTATTATTATTATTATTATTATTATGAGCATTATGATGATGGGATAAATGAAAATGGTATTAATATCAGAGACACACTGGTTAGATTCCCATAGAGGGGGAAAAAATGTGAATTTATGCCGGTGTCCACCCACCATCAAGAAAAAATTGGTTAGCTACATTAGGTATCAGCTCCAGGTTGAGAAAACCAGCTATAATGACTGAGAGCCAGACGTGTTGACCATTTGGCACCCTTATTATTGGCCGGATAATCGTTCACTTCTGCGAGTGACACATTAGTATGGCTGGCAAGGCAAAGGTTTCTAGGTCTACCGCGCCAACAAGTTTTAAATGAGATGTAATTTATGCACAATAAAGCATTGTTTATAGGTGGTCAGTCCCACACTTTCTCTGCTGCAATTTATAGCCTTCCATTGTTTTTTAACTTAATATAGTCTTTGCATGCAACATATATAGGTGCAATATAAATTAAATGTGTTACTACTGGTAGTTTAATAATAATTACGAGATTTTTCAGTGCTTAATGTAGACACTATGTACTCAAACTAAGGAAATTTGTTCAGATATGTATTATTTTAATGAATAAGGACACGAAGCCCGAAGAATCCTGTTGATATATAGAAAGTTGATCAATAAACTGATTCAAAAATTGGAAATGGGGCTTTAAAATATTCAAGTACTTCTAAGGTGTAAAATAAAGACCTTAAATATTAATGATTTTCATATTATGATACTGTACATAAAGCTTTATTTTTATTGAAATATAATGGCTTGATTTATGATAGAAAGAAATTGAAATGCAATCCCGAATTTAGAAAACTCGTGAAAATATTACAAATATTTTCCTTGTATATCGTATAGATGATATCCGTTTGGGTCGCCTGTCTAAATATTGATTTAGGAAATAAACATTTTTATGCCTTTTAATTTGTTTCGCTTAATATCTATGTATGTTATTTACCTCTTATTAATAATTATATTTTATCTGTACCTGTGTGTATTAATATATTCTACAATCAGAGCTTGTCAGAGATAACGTGATTCAGTAAAGCGACTATAGTGAGCGCCACGATTTAAGGCATATGAAGGTGGTGATGCCTGGTATGTAAAGGGTCCAAAAAATCAATTAAAATGGTATTTCATGAAGAATTAGCTTCAACATTACCCGGCTTCATATGCCTTAGCCGTGGCATTTACAGGAATAATGCACTATTCCAAGATAAATTATTAATAAATAAATTTTCTATATCCTTTACATATATTTATATAAACGTATAATCTCCAAGTGGTACATAGGAATACTAAATTAAGATTATACTAACCTTTTGTATGACACATAGTAATCTATGGAGCAAAAACATGGGCCATATATGCAGATATTGTAGATGGCTGGCCGCTTTTGAACGGAAAATTCTGAGAAAGATACTAAAACCAGTCAAAGTAAATAATGAATGGAGAATAATAAAGTCTACCAATGAACTCAAACAGCAATATAGTTTATATGGATCTGGATATAGCCTCACTTATAAAAAAATATTAGGCTGAAGTTGATAAGGCATGTGAATAGAATGGAGGAAAAGAGAACCCCTTGTCATGCTATGCTTTGCAGCTTTACTAGGGAATTATAGGCGTGGTAAATCCCCGTTGCTCTCCACACCGATGAAGGATGATGATGATAATGATAAGGTTGATGAAGATGACCGGATGATTTTCGGAGACCGTTGGCCCCTTAGCATCCTGACATTTGTCTTACAGATGAGAAAAAAACCCGAAAAAAATCACCTAGGAGCCTGTCCCGTCCGGGAATCGAACCCGGGCCCGCTGCGTAACAGTTACGTTACCTCGGGACCACAGCGGCGTACTTTCATTATATTAGCATGTAATTCAAATGTTTAAATTCTCACTTTCAATCCTGGGAGATCCTGCGATTTTCAGGTCTGTTTTTTTACTTTATAACACTTTCATATTAAAATGAAGATATTATCTTTTTTCTAAAGTAATTATTAAATTTTATGAATATGTATAATATTTAGATTGTAAAAACCAGTTTTATTACTCGGTATTGTTTCGGTGGCATTATTTCTGTTGTATGCTTTTTTAAATAACTTAATTACAATACTCTCTTATTAAAATGAAAATATTCAAGTTTTTTAAAATGTAGATGGATCATCGGTTGATTAATGTCTTAGACATCGTCCGATTCCTAATAGCCAATTTTTGTCGGTCCATCCAACCTCCTGGTTGTAGATGTTTCTCCTTCATATATAAACATATTCCCTGACTCCAGGAGGTTTTGGGTCTTCCTCTTCCATTCGCTGAACATGTCCGTACCATCTTAATAGCCGAGTTTTAATATAATCTAAAATGGTGTCTTCAATCCTCATTTTCTCCCTTATAACTGAGTTCCTAATGTTTTCTCTTCTTGAAATTCTTCCGGCCCTTCGTATAAAATCCATTTCCGTTACCAAAAGGTACTTATTTGTTTTTGTTGTTAATGGCCAAAGTTCTGCCCCATAAGTAATGATGCTTTTAACAATTGTATGGTATATATTCATTTTATTTTTGTTACTTATATTTTTATCCCACAATATCCCATTGAGGCAAGCAATTGCAAATTTTCCTTTATTATTTGTATTTCTCATTTCCTCTTCATAACTCCGTTTTTTAAAATATACTTTTGTATTTTTATGAATATTTATGCATGAAACGTTTGTTTTTGTAGGCTTATGTTTAGTGGCATGACATTGCGTGTTTTATTTCAATGTTAGTATGTGACGTGTTTATGGAATGTGATATGACCTTTATCTAAATAACCTACTTAAAACGTATTACATGTAGGAATTTGGAGAATTTAAAATAATCAAAGACATTTATCTAAAATTTAAAAGAAATGGTAGATCATTATAAGAAAAGTTATTTTGTGTTATAGGCAGTCTGGTCTATTAGGAAAATGTAATTATGTTAAAATGATAGAGGTTTTGGCTACTTTAAACACAATTTGATAAAATCTCCCTCGTGAGTCACGAAATACCTGCCTGTTCACTAAATAAAACTTATTTATATATGACTATTTTTAGGTTAGGAAATCCTACGATCATGCACCATATAATCTATTGATTTGATTATACACATGATTAGATGAAAAAAAAAATACTTGCAGTTATCTTGTAGAGTAAATATTTGCAATTTTGTGACAGTTGTTTTTTTATTATATTAAAACAGAATATATGATAATCGGAGGAAATTCAGAAGACCTACAAATAAATAATATGATAATTAAACATGTTGAAGAATTTAAATATCTTGGTTCTATAATAGATAAATCTGGTACTTGTGAAATATATATTATTAACAGAGTAAATTGTGCAAGGAAGGCGATTAGATCCCTGAATGGTCTTTTATGTAATAGAAATTTGACCAGAAAAATAAAAAAGAGATTATACCGACAATAATAGAAAGTATACTTACATATGGATCAGAAAGCTGGACAATAAATGAAAGGATGCAGAAATGAATCTTGAGACAGAAATGGATGGTTTACGGAGAAGTATGAGAATATCCAGGCTACAACATATTAAAAATACATATATCAGACAAGAAATGGATGCACAAGAAACTGTTATCGATAGGATAACAAAGAGAGCTTTGCAGTGGTATGGACATGTACAACGGATGTCGGAAGACCAGTGGCCTAAAAAGGTGTTAGATTGGATGATACCAGGCAGAAGGAAAAGGGGGTGAAGTAGAAGAGCATGATATGAGGGAATATATGATTCTATGATGAAGAGGGGTATGGAAGGAGGACAATGGAAAGATAGGAATCTCTGGAAAGCAGAAATCAAAGGCGAACTGCTGTAAAGCCTGTATTAAGTTATATTTGTTTCATCGTCATCATCATCATCATCAATGGATGATGCCTCCTGCCCCATTCCCGTTCGAATAAATCTAATCTCGTCTAGGATGTCAGACTTTACTTAACATTATTTTGATAGCAGTAGTGTTTTATTTGACGACACTCATTAATTAGTCCGAGATCCGGCTGCAAGATTACTATGTTCATCGAGTGTATGAACAAAATCTTTTTTTTTTTTTCATAAAATTGTGAATGCATTTTTGCCGATTTGCGTATTAAAATTCGACCGCCAGTATGTTTAATTAAAATATAATTTATTTATTTATTTATTCGAAATAATTTGATTCACTTGTTATTAACATAAATTATAATCCAGTTCGCAGAAATCGTTGCATAGTGCTTGAAAAGTTTTGGTTGTCATTGCACACTTGGCCGTAAACCTCCTCGCGGCTACATCAGGCTGTGACACCAATCAGTAATAAAATGGCGGTAAGTACGTATTTATTGTTTTATATTGTTCCCTCACAGCGGGAAGTAAAACCACTACCCTTCATGCATACTACGTATAATGTATATACAGCAATATATCCAAAAGATAGTGTTAATATGCATTATATGAAACATATTATAGCATTTTAAATGAACTGAATTTTATTTGAAACAATATAAAACAAATACATACTTACCGCCATTTTATTACTGATTGGTGTCACAGCCTTCTGTTTACGGCCAAGTGTGCAATGGCAACCAAAACTTTTCAAGCTCTATACATAGATTTTTGCGAACTGGATTATAATTTGTGTTAATAACAAGTGAATCAAATTATTTCGAATAAATAAATAAATAAATAATATTTTAATTAAACATACTGGCGGCCGAATGTTAATAGGCAACTCGGCAAAAATATATTCAAGTAAGTAATTCACAATTTTATGAAAAAAATTGATTTTGTTCATACACTCGATGGAACGTAGTAATCTTGCAGCCGGATCTTGGGCTAAATGAATCAGATCAACATAGTCAGAATTGAAAGCTGAACGTTTAAGAGCCAACATATTTCTTAGTCAATACTTTTAAAATTCATTACGAAGCACTTTGTAAATCAGGCTTGAGATTTTTTAACTGCCTTAATTCTACGGTATCTATAGGTTTACTTCTTTTATGAAGAAAGAAGTAATCAGGATTTTACTTCCTGAAAAATAATTATCGACCTCTTCCGAATTTGGAGCTACGAACTTCGAAACCAGAGGTGATCATCTTATTGTTACACGCTTTATATTAGCTTGACCTGTATCTATCTATATATCTATCTATCTATCTATATAACTGAATATTATAACGCGATTTTCACCCACTTAAAATCATTGGATCGACTTGAAACTTTGTATACTTGTAAAAGACCCGTGACAATATAATAATTTCATATTTTGTTTCTATAATCATGGCCAGAATCATCAGAAAATAAAAAGTGTCTTTGTATCTATGTAACGGAATTTTTGAACACGATTTTGACCCACTTAGAAACATTGGATCGACTTGAAACCTTGTATACGTGTAAGGGACCCGTGACAATACAATAATTTCATATTTATTTTCTAAAATCCTGACCAGAATCATAAGAAAATCAAAAAAGTGTCTTTGTATCTATGTAACGGAATTTTTGAACACGATTTTCACCCACTTAGAAACACTGGATCGACTTGAAACTTTGTATACTTGTAAAGGACCCGTGACAATACAATAATTTCATATTTGTTTCTAAAATCCTGGCCAGAATTATCAGAAAATCGAAACCATGAAAACTGGTATAATAAGTTACGGACTTGTCGACTTTTTAGTCAATCGTTGTAAGAGCTCAGTTGGTAGAGCAGTGAAATCTATTGGTATATAATTTCAGCAATCCATAGGTTGCTGGTTCAAATCCGGCTGGGAAGTTTTTTTTAGAAGAGTATTACTTTTAGCTCATACTACAATAGTACCGAATTTAAAGATATTTACATTTTTATCTTATTCTGTAAAATATTAAAACTAAAAAATAAATAATAGTTTTAAAAAACTAAAACAACACGCTTTATTAGAAAACCGAACTAAAAAAATGAAAAATAATTTTAATTTCCAACACGCTTGGGATAAATAATTTTACCATCAAAAGCGTGGGGTGCTTTTTATGATTTTTACATTTATTCTTAGAGACTCTACTTTTCCCAATATCTGTTTATTATCAGAAATATTAATTGATAAAGAGCACCCCGCGCTTTTGATGATAAAATTATTTATCCCCAAGCGTGTTGGAAATTAAAATTATTTTTAATTTTTTTAGTTCGGTTTTCTAATAAAGCGTGTTGTTATAGTTTTTTAAAACTATTATTTATTTTTAACTTCTAGTCATCAACACAACTTATATTGTACTATCTAATTTTGATAGGTAGACTTTTATTGCCAATGACATACTACAATGTATAGAACATCCGTTAATGTATAAGTTGGTGTGGTATCTCGTCCAGTCACTTCTACAATATCCTTACAGTGTAAGGAGGATTCAAAGTTAATACTGATTTGACTGTTCTTCTACAATTTGAAATAGGAATCAAGTTTATTGAGTCTGTAATATCTTACCTCAATTTAATGTTGATTTGTTCTCGAACATGTTTCGATTAGTCTTCTAATCTAACCAGTTTGATCATGCTGATGATGATTAGAAGACTAATCGAAACATGTTCAAGAACAAATCAATATTAAATTGAGGTAATATATTGCAGACTCAATAAACTTGATTAAAAGAACCTCAAAATATTACTTCCTAAAATAAAACATTAAAATAGGAAGTTTCTTCATCATCTGGATGCCTATTGATTATTTTCACCGATACCACCTCATCCCTCCATGGTATCTTTACCTTGTCGTGGTGGAGTGGCTTGCGTGCTTAAATGATCCTGAGAGCTATGCCGGCGGTAGCATTGCTGCCGATAGGGTTACCCATGCCGGACTGGTCGAAGGTGATAAGCCAGACGAAAAAAGTACCTTGGGCGAAAGAGTGACGATCTTTCACCGTAAAAATACAACCGTCAAGAAATGCGGACATGGGTTCATCTGGGGTAAAATTTTCCGGAGGTCAAATAGTCCCCCATTCGGTTCTCCGGGCGGGGACTACTTCAGGGAACCCATGCCAAAGGCTCAAACACAGGGACATGTTCCTAGGAACATGGAATGTTAGGACTTTATACAATAGCGGGGCACTAGAGATATTAACGCGGGAATTGGATAAATCGCCCTTGGATATAGTCGCTTTACAGGAAGTTAGGTGGCCAGGAGAAGGTAGTCAGGAATCAGGAAGCTTTGCATTATACTATGGGGGTGCAGAAAGACCTGCATTTGGAACGGGTTTTTTAGTCAGAAGGAGGATTCTATCCGCTATCCGAGATATTAAATTTGTTAGTGATAGGATATCATACATAATTCTAAAGGGTAAACGACATGATTTTATAATTGTAAATGTACATGCCCCCACAGAAGATAAAGATGACAAGATCAAGGATGAGTTCTATGAAGAATTAGAATGCTTATTTGATAGCCTTTCACGATATCATATGAAAATTGTCTTAGGAGATTTTAATGCAAAAGTGGGGCGGGAAGATATATTCAAACCAACAATAGGCAAATTCAGTCTTCATGAAGATAGTAACGACAACGGGGTTAGATTAGTCACATTTGCTACATCAAAGAATCTCATTGTTAAGAGCACAACATTTCAGCATAAGGATATTCATAAATACACCTGGACGTCCCCAGATGGAGAAACTCGGAACCAGATAGATCATGTATTAGTGGATAAACGCTGGCACAGTAGCATCATTGATGTTAGATCAGTTAGAGGGACAGACTGCAATTCGGATCATCATCTGGTCAGAGTGAAAATCAGACAACGGCTATCGCTTATGAGAGGAACGAACGCTAAAGATGATTCTGTAAAATATGAGTTAAAAAACTTGAAAAATGATGAAATGCGGCAAGAATATCAAATCAAAATAGCTAATAGATTTGAAGTACTGGAATCTTCAGATGACAATGTGGCAAACGAAGAAGGAACTGATATAAATAAAGAATGGGAGGCTATAAGAGATACTATTAAATTGTCAGCATCAGAAAGCATTGGTTGTTTAAAAAAGAGGCAAAACAAGAAATGGTTTGATGAGGAATGTGCCGACATTGTAAAGAAAAGAAAGCTAGCAAAAATGAAATGGTTACACGAGCCAAATGAGGTAAATTTAGAGCAATTGGGTAGTGTTAGACGGGAAACCACCAAGTTACTAAAGAGTAAAAAGAGGGAATATTTGAGAGAGAAGATTAATGATCTTGAAATGAATGCAAAAAATAGGAACATTAGAGAATTATATCAGGGAATTAGTATAGAGAAGAAGGGGTTTCAGGCTAGAACAAACATAATTCGGAATGAAAATGGGGATATGATTGCAGATTCTAGGAGTATATTAAATAGATGGAAAGGTTACTTTAATCAGCTATTAAATGTACATACAGAACAGGACATTGAGGAGGATAAGTTACAGACAGCAGAAATGCTAGTCGCAGAGCCAAGTGCATTAGAGGTTGAAATGGCGATTGAAAAATTGAAGATGTATAAAGCATCAGGTTCAGATGAGATCCCAGCAGAACTGATAAAATCAGGGGGAGAAAAATTGATGGACAAGATACGCTGGTTGCTTAGTATGATTTGGGAAAAAGAAGCTCTTCCAGATGAATGGAAGGAATCAATTATCGTACCAATTTATAAGAAAGGAGATAAAACTGATTGCAACAACTACAGGGGCATCTCATTACTTTCAACTTCGTACAAAATTCTAACAAATATATTAGTAAGCAGACTTACTCCCTATATTGATGACATTCTAGGAGATCATCAATGTGCATTTAGAAGAAACAGGTCTACAACAGATCAGATTTTCAGTATAAGACAGATTTTAGAGAAGAAATGGGAATATAATGGTACTGTACATCAACTATATGTAGACTTCAAAAAAGCATATGATTCAATTAAGAGGGAGAAGTTATATAGTATCCTGCTGGAGTTCGGAATTCCTAAAAAGTTGGTTAGACTTATACGAATGTGTCTAAATGGCTCAAAGAGTAGGGTGCGTGTAGGCAAACAGTTTTCAGACACTTTTGAAATCCAGAATGGGTTGAAGCAAGGAGATGCACTATCTCCTCTACTATTTAATTTTGTACTAGAGCATGCCATTAAATCTTTAGAGAATGAGGAAGGCTTACAACTGAATGGTATTAATAAGCTGTTAGTTTATGCTGATGATGTAGTACTATTGGCCGATAGCGAGGAGATACTAAAGGCCAACACGCACACACTATTGAGTAACACTAAGAAATTAGGACTGGAAGTAAATATCACTAAAACTAAATATATGGTCACACGTAGAAATTCAGTATATAATGGAAATGGACAGCTAATGACAAATGAGGGAAATTTTGAGGAAGTGGCTGAATTCAAATACCTAGGAACAATAATCACAAATAGGAATGAGATGCACAAAGAAATTAAACATAGGCTCAATTCTGGAAATGCATGCTATTATGCATTGCAGAGACTTTTGATGTCCCAACTCCTTTCAAAAAACGTTAAGCTGAAAATATATAAAACTATTATTCTACCAGTTATATTATATGGGTGCGAAACATGGACTCTTACTTTAAGGGAGGAAAGGAGATTACGAGTATTTGAGAATAAAGTTCTTAGGAAAATTTTTGGACCAAAGAGAGATGAACAGACAGGTGAATGGAGAAGACTACATAACAATGAACTACATGGTCTTTATAGGAAGCCAGATATAATAAGAACAGTTAAGTCTCGTAGACTGCGATGGGCAGGACATGTTGCACGTATGGGGAATGAAAGACGTGCATGGAAGCTTCTTGTAGGAAAGCCAGAGGGAAAACGCCCAGTTGGTAGGCCAAGAATGAGGTGGGAGAACAACGTTAACTATGATTTGAGGGAAGTAGATTATACAGGGAATGATTGGAAAGCATTAGCTCAGGATAGGGATGTATGGAGAGCTTATGTCCGCGCGGCCATGAACCTTCGGGTTCGATAGTGCCAGTGAGTAAGTAAGTAAGTAAGTAAGATACCACCTCATAGCTCTTTTGGTTGTTCTAAATTTACATTTATTTAAAATATATTTTTGTTATTCCGAATAAACAATATGAATAGATATACAACATGTATGTATGTGTATTTTTTTTTGCATAAATTGAGTAACTGAATACGTACTTTGATGCAAGATAAGAATTGCTAATTTATAAAAAGAGGTTTACATTGTGTTCTGTTACTATTTCTACTAAATTATTTTCAAATTTATTTTCTGTAGAATAAGAAGTGTTTGTAGAATATTGTTGTCCGACAACAAAATTCCATACCTCAGATGACTGTAAATATGACTATATTAATGATATAGTCGCGTGTAGCCTGCTATTAGTCTAGGAATTTAATTTTTGCTCCTTCAACTCTTGAATTTTGTCGTGATGTTAATGACTATTTAAGATATTACTGTCATTGTAATTCGCTTTGTGTTTTCAAAAAGCGCATGAAAACTGAAGTTACAAGACAATTAGTTATTTCTTTAGAAATTTAAAAATAATCACGAAGTAAACGCTACAACAAATGTAGATCGTTATCATACATTAAAAAGTTTTCCAATGAAACTAAATACCGTTGCTTCAAAGTCTCTCAACAACACGATCCTACTTTATTATGATGTATATGAAACTACAATAGAAACAGAGGAGAAATTATTAGGATACTTGCCCTCTACTAATGCATACGGGAATTTCAAATAAAGAAACATTTGTGTTGTTCCTAAATTAACTAATTAACACAATTGATTAATGCGCCATATCTTGGGTTCAAGTACAGGTCCAGGTAGAATTTTTTTTCTCTCTACTTATATTAACTATTGCATGTGAATAGCTTGCCTGTGTAAATTAATTTCAGTTTTACATTCGTAATTAGCTAATATGGCACGGAATAAAATCCATCAAAATGTCTTCTTAGTACAAGCAAACTTGTAACGTGAATTTATGTTCATTACTAAGAATGTAACAAAATTTATAATTATAAGTCAAGATGGATGCAACATGTTCATCGAATGGAAGATCACAGGATGCCCAAACAAATGTTAAGATATCAACCTGCAGGCAGAAGAAGGCCAGGACGTCCACTCAAAAAACTTCTGGATGGTGTTTCTTTTGAGGCCGAAACAGGTCAACAAATGACCTAAATTCGTGAATGTACTATGATGATGATGCTAAGAATGTACGATGATTGAAACAGAGAGCAATTTGTGTCTACTTCTGAATTGCGTGAGTAGCACAATACGTCAGTGCACCAGCGTGCAAAGCTAGAAATATTTTGATGATCTTGAAGATTTTCGGGCTGTAGGTCGTGAGACTTGTAGTTCCCCGACGTTTCGCCCTTGAGGATGCCAGATGCAGTCTCTGGCGAAACGTCGGGGAACTACAAGCCTCACGACCTACAGCCCGAAAATCTTCTTCAAGATCATCATAGCAACTCCGGCCGTGAAAGTCTACGCCAATACACTAGAAATGTTTGATTCAGTTCCCGATTCAGACAGATATTTTTTACCGCTTCAGTTTTATTTTCTACCTCTCTGTTTCATACAAAAAAACCAAGGTTATTTGAGAGAATGAAGTCTTAAATTTAACGTTTTTATGAGCAACTGTAAATAATAGAGATATGGTACTTAACAAACATGTTCGTTATATTAAATGCGTTATTTTCAGCCTTTATTTACTTTTAGTAATATAATATTGGGCGATACCTCCCACTTGTTATCAGAGCTGACATTGTCTGTTTTGATTTTGGGCGTGTATTTTCCAGTCATATCTGTAGTGTTATCATGTGAAATGTATATATAATGATAAGTTCGTTTTCATAATCATTACCATTATTGCTCGGCCACTAACCATTTTAGGCCTGAAGATCATGGCTTGCCTTTCCAAAGACTGTCTTATTCAGGCAGTTTGGTGTGGAATTCTTGGGTAATCCATTCTTAATGTTACTTTATTCTGTAGTGTTAATGTGGTCCAGAAAATACAGGATTTTTTACGATCCCTTCGCCTAAGTTTGGTTCCTATCTTCCATGAATTGTATACAATCTTTTACTACTGACAAGTACATTTTTAAATGACCTACTATAATTTCAAATAAGATCATTGTAATATACTGTGAATTAAGTTTTACAAAAAGTATGCTAAACATATTATATAGTTAATAAGCTAAGCATATATTATATGCAATTTCACTCTTCCCTGGGAAAACTAAGTAAGTCCACAACTGGCACAAACAAGATGGGTTTTTTTTTCCCCGTGAACTTCCTCCCTTTTAGACTTAACCAAAACAAAATTAGTCTATTATAGTTAATAGAATGAAGAATTGACTTATCTTGTTATTAACATATGAAGCGGCGAAAATAACAGTATCCATTATGAAAATAAAAAAAAACAGGTTTTTCCCGCGGGTGAGTGATTTTACTTTTCAGGGGTTTGTAGCTAACTCTGTCTTCCCGTGTCTTTTGTACATACCGTAATTTTACGGACTATAAGACGCACGTTAATTTTTAAGCAATTAAAATAAATTTAAAAAATATATATTTTTTTAATTTTTACCATTTCTATTATTAGATTGCAAAGCCAGGCTAAAAAAATCTTAGTTTATAAAACCGTTCTGATCTTTAAAATCCCTGAAAATCGTCATCTGAACTTTCTTTTTCTTCGTCTTCATCGTTGTCCTCTTCATATATAAGATGGTCTTCACTGCCATCGAGAGCGTTACTTACGCCGCACTTCTTGAAATATTTAACAATTATGTCTTCTCTCACTCTAGACCACAGCTGTTTTATCTACTGACACACTTCTTTGATTATATATTGTTTTAAAGCTCCCTTATATTTGAATTCATGTTGGATTTCATCCTTCAACCACTTGTTCAAGTTCACTGGCACCGTAGAGCGCCATGACGCATTATAGACTAGACAGTGTTCTGGGTTTGTCATGGCGGGGCGGAAGGGAGACAGTGTTAGCAAGCTTGTGAATCCCCGCAATTCATGTTCGTCTCATCGGTATACTGCTGCTGACAGTTGAATGAAATGTTGCCAGATAGCGACAATTCCCGCGGCATCAAATATATGGCCATTTTTAAGACTGGCGGGAATTTTAAATCAAACACTGAACATTTTTATATTAATTTCGAGTATAGGACGCAACTGAATTTTGAAGGCAATTTTTCGAAGAAAAAAGTGCGTCTTATAGTCCGTAAAATACTGTACATTCTTTTATGAAGCCTCTCTTGTTCATTCCTACCATTATTTAATTGCTCGAAGTAATTTCTAGTCTTTCTCTACATTCTCTTCCCGAAGGTTGTAATTAATACATTTGTTTAATTCCATTTATCATTTCACATTTTTATCAAATGATGAAACCACATGAGTCCCTTATTTTCATAATACTCTTTTCAGCATCCATTCTGTTCCTGATGTATTTTTTATGGTATAATCTGCATTTCTAGCGCTCGGGTTTATTAATCTATTTCAACTCCTAGCACTTTTTCTTCTAAAATATTCATGATTCATATTTCACTCCTAGATAGACTTACTGAACCATCATTTTCATACTATTTTTTTATCTTCTCAAATGTGTTTATCCACTCTATAATAACAATAAACTTGTTTATAATCTCATTTTATATCGGTATGATAATTTTTGAAATTGTAATTTTGGCAAAATCGAAGATCAGCTCTTTCTTTTAACAACAGAAGAGTTCAAATTAGCTTAATTATATTTAATCCTTACTGAGAAATGCGTTTATGTCGCCAATTAATTTAACCGTACAACTAGAAAGTCCCTAAATTGTATATATTTAATAAGGTGATGATGAAAATTGTCATTCAATTCTTTAGGAACCAACTTTAGGTTGAGGGGGTTATGGTTACTTTCTAATATGTAATTAGGCTATGTTATTTTTGTTACTTGTTTTCTCATTTCAAGTCTTTTCCTGTCGTTAGCACGTATGGTTTACTGTTACATGTTAGTGTAGGACAAACATATAGTGAAAAGTTTGGAACTTGCTTTTAAGTTAAGTTATTGGCGTGTTGAGACTTGCAAGTAAAGTTGAGATTCCTTAGGACGGGTTACTGGCCCGACGCTAAGTATTCCAGTGGTGCCTTTTTAGTCCCTGGACAGACCTTAGCATACCGCATTTTCTCATAACCCAAGTACTGACCAAATAATACTTGCAAATTCAGAAGATAATCTGCAGAAAGGTCTGTATGAACTTAAAATTACAGAAGAATATGGATTGAAGATATCTACAGAGAAAACAAAAATTATGTCATTTCAAGATGTAGATCCTGTCAGACGTATAATTGTACTTTACAGTAACATTTTGGAGCAGGTGAATAATTTTACATATCTAGGATGCAATATCTCATATGAAGAAGAAAAGGATGTAAATGCAAAAATAAAAAAATAAATAAATAAATAAAAAGGATTTTAGGGTTAATAATTTCTATCTTCAAGCCATAGTTAGTCCAAAAACATTCAAGACTAAAAGTGTATAAAACACTGGCTCTTCCAACTCTTTTGTATGGTAGCGAAGTATGGACATTGAAACAGGAGGATATACAGAGACTTAGATCTGCTGAAATGAGATACCTTCGGAGGACTGCAGGATACACACTACTAGATCACAAAAAAATGACATATTAGAAGAATTACACGTGGAACCTTTAGAAAACAAAAATTCTGATTATAAGTCAAAATGGATGCAACATATTCATCGAATGGAAGATTACAGGATACCCAAACAAATGTTAACTTACAACCTGCAGGAAGAAGAAGACCAGGACTTTTAATAAAAATACTTTTGGATGGTGTTTCTCTTGAGGCCGAAACATGCCAACAAATGGCTTGAATTCGTGAATCTACTACGATGATGATGTTTCATATAGTGAAGATAACTGTAAATTTGAATGTATTTTTATGAACATTTTTTATATATTTATAATATATATTAGTGTTACAAAATCGTTCACAGATTGTTCAGGGAGTTGGTTGAGTGTTTTGATATAAGGGACCCGAGGTATCCGGTGTCCTATTGCAGAGTAATATGTTGTTAATGTGTTGAACAAATACTCGGCCGTCATAAGTTGGATTCTGATATATTACGAAGAAAAATTAAGAATTAATCAACTAATTGTCACGTGAAGTAGGTACTGATTAGTTGATTAATTTTTAATGTTATTTATTTTTGTAATCTATCAGAACCATCTTATCACGGTCCATATCACATGTTACCGGTATGAGTTTAACACACCAACAACGCATTATTTTGTAATGTGTGACTGGACGTCATGGGTTCCTTGAATATAAACACTCAAACAATATCCCTGAAGATCCTGTAAAAGTTTAACTATAGAGTTTTAATCATCGGATCGACTTGAAACTTTGTATACTTGTAGAGGACCCGTGACAATACAATAATTTCATATTTATTTTCTAAAATCCTGGCCATAATCATCATAAAATCAAAAAAAGTGTTTTTGTATCAATGTAACGGAATCTTTCAACGCGATTTTGACCCACTTAGAAACATTGGATCGACTTGAAACTTTGTATACTTGTAGAGGACCCGTGACAATACAATAATTTCATATTTATTTTCTAAAATCCTGGCCATAATCATCAGAAAATAAAAAAAACGTATTTTTGTGTCAATGTAACGGAATCTTTCAACGCGATTTTCACCCACTTAGAAACATTGGATCGACTTGAAACTTTGTATATGTGTAGAGGATCCGTGACAATACAATAATTTCATATTTTGTTTAAAAAATCCTGGCCAGAATCATCCGAAAATAAAAATACACACGTAATAAACATATTATCTTTACTGAAATATAAGATACGAAAATACAACAATAATAATAATAATAATAATAATTTATTTATATACAGATTTTTAATGTTTACACATCTTTCTGTGCCTAAAGTTTTATTTTTCTTCTCCACTCGTCTCTATCCATTCACTCCATGTCCTCCAGCCCTCTTGTTCTCATTCCAGTTATTTCTTGCATCCACGAGTTTCGAGGTCTTCCTTATAATAATAATAATAATAATAATAATAATAATAATAATAATAATAATAATAATAATAATAATAATAATAATAACCAGTATTTAAATTTTGAGTTTCTCATATGAGAGAATATTAACTGTAAATAGGCCTAAGTGTTCCAATTATTTAAACTATATGAAGTAAAATTATTTGTTATAATGAAGAAAAATGCGTAATATTTGAAAAATTAGATAAAATGTCGACCGTGGTGTATTGGTGGTTACCACGTTCGCCTCTGTTTCGAAGTTTTACTGGTTAAAACCTACCGGAATCGATTGATTCTTAAAGGCGTAAAAATCCCAGTCATGTATTCCTTTGGCAAGGAAGTAAGGCCGCGGATCCCGTGATGAAGGTCTACATTTACCACACATAAAGGAAAGTCACTGTGAGTAAAATTTGGTCGAACCTTTCATGCCCAAATTTGAATTGTGTTGCTAATATCTTGCTGTTTAAGAGCGACGTTAAATAAAATAATATTACTACTACCGTGAAATGAAATTATATAATGTGATCATACAGGAACGAATTAATAATCATTTAATGTTTCTAAATATTTTTATCTTTAAATTTAGATAGTAACTCAGGATTCAGGACAGTTGAAAATATGACTATAAAAAATTCGTGCTGAAATTATAGCTACGACTTTTGCTCTACGGTTGAGTTTTTTTTTTCTCTGTCAAATGAAACTCATTTTTTTATTATGTGTTTTGATTGTGTTTGAATTTTTATTTTTTTTAATTTGCCCTTTTTTTACATAACGAAAATTATAATATTTATGAAGTAATTCCAAATTTAAAACACTTGCTCTGTCTAATTTATTACACCCATACGTAGGACAAGGGTGCTCTCTTACGTATGTTCTTAACCACGACTAATTCCGTTACGCTTATTTTCCTACATTTGTCACCTAGTGACAAGTGTTTACCTCGTCGCCTGAAAGAGATACTCAATAGGGAACAAAGGTACTAGACTATTTGAGTGTGAAAGGCCGATAAAAGTTTGCTCAGATGCTTTAATTTAGGCATAAGGTTCATTTTCTAGCCCGAAAATTTTCAGACTCGTGGCTCACATAGCTAAGTTCCTACCGAAATACTTGTCCCTGGATTTTCTCCATCCTAAAAAAAATCCATCGATCTTGGGCGGATTTGAATTTGTGACCCTCGGAAGTAAGGGACATAACCTCCAGAATAAAGAAGCCGATACTGCATTCTGAATATAATAATTTGGTCGGTTGCTCAAAATATCTATTTATGCTGATTATGTTTTTCTTTGAATTAATTTCAGAGACTTAATAATTTATTTTAGATACACAACCCAATCCAGTAATGGCGTATGTAATGCATTTGTCAATGCATTGTGGACTGTTATCGGCTCCAGATATCAGATTGCAGTTCTCGCTGCAGCTTTCGAAATTCCTTTCGATGATGGATGGACACTTTCATACTGGTTGAAATTCCGTGGGCACTCAACCAACACGACTCTACGTCGATAGGTGCTTGAAACCTTAACTTGAGACATACCAACATCATAAGGATATTTTTATTAACTTGTTACTTGTATGTTCATAATATGATCCTAATTGAATTGCATGTGGCTTGAAAGAGTTACGAACATTTATTTAAATTATTCTTATGCATATGTAATAAAACTTGTGAAATGTGTTGCCCGGCAAATGTTCTTTCCTGGAACAATTCAGTTCTTTATATAACATCCCGTTCACTGCAGTTTTATTAGAACCTATAAATCTTGGTTTTACATTTTATTTTGTTTATTTTCATTGAATGGATTATGTATATTTATTGAATATTGTTTATTATGATTAGTTTTTATGTCATCGGCAACCGTTGTCAATACACACCAGGATGAAGGTTTCCAAGCCCTTCTCTGCAACAAACGATCTCGAGAAATTAGAAATTATTTTCCACGTTCCTCAATCCATCCATAGTAATTCTGCCCGAAGGCAGGTCATGCTATGCTTGTAGCTTTACTAGGGAATTGTAGGTGTGATAGCTTCCTCAATAATAGCCTAATAGTAATAATAATAATAATAATAATAATAATAATGATAATGATAATGATAGTAATAATAATTATAATGATAATAATAATACTAATGTTTTATTTAAACTTGCCGAGTTAAGGCCATAGAACCTTTCTTTACTCAATCTGTGAATTAAGATATACAAAAATGCATTTATGCACTACTGTAATGCTTCTTGATTTCGTCCTAGCACATTTCATATGAACGTTTCTTGTCTCTAATCAATTCAAAGATTTTTTTTTCCCATCTGTTTGGTCTATTATCTTTTGTAGTTGTTGGTAAAATTCTGTTATTTCTTGTTTTTTGCCTTCCTCTGGTGCGTAGATTCCTATTACAGTATGATTCCCTTTTGGAATTTTGCATCTTGTTTTCATTATTCTCCGATTCATCCATTCGTAAATAAGTTTAATTATATAACAGGAACACTAAAAAGAACTTTAAAAAATAAAGCCAGGAAAGACTCTATAATGAAATTACACGAGATAATGGTAGTTCCTATTATTACTTACGGATCCGAAACATGGAAAGTGACAATACAACAATCTGCCAGAATACAAGCTGCTGAAATGGTATTCCTCAGACCAATAGCAGGATATCAAAGAACAGACAAAAAACATAACACAGAAATAAGACAACTAAAAGTAGAGGAATTAAACACAACAATAGTGAAATACAGAACAAACTGGAACACTTAGCAAGGATGACTGGGAATAGAATCCAAAAACAGCATACGGCTATTCACCAAGAGGAAGAATACATTTGGGAAGACCAAAGAAAAGATGTAAACAGCAGCAATTTGGAGCCGGAACAGGCTAGTAAATAAGCCTAAAAACCGTGACGAAGAAGATCTTTTCCATCTATTGCAATTTCTTCTCACAATATATCCGGCTCATTGCCATATAATTAATTAGTTATAGGGGCCTATAACAATATCCTACCCTTATTCTAGTGTCTTAAAACTAACTACAAAAAGATTATTTTATTTAAATAATAACTATTATGAAATAATCCTTGAAGAACATTTATTTTTATTTCACTATTTTCAATCATTATATTTAATAACTTTCTAGGATTATTCCCCAAGGTACAAAAATAACATAAACTTTTAAAATAAATAATGCCATCCTACACAGTACAATAAACTATCATAATTCTAATTACATCAAAACTAACATTTTCTATAATGAATTCAATCTTAAATTCTGTTGTTGATATTTTAAATTAATACTACCTTAAAGTGTTTAGATTAAAGTTTACTGCTGCCACATATTTAAACAATATTTTAAGAAAATACTAGCGTAGTGGTTAAGGCACTGCGCTACAAGCCGGAAGGTCGAGGGTTCAAGTCGCGGTGGGGTCAGGATTTTTAAACTGACCCAAACCTTCTGGCGGCACTGTGGCCCTGGGGTCGACTCAGCCTCTAACGGAAATGAGTACCAGACGCTTGTTCTGGGGTAAAGGCGGCCGTCACGCAGGGCTGACATCAAGTGCCGATTGTCTAGAAACAGTGGGAGCCTTAACCTCCCACTACCCCAAGGGCCTCCTGAGGCCTGTAGTGGGAATACTTTACTTTTACCTGTGAATTTATTTAATAATACTTTATTCTGCAGCATTAAGACTCGAGTTTAAAATACGTCGATATGGGCTAAGATATTACGTGCTGATATAATACTAGATATTTACAGTTTTTGTTTGTGGTTATGGTATGTGACAAACAACATAGCAAGTTGTATGTAACATGTGTCATACTTGATGTAGTCGTAACAAAAGTGAGAGAGGAAACGTTGAAAATGAGAGTTTACTGTATAACACCTGCTCCACAGACCGTGGTTTTACACTCGCCTCGAATTTGTCATTTGAAAATAACATATACGAATGTTATCCAAAACTCTAAACTAAGATACATAAGAAAATAACTAGAACAACCGAATATCAGACTTCATGATAGTTTAAAAATTGTAACAAAGTACATCCCTCAAAATGATTTTGAGAGCGTTAGAAGGCTCCGTATAACTACTTACAAAAATTGCCATTCTATGAAATTGTTTACCTACTCAAATGATTTCGAAAAAGAAAAACCCGTCACGCAGGAACTGCGTAAACTAAGCGAATTCATCAGCGAGTTTAATTTATCATCCGATTTTGAAATATATATATATATATATATATATATATATATATATATATATATAGGCCTACTATATAGCGCGGTAGTGCGTTTTTCGTACTTACAGCAACGGCGACCATGATTGAAAGTTAAGCTTCCTACATGTCGGATTCCCAACCTAAATAACTATACTGTAATAAAATAATTCTACTGTAATATTACATATTACAAACCTCGTGCGGGAAGTAAAACCACTGCCCCTCTATGTATACTACGTACAATGTGTATACAAAAAAGAAATATCCAAAAGGTAGTGTTAATATACATTATCATCATCATCATCACTCCAGGGATTAGGCAATTGCCCGTTCCGACTTCATATTGCATCAGCCCAAAGTCTTCTAGGTCTTCCAACATCACGCCTTCCTCTTGCTTGATAATTTCTGGCTAACAATGGATATCTCTCCTTACTCATTCCATCCATGTGATCAATCCATTTCTGTCTGTAATTCGTGACTTTATCCAATAAAGGCTGTACTTTCAATTCTTCTCTTATATCCTCATTTCTTATTCTATCAAGTCTTGTACATCCCTTGTCTTAGGAACCGCATCTCTGCCGCCTGTACTCTATCCTTCTGTCTTTTCACTGGAGCCCAAGTTTCACATCCAAACAATATTGTGGGAACCGCCATAACATTATACATTTTTATCTTGGTTTCTTTTCTAATTTTATTTTTTAATGTTCTCTGTATTGTTCCACACACCGTCTGAAATTTATTTATTTTGGAGTCAATATCTCTTTCCACATTGTAGCCAACATCACAGCCCAAATATTTGAAACTAGACACCTGCTCTATACTTTGATTTTCTAAAATAATAATATACATTATACGAAACAAATCGCTGCATGCTAAATTAACTGAACTTTATTTGAAACAATTTAAAACAATAAACGTGTACTTGCCACCATTTTATGACTGATCGGCGTCACGGCCTGCTGTAGTCTCAACTAATAAACACTATCCACACTGTTAACGTTTGTTTATAAAGAACGCAATTATTTCCAACATAGATGTTATTATTTTACTATTATTTATTATTTTGAAAACACCATCGCGCAAAAAATAATGTACAACGCACGTTTGTGAGGTGTTTTACAGAATCTCGGAACATTTCCTCGCTTCTGTAAAAACCACTTCCCAACCTCGCATCATAATATACTATATTCTAAAATTGGCGAAACTCTATATCTGATGCCAACTGCAGTGAAAACAATTCGTTTATAACAGTTATTACCTATTGTACATTGTTGATAATTTGACACACATTTAAATATTTTCAACTGAGTTATTTTTCATTATTTTAATTAAAAATATAGAATAAATGTAGTCAATGCATCAGGGTATATTGCGAAGTTAAGGGTTAATTAATTCGTATGGTATGCATTGCGACGAAACAAACATGGCGCCTGCTAGAGATGTTTTAATTTCGGGCTTCAGATGTGTACGTGAAACCCTAAATTAAAACATGATCGTATTTCTTTATTTTTGGATAATACATACCTCGTTTTATTTCAATATAATGTATTAAGTATCGTTGCTAAAAATCGAAAATTGCGACCGCCAGAGTGACGTTAACATTTTCATTTCAGGTTAACTCCTACTCCTAATGGTCCAATTTTGCTGGTTAATGAACTCGACCATATTTTTTGTTGATTGCTATATGCCGATTTTGCTTCCGATAAAACAAACCGTTAACCGACACACGCGCGCACACACACGCAGACACAAGCGCACATGTATGTGTATATATATTTTTTTTCTTAGATGGTTATCCATGTAAAACAAGTCGACGTATGAAGAAACCTGAAGTTTGTTACAACCGAACAAAATAACATATGCTATTTGCAAAGATAGAAGCAAAGGTTTCATAGCATTTGGAGCTCGGAAATTGGCAACATATATAAGAGAAACATTTGCGTTTAGATTGGAACTTGCCCAGATGACTCAGTCGGTAGAGCATTGGCCTGGAAAGCCAAAGGTCCTGGGTTCGAGTCCCAGTCTGAGTGTATAATTTTTCTCTTCAAATATGAAGAATAGCCTCCGCTGTTACCTGAGGATGTCTGTCACAGTCACAAACAAAACTTTGAAATAGTTTCGGGAATAAGACAAAGCCATTTCATTCGGAAAAATAATTATATGGGATACTCATAATGTATAACATAGCTGTGACACTATAATTTTATAATATTTCGTTGTTATTATACAGTTATTCTTCCCGCAGGAAAAATATTTCTTGAACTGCAGTCATTATTTCTCATGCTTTTATTCCACTCGCACATACAAATCAGCGTTACAGTTTCACACAGCGAAATATCCCAGATTTATAACCCCCGTGCAACCACATAACTTGCCATTTGCATTTCTGTTTTTATTTTAAACTTAAACGGAACAAACTTTACCCTCAAAATCTTGATTCTGTTCTACTCGTACATACTTCTATTAATTTTTCCTTGTAATCTTTTGAACAAGCAGCTATGGTGTATGGAAATTGCATTTTTCATTGCAAAAAGTAGAATTTTTAGCTAGTCTGGAAATTGGTATCACGTTTGCCATGGATTCAATTTTATCCGAAAATCTGGAGCGCCTCCAGAAGGGATAGTGACGTGCATTTCATCACCTCTCCTATCCAAATCTCATCCTCAACCTGCTCGTGGTGCAACCTGCTATTACAAATGAGGCTCTAAGGACCGAGTACTGGCGGTATAACCACATCACCTTAATGTAGAGGAAATGCTACATTAGTGGGAACCCCACAATAATACCCCTCTGGGCCAGCAACCCATTGGGCGAAAAAAATTACATTTGCTTTCAAGATATGAAAATGAAATTTTGCATATAATTGTAATCTAATCAGAAAAATAAAAATCAAAGCAATAATGAAACATTATGTTGGTTGACAGCATTTTGAATTGCATTGAATATTCAATTATTTGATTTCAATTAATATGCAACATGTTTGTCGCGTAGCATTAGTCCCTACTTTTTAATCCGGCGACTCGGTTCAATGGTTGGGGATCTTAAATGCTCGCCTTAGGCCTGGGAGTGTGTCTTGCAGGCCTCCTTGTATTAAAAGGAGAAAGAAAGTTAGAAGAATAAAGCAATGAAGAAAGTAACATGAAGGATAAATAGTGAAACGAAGGAAAGAGTGAAAAAAAAAGTAGTCGGTTAAGAGTACATTATGAAAATAATAAATAAATACATTTGTATTTACTTATTCTTAAGGGGATATATATGATAATAATTGAAATTAAGATAAAGCAAATAGGAGTTTCTTATTCTTCGTCTTTTTTCTTTCCATTTTTCTATAAAACTTAGGACATCATCCGTGGGATTTATAAGCTAACAACCTAGGCAGGTCTCTGCTGGGAAAGGAAAATTCCTTTCAACCAAACGTTAAACAGATTGTTATGGCCCGTCTCCTGTCAAGTGGTAGCAATATTATTTTATAGGCCGAGTACATTCAATGAGACGGGCTTAACATTAAAACAAGGTCAGGATTCACCTAACTTTGTAAAGGATAGCAAAAACTAAGGATTCAAAGACAGTCACATAAATAAAGTAAATCTAAAAACGAAAATATATATTTAACAAATTAAGAATAAGCGAAAAATGAAACCTAATAAACTTTAGACGTTAATCATTTACACTGGTTATAAAGAGATCTGATGCTAAGTTATTTATACCAAGAGTTGTTATTTAATATAATATGAAGTTATATGTTGAGTTTAGTTTGCATATCTAAGTCTAAGACAAATACTACTCTATGATTAAGTATAAACAAGTGCGAAGGCTTACGTTCGTCCATGATAGGCGACCTCGGCGTCGAGGACGCCCGCTGCAACCAGCCACATGGGGGTCAGAGCCATCTCCAACCCCCGACGAGTCTCATCTCGGGGTTTCAACCCCGAGGTTATATATTTTACTAAGTGGGTCGCTTTCACCTGACGTGGAAGCGTTAAGACTAACTTATCGTGCCGATACGTGATTGGTACACGTCAACCAATAATAATTTTAATAACCAAATATTTATATGGGATAATTAATGTTTAATCAAGCCTATAAACTTTGGATCATAACACAGATTTATAAAGGTAGGTCTACGGGAAGCTGTGGGTAGCAGGATGTCGGGACCACCATCAATGACAGCAACAATAGCGTACAAATAAGTTAGATATGAGTTATATCTGTTTTATTACTGGGGTAATTCTATTTTTTTTGCCAAAAGGAGACACGATTGTTACGTAATTACATTATATTCTTCATATGTGGCAAACGGAGAAAGAAAATGTATAAATTGAATCATGGAAATTGACGTTGAATAAATTTCGTTACATTATTTCAGTAAAATTGCGTATTTGTAACGCTCGTTAATAAAGTAAAACAAAATTATTGAACGTTTTATTACATGTATTATTGCATATCCAACCTATAGGGCTTACATTCTTATATAAAATAAATGTTCATTTTTATGCTATATTTTTTTTTTTTTTTCCTCTGTTCATCTATCTTTCTTCTTAAGTAATCCCACTACTGTAAAGGCCTTGGGGAAGTAGGAAGTTGTGGCTCCTTTTCTAATCAATCGGTACGAGGTATTAGTCGGGTTGTCAGTACTGTGTAACGATCGCTTTTACTTCCATAACATAAGTCTTCCATTAGAGGCTGAGTCGAAGCCAGGGCCATGTTGCTGTCAGAAGGTTTAGTCAATTTAAAAATCCTAATCCTACCGGGACTCGAACTTGCGGCGTTCCAGTTTGTAGCGTTTTGTTTCAACCAACTATGCTGCGGCGTGTCCTCGCCTTTCTTCTTACATTTAGTAATGAATTAAATGAAGTGATGATTATTGAAGTAGCATAAGGTAGGTAGGTAAGTAGTAGATCATATTTTATATAAGCACGCTACATAACTGATAACGCCATTAGTGTCACAATTCCAAGCTGGGCGTGAAGGCATTGAAAAAAGTTGTTCAGAGACCTCCTATTTCGTGATTGAAATTATTTTACGTGGAGATAATTTACGACATGTAGTTAACGGCTTTACTTTTCTTCCGAAGGAAGCCATGACTTGAATTTTTTTTATGGCCTGAAAAACACACACACATCATGCCTAGTTCCACCACGATTCTCTGAAACCCACGACGAGAATGCTAACCAATTATTTCACTGGGACGGACAAAAATGCATACACATGGTAGTTGATACCAGACGGTAGCCTAGGTTTTGACAACATCTCTAGTGATTCATTTTAAGATAGATACACCCACACCCACACTGAATGCTCAATTATTGATAATTGATTATTGACTACGCGATAATGATCTAGTACTAGTGCCTTGCAATTAAAGGAACATGATCTCAATTGTTCCCGGCCGATTTTGAACCTGCGAATCTTTATGGTGACCATTGTAGTAGAGGTGCCGTGATATTTGTTGTTTCGTTACAGGTCTAATTCTATTACTCTACAAAATTTTGGAGCCTAAGAAGCAATATTGCAATTTTAAAATATTTTTAGTAATTTTCAAACAATCCACGTTAAGTCTTATATATAAAAACCAATGTTTGTTTGTTTGTTTGTTTGCATTCTATGCGCGGCCATTCCGTTGATCCGATTTTGATGGGGTTTTTTGCAAAATGTTCAGAAGATTCTCGGAATGAACATAGGCTGTAAGAGAGTTGTGATATTCAACCCCTTCACCCCTAAAAATCACCCTTTGTAGTGAAAAATGTGAAATAAAGTCCCTATTTTGACGCTTAAATGGCTTACGCTGCCTAAACCATAACAAATACACCAAATTAATGTACACAGAATTGAATATCTCAAAAAACTCTACAAAAACGTCCGCGACAGCATACGTTTATCTTTTCCGGATAACTCACAATAACCATTTTTGTTTTTCATTGATGCCAAGAAGATAGGGATAAGTAGTTTCCCGGACAAGCGTGCTCTGCTATACTGTTCATCCGAGTGAGATGGGGCTTTCTGAAAAATGTTCAGGAGATTCCGGGGATGAACATAGGTTATAGGGGAGTTGTAATACTCAACCCCTTCACCCCTAAAAATCACCCTTAGTAGTGAAAAAACGTGAAATAAAGTTCCTATTTTGACGCTTAAATGGCTTACGCTGCCTAAACCATAACAAATATACCAAATTAATGTACACAGAATTGAACATCTCAAAATCTGTACAAAAAAGTCCGCGACAGCATATGTTTATCTTCTACGGATAACTCACAATAACAATTTCTGTCTTTCATTGATGCCAAGAATATCGGGATAAGCAGATTCCCGAATAGTGCACGGCTGGTGGTAAAAACATATTAGCATTTATTTATGAGTAGCAGCTCACGCCGGGTATTAGCTAGTTAGACATAAAAAAGTCATCCACCATTTTCCATGTTTAGTTGTGGCATAATATAGTTATAGTTCAAAATGCTCCCAGTGTATTAAGTATCGTAAACTAACCAAACATTCTGCTGCCTTTCTTCCTTATACATATTTTGGTGTTGGTAATGTTTACTGTATTTTAATTTAATTTATTAGTACGAAGTTAATGAAGTTACCTATATTAGGTGATATAGAGTGTCTGTTTTTAATCCTTAATGTAACATTATTATTGTGTGACATTAATATCCCTCGCTTGGATGACATTATTACTTTCTAGAGACCAAAGTTAAACTGAGGGGTTCATAGGTTTCCTTTTAAAGCCATTACGAGTGTTTTACTCCCTGCTGTTAGCAAAATGTCGTATGAATCTGCATTCACATGGAGTCTGAAAGCCTTAGGGGAGGTTTAAATGCAACGCTCATGGCCTTAACACGTATGTTACATTAGCTGCTTTGTAATGAGTAAGTATCTGATTTCTTTTTCAAAGTTTCAACTAGTGCTCGTACGTATCCAGTCCGGGTCTACAGATCTGTTGTCAGTTAATTCGAAAAATAGTCAAAATGAGTCAAGTTTTATGTGATCTTCTAACAAGCCTTCTATGCACTGTGAAGAAGTTGGTAACACAGAACTATACTATTTTTCGAGTTACACATAGTTTGTTTTTTGACATCTTGTAAGATCAGGTAAATATTCTCAGTTAAAAAACGATTCCCAGTCGGTCGCGGTGGGCTAGTGATAATGCTCCTTGTTTCTAGTTCCGAGGGACGCGAGTTCAAACCCTGCCGTGGTCAATGTATTTTTAGGATGGAGAAATCCAGGGAACAAGTCTTTCGGGAGGTACTTGAAGCCATGGCTCCCTAGTCTGAAGATTTTCAGGCTCGTAAAAGAACCATATTTTGACATGATAAGATAATGGAAGCAAATGACGACTGGGGAAATTAACTTAGGAAATATAGTAATAAAAACAGTAGCCTTTGCAGATGACCAGATTTTAATAGCAAAAACAGAGAACGAACTACAAAGAATGCTATATAAACGAAATGGAATATTAAAAAAAATACAACATGGAAATATCATGAGAAAAATAAAAAAAACAATGGCCTTCAAGGGCCCTCCTCCAGTTCGGATAATCTTAATAATGAACATGAGTTTAAAAAATACAGAAATGAGTACTAACTTACAGACTGTCAGTTTGTAATAAACATTTCACAAATTTCCCCTAATGTTCTCCATCGTTCTCTGTCCTCTGTGTCTTCATCCGTTACCAAATTCCCTCATACTCAAATTATATTATGTAATAAATAGTCTTAGCTAAATGGCCTTTTAGTGCGTTTGCTGCTTGTGGGGGCAGGTATGCGCGGGCGTGTGTGCATATGTGTTTTTTATCTGTTCTGTAGCTAGTTTTTTATTATTTATTGTACAAAGTGAGAGATTTTATTTATATATGAACCTTTTAAAGCCAAAATGCTGTAATGAAATCAAGGAAAAATAATCTGCGTTAGTGCTACAAATGAATTCTACCTGCTGGAATAGTGGTGTAACTCCTATCCCCAAACTGCTCCACAAATGACATCAGAAGTTCATGCAGTCAGCAGTGCTATCTATCTGTTGATAGCCAAAGTGGTGTAACTCCAGTTACTCTTTTTGTTCTACTGTCATGAATGCGACATGCTACTATTTGTGCGTATATTCTATAAACACACAACATGTAGAGCACCAACAGCAAAACACATTGTATTATAAAGCAATACATGTACAGGATGAAACCGGAACTGGAAAATGACATTAAATTTATTGAGCCTAGTTTTGAATGAAGACAACAACTTTGAAACAGTTGATCAAACGTTTACGATTAGTGGTCATTCTAATCTTCCGAACGACTTAAACGTTGGCTCAATTGAATTGTGCAGTAAGATTCAATAGATATTTGTCCTTCCGACTTATTTCAAGTTATGACGAAACCAAGGAAAAATAATCATCTCCATCTACTGTGATGTCTGGTGAAGAGTTTTAGGTAAGAAAATATTTAAAGAATCACTACTAAGAGAAAGCTTGATGAAGAAAACCATCCAGTTACATGGCTGAGGATGCACTGGATTAGGTATCGGAAATCCAATCCATTTACAATATTTTACAAGGATAACATATCTGATCAGCTATCATTTGTCAAGCTACACCTAATGAATATGTTAGTGATGATAATGATGGCCAGATGATGTTCGGAGACCGTTCGGGCCTTAAAGTTTTCTGATATTTGTCTAACAGACGAGGAAAAACCCCGAACAAAAAAAAATCACCCAGCAAACTTATATCGACCAGGGATTGAACCCGGGACCACTGCGTGACAAGGCAGCATACTACCTCGAGACCACAACGGTGGACCTTTTAAATAAAATTAAAAATATTATTTTTTGTTGATTATGCAAGTTCATTCTTGAAATATACCTTCAATGTGTGTAAAGCCAAGTGGTGTAAGTTACGTAAGTGCTTATAAATTACTTATAAAGTGGGGACAAGGGCAAAAAAGGAACATACATGAGCTAAAACAATCAATTTTGAACACATTTGGTGGGAAAATTATTGTTTGATAGTATTATCGAATTTTTAAACTACTATTCTACTAAAAGTCTTTATATCTTAAAACAATGTTTAATAGAGTTACACCAGTTTGGGTTTAAAAGGCTCATATATATATGCACTTGATCTTTTTTATGTATGTGTATAGATGTGTATTACTTGCATACATTGTTTTTATACCTTCTTTATATATATATATATGAGTGTATGAGGAGTCATGTATGTATCTATTTTTTTATATATTCGTATGTTTTTATTCTATTTTATTCATGGAACAAAATTTGCACATGCGGCCAAACAGGCTCTTGCGCACTGCGCAATGTAAATGAATTTCCTTTCTTTCGAAAAAAAAAATCAATCAGTTTCGTTACTACCCTAATTAATTTCTGTAGAATTATTCATCCGATTCCAGAAACAAAGTCTGAAGTACGATCTCGGTTTCACAATTTTTACGCGTCGTATTGTTTTTATAATGACAATCCGGCTGATTTCCATGAAGCTTCTCAGTAAGATGAATGTCTCCTGTAAGCGTTACGAGCGCTTCGCAGGACAAGGATGGTAGAAGGGCTGCTTCCTCTGAGCCTCCAAACATGCTCCTCTGGGTATCCACCCCCCCCCCAAGAGAGGGCTGCTTCTTCCGCTCTTCAAGCCCTACAAGTTTAGCTGTGCTATTCCTTATCGCCCTGTTGACCGTTGAAGACTTGACGAAGATGTGGCCGCCCAATATATAAAACAGGTGTCTAGTTTCAAATATTTGGGCTGTGATGTTGGCTACAATGTGGAAAGAGAAATTGACTCCAAAATAAATAAATTTCAGACGGTGTGTGGAACAATACAGAGAACTTTCAAAAATAAAATTAGAAAAGAAACAAAGATAAAAATGTATAATGTGATGGCGGTTCCCACAATATTGTATGGATGTGAAACTTGGGCTCCAATGAAAAAACAGGAGGATAGAATACAGACGGCGGAGATGAGGTTCCTAAGACAAGTTAAAGGATATACAAGACTTGATAGAATAAGAAATGAGGATATAAGAGAAGAATTGAAAGTACAGCCTTTATTGGATAAGGTCACGAATTACAGACAGAAATGGATTGATCATATGGATGGAATGAGTAAGGAGAGATATCCATTGTTAGCAAGAAATTATCAAGTAAGAGGAAGACGTGATGTTGGAAGACCTAGAAGACGTTAGGCTGATGCATTATGAAGTCGGAACGGGCAATTGCCTAATCCCTGGAGTGATGATGATAATGTTTTTTATAATAGTTATAAAATAACTGAATATCCGCAGAATAATCTGATTGTATTACAGCATTGCTTAAGTATGTACAATATTAATAAAATGTATGACAAATACGGACTGGTCAGTTTGTGTTGAAGTACAGATAGCGCCTGCATATATACAACCTTGCAACACGCATATGTACTTTACGCGTGATTTGTTTAATGACAGTTCTCTCGTCATGCACGAAATGGGACAAACTTTGACCCCGGAGTCAGTATTTCATGAACATTATTATAGAGAAAATGTTTGAATGCCACAGCTTACAATCCGGGTTATTGTACCAGTGTGTTCTATTAAAATAATGTATGCAGAGTGTAAATTAATAATGGCGACATATTTTCAGAAGTTCACGGATGTTGGCTGATTGAAACCTATAATCTCGTTGATTTTAATAAATTAGTGATTACCATTCTCTCTGGTTCGCGGGTTCAAAGACGGTCGAGGTCAGTTGATTTTTAAGTTCGTGATTATGGCTTCCTTAGGAAGGAAACTAAAGCCTAGAGTCCTTGTTGTAGATTCGCAGCATGCAAGAGAACCTCAAGCCTGAAATAAGAGGTAAATGAGCAAAATTTATCGGCCCTTTTACTGCCACATTTTAAATACAACGCTAAAGACATATATAAAGTAATATTTGTATAGGCCTATAAAGTATCTATCCCGCGCTGTAGTCGAGTAGTCTAATACATCATGCCTTGGCGCAGAGTTACGGGACATGCTCTGGTCCAAGTCTCCATAGTGGAAGAAAATTTCTCATAATATCGGCACAGTATAATACCTGTATCCACCTAGGATCTTGAAGAATTTGGGTAACTACAATAAGTAGCTGTTCCAGCTTGAGAAAAAAACAACTATAACGGTTGGGGGCTCGACATGTTGACTATATCTCACTCCTATACTGGCTGATAATCATAATTAAGTGGATGTGGGACCAGCAGCCAGGTGATAGGTCAAGGGCCAAGAATCTTTTTTTAGCCAATAGTTTTTTTTAAATAAAGATATATATGCCATTAAAAGTGAAATAATAAAATGTTAATAATTCATATTTTTTAAACTGAATAATTGAACCTTGGAGAAGTGGAAGAGAAAATCTTACGGTTTTAACTTCATCACATAGGCCTATAATAAAATTATCATCATGATCAATGATTGGATCACACTCGTAGAATGGAAAGTAATCTTTTTTTTTGGTTACCATATTCGCAACTTGTTCTCATATCCGTTCGGTTCCGTGTCGTAGATTTACATTACGTGACAAATAAAATCTGTAATTAGAAGCTTCTAAGCAAAACATGTTGATTTGTTTTATAATTGATGGAAAATATTTTCTTTCCCAAACTGTTCTACTAGAAATTAATATACTACATACATTATCTGAAGAACGTACTTAAAATTTAGTGCTAGTCGTGACTTTTTAATTGACATTAGTGTGTTTAATCTCGAGAATAGAACAGTATACTACTTGAGATGGTGGGTGTGGCTTTTCAGCAGTTGAAACACTCTTGAAGGTAAATTTTATGTTCGATATCAATAGGCGTGTTGTTTACAGAGTATGATTGTGATCGCAGCAACTATACTGCGTTATCTTGCATTGTGATGCAGTATCAGCGTTCATACACGTGTGCACCTCACAATTGCCATACCACCTTCAGTTCGAGGGATTCCGGAATCTCCTATAACGCTATGTGTATTGAATAAAATTAATTTTTGTGTTTACAAATGTATTTGATTCACATTTTCAGGAGATTTTAAACAAACCCGTGTGCAGTATCTATATATGGATTTCTAGTACTTACTTACTCATTGGCACTATCAAACCCGTAGGTTCATGGCCGCGCGGACATAAGCTCTCCATACATCCCTATCCTGAGCTAATGCTTTCCAATCATTCCCTGTATAATCTACTTCCCTCAAATCATAGTTAATGTTGTTCTCCCACCTCATTCTTGGTCTACCAACTAGACATTTTCCCTCTGGCTTTCCTACAAGAAGCTTCCATGCACGTCTTTCATTCCCCAATACGCGCAACATGTCCTGCCCATCGCAGTCTACGAGACTTAACTGTTCTTATTATATCCGGCTTCCTATAAAGACCATGTAGTTCACTGTTATTTAGTCTTCTCCATTCACCTGTCTGTTCATCTCTCTTTGGTCCAAAAATTTTCCTAAGAACTTTATTCTCAAATACTCGTAATCTCCTTTCCTCCCTTAAAGTAAGAGTCCATGTTTCGCACCCATATAATATAACTGGTAGAATAATAGTTTTATATATTTTCAGCTTAACGTTTTTTGAAAGGAGTTGGGACATCAAAAGTCTCTGCAATGTATAATAGCATGCATTTCCAGAATTGAGCCTATGTCCAATTTCTTTGTGCATCTCATTCCTATTTGTGATTATTGTTCCTAGGTAGGCTATTTGAATTCAGCCACTTCCTCAAAATTTCCCTCATTTGTCATTAGCTGTCCATTTCCATTATATAATGAATTTCTACGTGTGACCATATATTTAGTTTTACTGATATTTACTTCCAGTCCTAATTTCTTAGTGTTACTCAATAGTGTGTGCGTGTTCGCCTTTAGTATCTCCTCGCTATCGGCCAGTAGTAGGCCTACTGCATCATCAGCATAAACTAACAGCTTATTAATACCATTCAGTTGTAAGCCTTCCTCATTCTTTAAAGATTTAATGGCATGCTCTAGTACGAAATTAAATAGTAGAGGAGATAGTGCATCTCCTTGCTTCAACCCATTCTGGATTTCAGAAGTGTCTGAAAGCTGTTTGCCTACACGCACCCTACTCTTTGAGCCATTTAGACACATTCGTATAAGTCTAACTAACTTTTTAGGAATTCCGAACTCCAGCAGGATACTATATAACTTCTCCCTCTTAATTGAATCATATGCTTTTTTGAAGTCTACATATAGTTGATGTACAGTACCATTATATTCCCATTTCTTTTCTAAAATCTGTCTTATACTAAAAATCTGATCTGTTGTAGACCTGTTTCTTCTAAATGCACATTGATAATCTCCTAGAATGTCATCAATATAGGGAGTAAGTCTGCTTACTAATATATTTGTTAGAATTTTGTACGAAGTTGAAAGTAATGAGATGCCCCTGTAGTTGTTGCAATCAGTTTTATCTCCTTTCTTATAAATTGGTACGATAATTGATTCCTTCCATTCATCTGGAAGAGCTTCTTTTCCCAAATCATTCTAAGCAACCAGCGTATCTTGTCCATCAATTTTTCTCCCCCTGATTTTATCAGTTCTGCTGGGATCTCATCTGAACCTGATGCTTTATACATCTTCAATTTTTCAATCGCCATTTCAACCTCTAATGCACTTGGCTCTGCGACTAATTAGATTATATATTTTAAAAAAATGAAAAAATAGCAAAAAATGTATATAGCTGGAAATAACGTAGGCCTATATAATAATGTCTTGTCTTGTCAATATTTAATAATAAGATCACAAAAAAATCCCTCTACCCTAATATCTGTTATCAACTTTTTTTTAAATAACCAAACATGTTTTACTGCTGAATAGATTCTGCTAAAGCATGAACCTTATAAGTTGTAAGTAGTATTTTAATATTATCAATATAAGACACCAAGAAATACTGGATCCCCTTAAAACAATTAATATATAGATGCGAAAAGTAGACGGGCACATTATCTAGGGGAAAGGTAACCTCGAAATCAAACAATATTCAGATCAACTTACTAAACCATCTGAAGAGTGTATGTTACCGCTCATAGAACCATATAGAAAAGTGCCGGACTGAATTTACGGAAAACGACCTGGAAAGGTAAGAGGTTAAAACGAAAAAAAAAAATAAATAAATAAAATAACAATTTGGTGCTTGGAATATAAAAATGGGATCAAAAGATTTTATAATTCTCTCAACAAGAAAAAATGTATTGATATATATATATATATTTCCGAAACAAGGAAGAAAGGAACAGGAACAATAAAGGAATCATATCATATACCGCATATTGCGATAAAAGTAAGAGAGTAGAACAAAAGCTGGAATGGTATATACGTAGTAAATTTGAACAAAATATAGAAAATGTAGAATATTGCCAATTAAAAGATAATTATAATTAAATTGAATTTCAAAGGAAAAATGCTCCAAATACTAAGTGTATATGCTCATATTAGTTACCCAAAAAAGAGAGAGAAAATGTGTTATGTAGAATTGTAGGAACAGGTAGACGAATTCTCTTAATGATCACTGTATGGTATTAATTCGAGATCTTTATGCTAAGGTCGAAATTAAAAAAAAAATACAGGAATTCATTAGTATTTTAATGAAGATACTTATGATGATAATGGTGATATGTAACCTTCATAAGAAATAGATGCAAAATCATTAAATGCCTTGCCCTAATAATAACTTTCAGGAAGCTTACTCTCAAATAAATAGTAAATGTTAGAACATTGAACTCAACAAATGCGAGAACAGGTTAAATGCTACTACTTAGCAAAATTATATGAACATGAAAAGGAAACGAGAAAAGAGTACAACTCCTGTTGAGAAATTTAATGTAGAATCATTGGACGATGAAACAACAAAAATATTGCATTTACAGCGATTACAACAAAAGAAAATAGAAGAAAATCGCATTAAAATAGATGATACTATGGAAACAGCATGAAATAAGTTTCAAATAAATATTCTGGGTGTAGCGAAAGAAGCAGTGAATAAACATACAATAAAGAGTAACGACCAAAGAAGAACACACCATGGTTTCCAGAGAGAGTTGAACAAATAACAGAAGAGAAGAAGAAAGCTTACCTGAAATTTAGAAACACACAAAAAACAGAAGATAAAGAAATTAGAAATGAAACAAATATGAAAATTAAAAAAAAAATGAAAATTGGGAAAATGATTTGTGCTGAGCTCAGAGGAAAGCAGCTATGGAAATTATTTAAAAAAATAACATGAAGGACTAATACAATAACAAAGGATTAATACAACAACATAAAGGATTAATACAACGACATTAGGATTAGTGCAACGACACAAAGGATTAGTGCAACGACAAAAAAGAATTAGTGCAACGACATAAAGGATTAGTGCAACGACATAAAGGATTAGTGCAACGACATAAAGGATTAGTGCAACGACATAAAGGATTAGTGCAACGACATAAAGGATTAGTGCAACGACATAAAGGATTAGTGCAACGGCATAAAGGATTAGTGCAACGGCATAAAGGATTAGTACAACGGCATAAAGGATTAGTACAACGGCATAAAGGATTAGTACAACGGCATAAAGGATTAGTACAACGACATAAAGGATTAGTACAACGACATAAAGGATTAGTACAACGACATAAAGGATTTAGTACAACGACATAAAGGATTAGTACAACGACATAAAGGATTTAGTACAACGACATAAAGGATTTAGTACAACGACATAAAGGATTTAGTACAACGACATAAAGGATTTAGTACAACGACATAAAGGATTTAGTACAACGACATAAAGGATTTAGTACAACAACATAAAGGATTTAGTACAACAACATAAAGGATTTAGTACAACAACATAAAGGATTTAGTACAACAACATAAAGGATTTAGTACAACAACATAAAGGATTTAGTACAACAACATAAAGGATTTAGTACAACAACATAAAGGATTTAGTACAACAACATAAAGGATTTAGTACAACAACATAAAGGATTTAGTACAACAACATAAAGGATTTAGTACAACAACATAAAGGATTTAGTACAACAACATAAAGGATTTAGTACAACAACATAAAGGATTTAGTACAACAACATAAAGGATTTAGTACAACAACATAAAGGATTTAGTACAACAACATAAAGGATTTAGTACAACAACATAAAGGATTTAGTACAACAACATAAAGGATTTAGTACAACAACATAAAGGATTTAGTACAACAACATAAAGGATTTAGTACAACAACATAAAGGATTTAGTACAACAACATAAAGGATTTAGTACAACAACATAAAGGATTTAGTACAACAACATAAAGGATTTAGTACAACAACATAAAGGATTTAGTACAACAACATAAAGGATTTAGTACAACAACATAAAGGATTTAGTACAACAACATAAAGGATTTAGTACAACAACATAAAGGATTTAGTACAACAACATAAAGGATTTAGTACAACAACATAAAGGATTTAGTACAACAACATAAAGGATTTAGTACAACAACATAAAGGATTTAGTACAACAACATAAAGGATTTAGTACAACAACATAAAGGATTTAGTACAACAACGTAAAGGATTTAGTACAACAACGTAAAGGATTTAGTACAACAACGTAAAGGATTTAGTACAACAACGTAAAGGATTTAGTACAACAACGTAAAGGATTTAGTACAACAACGTAAAGGATTTAGTACAACAACGTAAAGGATTTAGTACAACAACGTAAAGGATTTAGTACAACAACGTAAAGGATTTAGTACAACAACGTAAAGGATTTAGTACAACAACGTAAAGGATTTAGTACAACAACGTAAAGGATTTAGTACAACAACGTAAAGGATTTAGTACAACAACGTAAAGGATTTAGTACAACAACGTAAAGGATTTAGTACAACAACGTAAAGGATTTAGTACAACAACGTAAAGGATTTAGTACAACAACGTAAAGGATTTAGTACAACAACGTAAAGGATTTAGTACAACAACGTAAAGGATTTAGTACAACAACGTAAAGGATTTAGTACAACAACGTAAAGGATTTAGTACAACAACGTAAAGGATTTAGTACAACAACGTAAAGGATTTAGTACAACAACGTAAAGGATTTAGTACAACAACGTAAAGGATTTAGTACAACAACGTAAAGGATTTAGTACAACAACGTAAAGGATTTAGTACAACTTAGTACAACAACGTAAAGGATTTAGTACAACAACGTAAAGGATTTAGTACAACAACGTAAAGGATTTAGTACAACAACGTAAAGGATTTAGTACAACAACGTAAAGGATTTAGTACAACAACGTAAAGGATTTAGTACAACAACGTAAAGGATTTAGTACAACAACGTAAAGGATTTAGTACAACAACGTAAAGGATTTAGTACAACAACGTAAAGGATTTAGTACAACAACGTAAAGGATTTAGTACAACAACATAAAGGATTTAGTACAACAACATAAAGGATTTAGTACAACAACATAAAGGATTTAGTACAACAACATAAAGGATTAATACAATTAACGAAGAAACGTGGAAGCAGTATTTTACAAATGTATATAAACCCTAATAGGGTGGATTGAACAAGGAAGTTAATATAGAACCAGGAAAAGAAGACATCTTGGTAACAAAGGAACAGGTAGAATAAGCAACAAAAGAACTAAAAAGAACTAAAATACCAAGAATCAATTTTTTTTAAATTTGGAGGCAAAAGACTTACAGAAAAATACTAAAACGTTTAATTTGGTTAATAAATAATTAGTAATTCATCAGGAATGGAAAACGTGTATTACAATACCGATATTTAAAAACGAAATAAGCAAGATTCAGAAAATTATAGAGAGATCACTGTACAAAAATTATCAGTAAGATATTTAATTAAACAGTTCAATGATATATTGAAATAAAGGAAGAACAACAAAGTTTCAGAAAAAAAATATAAGTATAATAGATTACATTTTATGTTACGACAGTCGACAAAAGCTGTTGAATGTAGAAATCCTGTTTATTTATGCTTCATTGATTTTTCAAAAGCATCATATCGGTTCGACTAAAAGTATAATTGAAATTTTAAGATAAAACAAAGTTCTAAGAGAAGTGATAAAATTAATTCAAGAATTGGATATTAACATAGTGACAAAAATACACATTAATGGGAAAATAACAGATTAAATAAGTTGCACCACATGTATCAGAGAGAGACTCAATCAAGTCCCCTACTTTTTAATTTTGTTATGGGTAAATTAATATTTAATATTAAAATGTGTGATTTTTTATCTGGATATTTGATGGGAAATGAAAATTTTATTGTATTATTCTATGTATACGATGCAGTTTTGATGGCCAGAATAGATGATCTTCAAAAACTACTACATAGATATGTAACAGCTGTAGATAATATACTATAGCAGTATCAATTAATAAGAAAAAATTGTATGTGCTTATCTAAAGATCCAATAAAATGTAAATTGTAAAACAACGGCAGAATTGTTGAACAGATGCGTTTTAAATGTTTAAGGGTAAACATAACTAGACGTAATACGTGGAATAAGAGACCAGGTATATACAGCCTCCAGAATATCGGATTGCTTAAAATATGCCATATGGAAAAATGCATATTTTTAATACTGAAAGTAAAATAAAAAAATATATAACCGCAGTAAGACTAGTGATGACATATGCTGCTGAAACTAGGACACAGACGCGATTAAACAAAATAAGAATACAGCAGAAATGGACAGATTATGAGCCATAGTAGGTAATATCAAATTAGGTTGGGAAACGAAGATATGAGACAACAATGCAATATAATATACATAAAAAAATGTATACTAGTAGTAGTAAGCCCTAGTGTCACTCAATAAGAATTAGAATTATCCCCCTATAGGGGAGAAATTCAACCATACTAATTTAGTTTCACTTGTTTTCGGATAGATGTCATTAATTGGCCCGTGGTCAGCGTTCCGCCTCATAGTGACATCTAGGAAACCATGGTAGTACTAGGATGGGAACATTCGGTAAATTTTGCACTGAGCCTGAAAATCTTCAGATACGAGACTGCTTTCTTCTATTCTTCTCCATGTCCGTCGCCGTGGCATAGTCGGCAGAGTCCCTACCTTCCATTCCGGCGACCCGGGTTCGATTCCCGGCGGGATAGGGGATTTTAAATCACCTTGGGTCTGGGTGTGTGTCCTGTCTTGTGTTTGTATGTGTGAATGAGATAAAAAGGTTAACGAAGGTAAAACAAAAAGGAAGAACAGTGTAAACGAAAGAAAAAAAAAGACTCATATAGGAAACCAAAGTAGTATTAGGATGGGAACATTTGGTAAATTTTGCACACAGCATGAAAATCTTCAGAATTCGAGGCGCAGGGTTTAAAGTCCCTCCCGGAGGACTTGCCCCATCTAAAATAATAAATAAATAACCACTAGCCCACAGCGGCCGATATAGAAACTAGAAAAAATATGTATGTATATTTGTATCCAAGAGGCAAAATAGTTGTCGGCAGATAGAAGGGGGAAAAAAAAGAATAATCTCTATATGATGATAAACAGTCATGAGGCTATAAAGAAAAATAAAGTTTTCTAATACAATTTTTGAAAGATTTCTATTTGGCTATATGAAACTGCCCATCTATTAGACTGGCAATATTAGAATTAACTAAATACTGGCACTATCGAACTCGTAGGTTCATTGCCACGCGGACATAACTCTCCATATATCCCTATCCTGAGATATTTTTCAATCATCCTCAGTGTAATCTACTTCCTCAAATCATGGTTAATGTTATTCTCCCACTTCATAATTAGCCTAACTACTGGACACTTTTTCTCTGGTTTTCCTTCAAGAAGTTTCCATGTTTCTCTTTTATTCTCCACTCGTGCGACATGTCCTGCCCATCAAGAAGTTTCCATGTTTCTCTTTTATTCTCCACTCGTGCGACATGTCCTGCCCATCACAATGTACGAGTCTTAACTGTTCTTATTGCATCTGGTTTCTCATGAAGATCATGTAGCTCACTGTTATGAAAGTCTTCTCCATTCGCCTGTCCATCTCTCTTTGGTCCACAAAATTTCCTAAGAACAGTATTCTCATTACGCCAATGCCACGAGAGAACCGAGAAATGCCGACATGACAACCTGGGACATTGAATAGGAAACAAAAAAAAAAAACTTGAATTCTCATCAGTTATGCGACCGAATATTCGTCTTCGGATCCCATTTTAGAATGTATTCTTCCTTTAGGAAAATTATTTTTTAATGCCCCAGGTTGTCCTTTTTGGACATTTCTGGTGCTCTCTTAGTGTTCTCTCCTGGAATTGGCGTAATTTTAACCCACTTCTGAGGTTGGGGCGCCTGGAAGGCGGAGTTACGTTGCCCCGATGATACGATGGGTGATGATAGTGGTGCGCCAGGAGAGTCCTTAATCCTAAGCTTAACCTATGATGATGGATTGGAGTGATTGCGATTGTCGAAACATAGTTATATAGATATCGGGGACCGTTTTGGGCCTTAAAGTTTCCTGACAGTTGTCTTACAGGGGGTATAAACCCCGATAAAAACCTCATCACGATGAAATTGTGCCGGGACTGAGGATCGAACCCGAGCCCGCTGGGGCTTGGTACGAGTCAGCACGCTCCCGCAGCGGGGTGGGCAGGAAAATTATTTCATCATCATCACTCCAGGGATTAGGCAATTGCCCGTTCCGACTTCATAATGCATCAGCCCAACGTCTTCTAGGTCTTCCAACATCACGTCTTCCTCTTGCTTGATAATTTCTTGCTAACAATGGATATCTCTCCTTACTCATTCCATCCATGTGATCAATCCATTTCTGTCTGTAATTCGTGACTTTATCCAATAAAGGCTGTACTTTCAATTCTTCTCTTATATCCTCATTTCTTATTCTATCCAGTCGTGTACATCCTTTTACTTGTATTAGGAATCTCATCTCCGTCGTCTGTATTCTATCCTTCTGTTTTTTTTCACTGGAGCCCAAGTTTCACATCCATACAATATTGTGGGAACCGCCATAACATTATACATTTTTATCTTGGTCTCTTTTCTAATTATATTTTTGAATGTTCTCTGTATTGTTCCACACACCGTCTGAAATTTATTTATTTTGGAGTCAATATCTCTTTCCACATTGTAGCCAACATCACAGCCCAAATATTTGAAACTAGACACCTGTTCTATACTTTGATTTTCTAAAATAATTTTGGATCTCACTGGATCTCTTCCTCTAAAAGCCATGGTCTTCGTTTTCCTTACAGAAATCTTTTAGATCGTATAATTTACATATTTCATTTAATGCATGCATTGATTTCTGTAAGTCGTCTTCATTTTTCTGTATTATGATTACATCATCAGGAAATAGAAGATTATTTATGCACACTTTATTATCCATTCTTATTCCTGGATTCACTAAAACTTTCCATTTATTTAAAATATCGTATATATATATACATATATTGTATATATATATTATATATATATATATATATATGTATCATATATATTTGTATATATCTGTATATATATATATTATTGTATATATATGTATAGAGGTATATCTATAGTATATAGTTATATATATATATTATATCATATATATATATGTATTATATATATGATATGTAATTATATCATATATATATGTATATGTATATATATACATGATATTTTATCTAAACATATATATAATATATATTGTATATATATATATATCTGTATGTATATATATACTAACATCTTGTCTGGTATTTATATATCTATATTCATAGTATACATTCTCTCTCTCTCTCTTCGCTCTCTATCTTCTCTCTCTCTCGTTCTCTCTCTCTTCTCTCTCTCTTTCGTCTCTCTTCTCTCTCTCTCTTCTCCCTCGTCATTCTCTCTCTCTCTTCTCTCTCTCTTCTCTCTCTCTCTTCTCTCTCTCTTTCTCTCTCTCTTCTCTCTCTCTTCTCTCTCTCTTCTCTCTCTCTCTTCTCTCCTTCTTCTCTCTCTCTTTCCCTCTCTCTCTTCTCTCTCTCTCTTCTCTCTCTATCTCTCTCTTCCCCAAAGTGGGTGATAAACTACATCCTTGTCGTAATCCAGTATTTACGATGGTTCCATGGTATCTTTACCTTGTCGTGGTGGAGTGGCTTGTGTGCTTAAATGATCCTGAGAGCTATGCCGGCGGTAGCATTGCTGCCGATAGGGTTACCCATGCCGGACTGGTCGAAGGTGATAAGCCAGACGAAATAAGTACCTTGGTCGAAAGAGTGACGATCTTTCACCGTAAAAATACAACCGTCAAGAAATGCGGACATGGGTTCAACTGGGGTAAAATTTTCCGGAGATCAAATAGTCCCCCATTCGGTCTCCGGGCGGGGACTACTTCAGGGAACCCATGCCAAAGGCTCAAACACAGGGACATGTTCCTAGGAACATGGAATGTTAGGACTTTACCATTAGCACAGGATAGGGATGTATGGAGGGCTTATGTCCGTGCGGCCATGAACCTACGGGTTCGATAGTGCCAGTGAGTAAGTAAGTAAATAAAATAAATAAATTAAAAGTATAGTCTACACAAATAAGAATGATATTAATAGCGATGAATAAAGCATGGCGTGGGAATAATGCAGTGCACTTACTAATAAATTTAACAAGTAGGTTAGGCGGCCGCCTGTTGTTCACCATGACACTGACTGACAATTCCAGATGAACACCAAGATAACTCCACACACGTGTTGCCAAAGTACACGTGTACTCTCACTCTCTTATAAACTAAATCGCAATCGTGCTCTAAGATTTTTACAAACTAATTCAAAATTAAGGGATGGTAAAATGGCATACAGTGCGCGTACTTACTAGTTTCAACCGAAATCCTTTCATCTTCACGTTATCAAATATGACATAGAATTAAAATCTTAAATATGTACAACATACTCATTTTAATTACACTTTCGATGTAACATTTTTTATTTGTATGCATATTTTAAATTTTTGCATATCTCTTTGTGCCTAAAGTTTAATTTTTCTTCTCCACTCACCCCTATCCATTCATTCCATTGTCCTCTTGTTCTCATTCCAATTCTTATTTCTTGCATATCGGATATGACATATTTTGTAATATACAGAGTGTCCCATTCAAACCTCCCATATTTTAATTAATCAAAACTAACACATTATGCGGAATTATGAAATGAGGCCGGTATTAAACGAAACGGAAACTCAAAGAATTTCCATTGCCACACACTAAAACACCTCTATATGTGCACCATTAGTAGCACGAATATATCAAGTCTGTATTCGATTTCGTGCCACGTTCTATGTCCATTGGTACTGTTGCAGTTGTGTCAAGCATACGGGTTCGTAAATCATGAAGATATTGTACTGGAGTCGGAAACACACGGTCTTTTACATACCAGAAAACAGTTTGTGCTCGTTGCTGAGGAGTCTCCATTTTGATTTGTCATTACTGTCCAACATGCGACAGATGAATTAACTGCAACAATGAAAACAAAACTTCTTTGAGTTTCTCTTTCTTTTAATACCAATCTCGTTTCATAATTCCGCATACTTTGAGAGTTATGATTAATTAAAATCTGGAAGGTTTGAATGGGATACGGTGTATTTCGTATACTCAACCCAGTTTTATAATATTTTCCAAAATACTTTTTTTTTAACTTAGGCTAACTGATATACAAACTGAACATGTTTTAGTCTATACTTTATAATAATGTTAAAATACTTAGATATATTATATATTTTTAAAGTAACTAACACATTGGCACTGTCGAACCCGGATGTTTATTTCCGCATAGATATACCCTCTCCATACGTATCCATAATCTGAGCTAATTTTTCAAATCATCCCCTGTATAATTTACCTCCCTAAAGTAATGAGTAATGATATTCTTTAATCTTAATCTTGACTACATACTGGGGGGGGGCACGCCGTAGCGTAGTGGTTAAGGCACTGCGCTACAAGCCGGAAGGTCGAGGGTTCGAGTCCCGGCGGGGTCAGGATTTTTAAACTGACCCAAACCTTCTGGCGGCACTATGGCCCTGGGGTCGACTCAGCCTCTAACTGAAATGAGTATCAGACGCTTGTTCTGGGGTAAAGGCGGCCGTCACGCAGGGCTGACAACCCGGCTGACATCAAGTGCCGATTGTCAAGAAAAAGTGGGAGCCTTAACCTCCTACTACCCCAAGGGCCTCCTGAGGCCTGTAGTGGGATCACTTTACCTTTACATACTGGGTGGTTACTCTCTGGTTTTCCTACAAGAAGATTCTATGCTGGTATTTTATTTCCTATTCGTGTCACATGTCCAGACTGCGATGGGCAGGGCATTTGGCACGAATGGCAAATAAAAGACGTACATGGAAGCTTCTTGAACGAAAACTAGAGGGAAAACATCCAGTTGGTGGACCAAGAATGACGTGGGAGAATAACATTAAATATGATTTGAGGGAGGTAGATTATACAGAGGATGATTGGAAAACATTAGCTCAGGATAGGGATGTATGGAGAGCTTATGTCCGCGCGGCCATGAACTTCCGGGTTCGATAGTGCCAGTGAGTTAGTCACATGTCCTGCCCTCCCAGTCTATGGAACTTAACTGTTACTATCTCATGTGGTTTCCCATAAAGATCAGGTACCTCATTGTTATATAGTCCCCTCCATTCGCTTGTCTTTTTCTCTTTTAATATCACTGAGCAACAAAAAAGAAACTTTTTTTTGTCTCAGAAAGAAAAATATGTGATTGTGATAGTATGTTTTCTCCTGAATTCAAATATGATATCGGTTTTTCTCCATCACCCAAGGTTTCCGAGAGACAGGAATTTATAATTTCAAACATTTTAATATTTTCTACATTCGTAACTACACAATATTCGAACATTCGGACTCACCTAGAAAGTAAGAAATGACGATTTTCTGCTGTATTTCGCCTGTGGAACATCCCTCTTGATGGTCCAACAATAATCAGCCTTGATCCCTCTTTTCCATAGCTGAAATCTCCTGATGAAAGTGTTCCCCATTTTATTTTACATTGGACAAATGGACGGAAAAAGTTTATTAAAAAATAATTATTTAAATACATTAATTGAAATTGAAATAAAAAAAATGTGGGCGATGGAGAAATTCCGAATATATATTTGAAAACACGATAAAAACTGCATTTAAGTACAACTCTTGGTACTTGAGAGACAAAAATCATGTCGACCAGTGTATTCTATAATACTGTTAAAATGTAGGCTACCTTAGATTAATACATGTTATTCAAATAAATATACAAATACATTTTACAATACAACACACATTTGACTGTAAATTTCTTGTATAACGCATATTACATTTTTAAACTAATCTGATACATACTTACTTACTTACTCACTGGCACTATCGAACCCGAAGGTTCATGGCCGCGCGGACATAAGCTCTCCATACATCCCTATCCTGAGCTAATGCTTTCCAATCATTCCCTGTATAATCTACTTCCCTCAAATCATAGTTAATGTTGTTCTCCCACCTCATTCTTGGCCTACCAACTGGGCGTTTTCCCTCTGGCTTTCCTACAAGAAGCTTCCATGCATGTCTTTCATTCCCCATACGTCAACATGTCCTGCCCATCGCAGTCTACGAGACTTAACTGTTCTTATTATATCTGGCTTCCTATAAAGACCATGTAGTACATTGTTATGTAGTCTTCTCCATTCACCTGTCTGTTCATCTCTCTTTGGTCCAAAAATTTTCCTAAGAACTTTATTAACTAATCTGATAGCATATTTAATAATATTGTTCAAACATCATAAATGTACTGTGCTACGGCCAGTGAAGAACTAGAGCATTGTTAACTGCTTGTTTCTGCCATTTGTCCCATGATGCCGCTAACCGCTTTCAATTTCGTATTCCCGACCATTGCCTACTTGAGTAATAACATAGACAATTTGGTTCTCTATGGTAGACAATGCCCCAGCTTACGTAATGCAGGTCATTATGTTATCCAGCCATCAATCTCTTCGGGCGTCCCGCTGATCGACTTCGTACCGATTGTTCAAGCATAACACAAATGTTGCAATATTATTCATATTTTATATGCAGTTTTAATGTTGAATATAACACCAATTTTATAATATTCATATAAAGCACGTACTATCATTATTGTTGAAATATGGTATAGACGCTGAATTGGAAAGAAGTAATAGAATTTCAATACTGTTCAAATATAGGACAGAAAGCACATTTTTCACAATATTCAAATATAGTCAACACTTTTGAAATTCATATGAAGCACAGTTGAGGTTATGTAATAAGATGTTAAATATAAAATTGGTACTTGGTAAGTCAGTCGTCCTCAACTAAATTATTAAATAGTTTCAATATGGAGGCCTTTCAAAATCAATGTTTCATCTTCTCCATTTTAACTGGTACTGATGTTGTTGTACAGGTTGTACAACGGGTTTATGTCTGCAGGTGTGTTTTCGTTGAGTGGGTCTGTATTCTTTGTTTCTTTTAGAATCTCTATATCTTCAAGATATAGATTCTAAAAGATAGAGATTCTAAAAGAAGCAAAGAATACAGACCTTCTCAAGATATAGAGAATCTAGAAGAAGCAAAGAATACAGACCTACTCAAGATATAAAGATTCTAAAAGAAGCAGAGAATACAGACCTACTCAATGAAAACATACCCGCAGATATAAACCCGTTGTAAAACATCAATACCAGTTAAAATACAGAAGATGAAACATTGGTTTTGAAAGGCCTCCATATTGGAACTATTTAATAATTTAGTTGAGGACAACTGACTTACTAGGTACCAATTTTATATTTAACATCTTATTCAAATATAACTTTGCATTTACTAGTTATATGGTAAATTGTGAGTAATGAATTCTTAGTTGAGCACTTTCTGTGACATTAGGGCCTATATCTCGCACAGATACTACACCTCTCGCGGAGCAATACTTAAACCGGGTTCAATATTTTTCCACTTTCAAAAATGATGTTCCAAAGAAAAGTATAAGTTGTAAGTTGTAGTGGACTAAAAACTATGTGGTGATAAAAGTTAATGAGATACCACTTAAGACCTTAGTAGACCCCATAGGATTATTGGAGGATAAGACTCCCACCTTTGTAGAAAGTGAGCTTGGGGTGCCCATCTTGTACACAGTTTGTGTGTCAGATATTCCAACTCCTAACCGAATCCAAATAGCTTCCTTTGCTGATGACACCTGATATGTGTATCATCAGACACTTTTCCGATTACTAGAACGACGTATCCTAGTGCTACAATCGGCACTAAATACCATCCACTCCTGGCTTCGTCTCTGGAACATCAAACTTAATGTAAATAAAACAAAAGCTGTTTTATTTACTAAATCCAGTAGTGAAGCCCAGTCCGACTCACCTTGGGAGCCCATCAATTGACCCTTGAGACTTCAGCCAAGTATCTTGGAGTCCACTTGAACTCGAAGTTAACTTTCAAAATTCATATTAGATATCTTCTTCACCAATCTAATGCGGCAATTGCCATGCTCTATCCATTTTTCAAGTCGCCTACATTGTCATCTCGGATCAAGCTAATCCTATATACAGCTGTGATCCGAAGCATGCTGCTATATGATTGTGTAGCCTGGAGCATTCTCGATGCTTGCCACAGAAATAAAGTACAAATAATTCAAAACAAATGTCTAAAAATCATATTTTCGGCCCCGCTATACACGAGGATCGCACAGCTACACAACTTAGTCAGTATGCCATATATTGCGACCCAAATTAATGACAGAGTGGAACACATGTTCCAAACAATACAAACTCATTCGAACCCTATTGTTCGCAATATAGGACACAGGCTACAGCAGCGTGCTGTCCATAAAAACATATTTACCAGACCTCCATGATGGTCCAGATAAATGAAATGAGAGCTCTGCTACAGCTGGAGTAGAGTGGCTCATTCCACTTGGTCAGTTTCGGACTCTCTGCTTGTCTGACCAGTGGTTTCCGATGCCCTACTCTAGAGAGGAAACACCTCATTTCATCAACAGAACTCCAATTACACACATTTATTAAATAAAATTACAGAAATCCATTAAAACAATACGCCGCTAACTAGTGACAAATGACGAAAAACCACATAACGATAGCCACAAAGGTATTAGCCGCCAGGGAGCTACAACTGGTTCCAAACGCGACACACTGGGCGGCACTATACGCCGCCAACACATAGGATAGGATAGGCTTGGGGTGAGATGTCAGCCCTGGGCGACGACGCTTTTATCCCCAGAGTCCGATACTCATTTCCGTTAGAGACTGAATCGGCCCCAAGGGCCATGTGCCGCTAGAAGGTTTAGGCCAATTAAAAAATCTGACCCCATTGGTAATCGAACCCTTGACTTTCTGGTTTATAGCTTATTGCCTAAACTCACTACCATCAAACGTTTCCCATTAGCAACTAGGTATTCTCAAAAATGCGTCTATAAAGTTAAATATTTGTTAGTGCATCTTATATTGGTTCCCTTTGTATACAGTGTTGTTATACCAGTAGCGGTGTCATGTTTGATCTCTGATGCATGAAATGAATGTGGTGCAAATTTCACAAGTGACCAGCTGCTAATAACATTCCACAAAAACATAGAACACAGCCCATTCATGTCTTCATCAATTAACGTACACATTGAAAATGCTGTGTACCACATGTGTAACATGAGAAACACTGAGCTCTTTGTCACTCTTAACATAAACTGCTTTTCATACACAGCAACTTACTCTTCTTCTCTAGTGTCTTGGATATAGTTGAGACCATGGGGCTCTTCTACAAAAATGTGGTCTAATAAACTATTTATTACAAGTAAATATTCTTAAAAAGTGTAGAGCTGTAACTTTTTTCTCCACAAAACGATGCTAAGTTATAATTCATCCCTAGAGCTTTAAAATATGCCATGCCCACTTTTGGTTAATTTAAAAATGAGCAACTTTACTGATAGCTCAAGAGTATATTCATGTTTATAATTGTAATTCTGCCCGAGTGCAGGTCTTTCGCAGCAAACATAGCATTTTCAAGCTATTCTTTGCAGCTTTACTATGTAGAGAATTGTAGGCGTGGTAGTTTCCCGTTGCTTTCCACACCGGCGAAGGATGGTGATGATGATGGCCGGATGATTTTCGGGGACCGTTGGGCCCTAAGCTTCCTGAAATTTGTCTTACAGGTGAGGAAAAACCCCGAAAAAACCTCACCCAGGAAGCTTGTCCCGACCGGGAATCGAACCCGGGCCCGCTGGGTGACAAGGCAGCATGCTACCTCGAGACCACGGCGGTGGATATATATATGTCTTCTTCTTCTACTACAAGGTTTAGGCTATGCAGCCTGTTCTGGCGAAGTTAAAAGTGGAGTCCATCTTCTACGTGGTCGGCCAACATCTCTTGTTCCTCTGGGATTATACAGGAAGGTTCTTTTTGATATTCTTTCGTTGTTCATTCTCATTAAGTGTTCTGTCCATTTCTTATTATTTTCGCTGATTTTATCTTCATTTATATATATATATATATATATATTGTGTGTGTAATTTAAACCAGTAATGTAGAATAAAATGCAGTTTTCACAAAATATGACACAGTGGACATGACCCATTTTAATTCTCATGGGCTCAATTTTATTCAACATCATTAGCATGACCCGGATTTTGATTGCATGTTATCTTTAAAGTGATGCATCCTAGATGTTGCTAACTTGTACATAAATCCTAATCATAGCCCTCGGATTATAGATATGTGTATTTATTAGATAATTTTTTGTCATTTTAGTCTATTTTTTATTGTAGGTAATTTTTAATTTTGTCATTATTTTGCCGTTTTTATGACTTCTATTTTATTATTCTGTATATTAATTATTTTTTCATTGAATTTGTTGACATAAATTACCTTTTCAATCTGTTAATGAGTACCAGCGGTCAATTATCCGCAGTTTTATGCCATTGCTGAACTTTTTTTTATTTAACGACGCTATTTAACAGTTAAGGTAATTAGCGTCGCAGTTGAATCAATTTTACTTCATTATTTTGTCATTTAGACCTATAATAAAGGTTTTAGAATAATTTTATAGTGTTTTTATGTCATTTCATAGTTGATTGCTCAACTTTTTAGGTATTAAAAATCTGACAGTAAATAACTACCAGTGACTTCAAATATCTTCTTCCTTCCACATATTAGGCCAAGGCCTGTTACGATCCTATAGAACATTTTCCCTCCAAATGTTCCCTTCAAATATATGTAATTAAAAATTAAAATAACTGGTTAAACTGATATTGAATTATTATAATAATAATGTGAAAAGAAAAATTGTCTGAACCAGGAATCGAACCGTGGATCTCTAGTTCGATTCCTGATTCAGACATTGATTTTTCTTTTCACAATATCATTATCCATCCATCCATAGTAATTCTGCCCGAGGGCAGGTCTTTCACTGCAATCATAACATTTTCATGCTATGCTTGCAGCTTTACTAGGGAATTGTAGGTGTGGTAGCTTCCCGTTGCTTTCCACACCGGTGAAGGATGATGATGATAATGGTAAGGATGATAATGATAAGGATGATGGCCATATAATTTCGGGGACCGTTTGGGCCTTAAAGTTTTCCTGACATTTGTCTTACAGGTGAGGAAAAACCCCGATAAAAACCTCACCCAGGAAAACTGCCCCGACCGGGGATCGAACCCGGGCCCGCTGCGTGACAAGGTAGCACGCTACCTCGAGATCACAGCGGTGGACTAATATCATTATAATGATCCATTATCGGAACTGTGTTAAAATAACAGTATTGGAAAATGTTAAATGATATTGAAGTATCCGCAAAAATTGCATACTAGAAAATAAATCAGTATTTCAAGACGCAGTAAATGTATAACCTCATTTATATGATCTTTTATTGTAAATCATTATTATTATTTATTTACTTTGCCATTCCCTTTTTGCGAAATTAAAAAAAAAAACTTCCATTCGTTTATGTATTCTGCAACTAGCATAGGCCTAACGTATGTATTTCTCTAGAGATGTCACTAATAACAAACTTCCGTCTTCTTATAGCACGCAATAATTAAGGTGACGTTGAAAATGCATTTTGCATGTAACTTAATTATTTAATTGCATTAATTTGCATATTCGTGTGCGTTATCATTCGTCATTTTAACTGCTGCCGGACATAGCCTATAGACTATTTTTTTTTCATTTTTACTTCTATCTCTAAATAAATATATATATATATATATATATAATATATATATATATATATATATATATATAGGGAAACACCAAGGATGAGGTGGGAGAATAACATTAACGATGATTTGAGGAGGTAAGTTATACAGGGGATGATTGGTAAATATTAGTTCAGGTTAGGGGTATGTAGAGGGCTTACGTCCGCGCGGCCATGAACCTATGGTCTCGATAGTGCCACTGAGTTAGTTAATTTCTAAAAATATATTTCCTAATATCAATTATATATTAGGTTATTGATGTTTCTTCATTTGTAGATAAATATGTAACAATATTTAACTCTTTGAGATGCAATAATACTTTCGGTTGCAAGTATGGAGTAATAAAGTATTACAACTGTGCGATAAATATTTGTGGAACAGGATAACTAGTAGTATAAAAGGTTAATAGTAGTAGTAGGACTTTATTAGACAGAAAGTAAGATATTTACAATATTATTTACAAATATGGGTCGCACGGGCAGTAAGCCGTACGTGCTGTTGACAGTCCGTTACAATAAAGTAATAATTGGTACTAGTGTAAAGAAAAATAAACAACAAAAACAGCAATAACATTACAATTACATAAAGAAAACACAATAATATTACAATTAAGTAATAACACAATAGCATTATACACTAGAAAAACAGTAACATTACAATTACATAAAGAAAACACATTAATATTAAAATTAAATAACACAATAGCATTATACACTAATTTATATATAATTGTTAATAATTAATGGTATTGCATTTTGATAACATATATTTATTCATGAATGAGTGTTGTCCTTATTTTTCGCGTTTTGTCCAGAAATTTACCGAGGTTTATCCAATTTTCTGGATTTACCAATAACTCGTAGCATGCCAATCTTTCCCGATTTGAATTTAGAAATCTTTCCGGTAATAACTGACGTCTCCAATATTCTAAATCATTACATTTTCCTAATATATGTATCTCATCTTCAAAGTTCCCGCACATTGGACATATTCGCATATCGTGATCGTCGCTAATTTTTAGAAATTTAAAAGGTTAATATACTTGTATAGTATTACCCCATACGTTTATGGAATAGGCCCCCGCATACTGAATCTTGCTAGGGTCTGAATAATTCACTAATGTATATAAACCGGATGGAACGGGCTGCGGTATTAGAGAACTAAACTCTGCCCGAACAAGAACATTCCCTCCTCTTACGTATTTCACAAATTGTATTTTTGGCAGATAATTAGTGAAATACCATCCTGAATTTTATTGTCCAATGCATAATGCCCATTAAAATTACAGTCTAAAACTAAAAAGGGTTATAAAGTTTAAAAAATACATAAACTCCCATATAATGTCTAAAATACACAAATGTCCAACAGAATGTGTCCACATGCAGAAATGTATTATTAAACTAGACTGATTACGCTCTTGGACTGAATCTCCCGCTGTTTGGAATATGTTTCAAAACACAATAATTGGCGGCTTCCACCTGACGATTTGGTTGGAGGTCACTATTCCAAATTTTAATTGTTTCCGCTCACCCTGTGTGCATAAGAACATTTCTAGAAAATATGTATACAAGGAACAAAATAAAATATATAATTCATTAATATAACTTCAAGGAAGTCATGTATTTTTTTTCCCAATGCCACCTGTTTGTCATTCGACATTTCAGGTATTCTCTCCTGGCATTGGCGTATTGTAACTCACTTCTGTGGTTAGGGCGCCTGGAAGGCGGGGTTACGCTGCCCCAATGATATGATGAGTGATGACGATGGGTAATGATTCGCCAGGAGAGGCCTTAAACTTAATCTAATGAAGTGAATATGATATTGATGATAATGATGGCCAGATGATGTTCGGGGACCGTTTGGGCCTTAAAGTATCCTGACATTTGTCTTACAGGTGAGGAAAAACCCCGAAAAACAACCTCACCCAGGATACTTGTCCCGAGCGGGGATCGAACCCGGGCCCGCTGCGTGACAAGGCAGCACGCTACCTCGAGACCACAGCGGTGGACAGTCATGTAAATGTTACAGAGTCAATAATAAGAACGAAGAATTATCATTACGTACAACTCAAAGAAAAATGTCTTCTTCTTCTACTACAAGGTTTAGGCATGCAGCCTGTTCCGGCGAAGTTAAAAGTGGAGTCCATCTTCTACGTGGTCGGCCAACATCTCTTGTTCCTCTGGGATTATACAGGAAGGTTCTTTTTGGTATTTTTTCGTTGTTCATTCTCATTAAGTGTTCTGTCCATTTATTATTATTTTCGCTGATTTTATCTTCAATTTTATATATATTTAATTCTTCTCGTATAGTTTCATTCCTTATTCTATCCGCTCTAGTGCATCCTTTCACATTACGTAAAAACAGTATTTCTGCAGTCTGTATCCTGCTTTTATCCCTTGATTTCATTATCCAATTTTCACTTCCATACAACAAAAAAGGAACAGCCATTGTTTTATATAATTTAAGTTTCGTATCTTTCCTTGTTTTCCGACCTAAGGTTCTTTTTATGGTTCCACAAATAGCCTGGAATTTATTTACTTTATTTTCTATATCTTTATTTTCTCTATAAGTTATATTACATCCTAAATATTGGAAATGTGATACTTGTTCTATTATTTTGTTATCCAGTACAATTTTTGATCTAATTCCATATTTACCAATAAACGCCATTACTTTCGACTTATTTATTGATATTTTACAATTATATCTACTGGCATATTAATTTAAATTTATATGCTAACATTTGGAGCTCATTTTCAGATTCTGCTAAAAGTACAACATCGTCAGCGAATAATAAAGCATTTATTTTATCTTTATTATCGATTAATATTCCTTCATTAGTTAAAACCTTCTTCCATTCTTTTAGGATATCGTCCATATAAATATTAAATAATATAGGTGAGAGTGAACACCCTTGTCGTACTCCTTGGTTTATTTGAAAAAATGTCTTATTTTTAGTCAGCTGTAGGTCAATACAAATATTTGTTCCATAGTACAAGCTCTTAAGTTTCTATAATCTGAATAGGGAGGCATTTTTCTTTTAGGACATTCCACAATATTTCCCTGTTTACTCGATCAAATACCTTATCTAAGTCTATAAATAACAAATGCGTTTCTAGGTTTTTTCTTGTCTTTTGTTTATTATCTGATTCAGGGCAAATACTCCATCGGTACAAGATCTTCCTTTTCGGAACCCGTTTTGTTTTTCTGCTAGTGTTACTTCAGTAATTCGTTGTATTCGTTTTGCTATTATTCTAGCATATATTTTATATCCACTATTTAGGAGGGTAATGCCTCTGTAATTAGATGGTTGGTTTCTTTCTCCTTTCTTGTAAATTGGTTTTACTATACCTTGCCTCCATGTTGCTGGTATATTATGATTCTCCCAACACATATTAAGAAAATTCAAGATTCTTAATTTAAAGAATATATCTGCATATTTAATTAGTTCTGAATTGATGTTATCTGGTCCGCTAGCTTTTCTATTTGTTAATTTGAGCGATTCTTCCAGTTCTTCCATTTGTATTTTATCTACTTTCAAATTCTCACATTTTGGTTCTTCTTCGTTTTCATTCTCGTTGTACCACAGGTCTCTGAAATATTCTATCCAATGTTGTTCTGATATTGATGTAGGTATATATGCAGCTTCTTTTTCTGATTTATTTAAATATTTAATTGTTCTATAAGCAGTCCATTGTCGTCCATGTAGATCATGTTCTAGATTAGATACATATCGATCCCAACTGTCTTGGTGGGATTTCCAAACAATTTTCTTTGCTTTCTTTCTTTTGTTATAATATATTTCTTTTGTTTCTTCAGTTTTCTTTTGTAAATATTGTAAATATGCTTTCTTCTTTTCCTCTATAACTGTTTTAATTCGTCATTCATTTCTCATTCATTCTCAATCCTCTCTTCTTACAATTTTTCCTTCTTAATCCTAGAACTTCAAATGCTGCTTTCTTTAGAGCCCAATCGATGTTGCTCCATTCCTCTTCTATATTATTATTTATTTCTCTCTGTAATTATTATTGAGATAATCTATTTGCATACAACTTTCTTATACTTTCTTCTTGTAATAAATTCACTTTATATGTGTCTTCATTGTAAATTTTTCTTGTTGTTGGTTTCCTCCATCTTTCTAATAATTTTATATTACATGTCAAGAGAAAATGATCTGTTCCTACATCGAAACCTCTATATACTCTTACATCTGTGACCCAGGGTATCAATTTTCTGTTTACCAAGAAATAATCAATAATTGATCTTAATCCTCTAGCCGACCAGGTGTACTTATGTATTTCTTTCTTTCTAAAATAGGTGTTAGTAATTCTGTATCCATTAAATATTGCAAATTGTCGAAGTTCTTTTCCACTATCATTTTCTATTGTTTCTCCTTGTGTACCAATTATATCAGGTATAGGATGGCACCCTATTCTTCCATTAAAATCACCTCCAATAACTATATAATCATTTTTATTTATTTTATTCACTACTTTTTGAAGTTCTTTATAAAATTTTTCAATTTTTTCTTTTCTCCCTTGTTCTGGTGCGTATATACCTATTATTGTCATATATCCTCTTTGTATTTTAAACCTGACAATAATTATTCTTTCTGATATAAAAGTATAGCTATGTAAAGAAGAATTTCCTATAACAAATTAAGAAAAATGAGAATATACAAAAATGAAAACTTACTAACATACTTGAAGGCCACATTATATAATGTAAAACAATATAATATGTCACGAAAGGAAGACGAAATTCAAAATTCTTGTATAAATTACGTATGAAATAAAATGAACTTCAATACATTACCGGTATATAAAGTTAAGTTAGTTAATTCTGAAGGAATGTGGCTATCGACTTTCATGTTTTTTTTATAAACCTTTATCGATCCTACTTAGTACACACTGAAAATGGCATATATATATATATATATATATATATATATATAGATAGATAGAGAGAGAGAGAGAGAGAGAGAGAGAGAGAGAGAGAGAGAGAGAGAGAGAGAAAGAGAGAGAGAGGGGGGGGGAGCTGTGTATGTTTGTGCGTGCGTGTATGTGTAACGTCTAGCGGCTGCATTTTTTAACCAAATTCGGCATTATAGCAATAAACTATGAAAAGTAAAATCGAGTTCCATAAACAGTAAAATCTATTCATCAGGAGTGGGTACTTATTTGAAGCGAAAATTTAAACATCAATCTAGCAGCGAAATTTTCGATTTTTCGCAACTAAACTCTGTACATTACATGCCAATGAAACAAAACGAGAAAGTGATTCTCAAAATATCTGCAAAATCCGACCTTCAGGAGTGGAAGTATATCTGAAATTGAAATATTAAAACCGCTATCGTAACCGCAATGTTTTTTTTTCTCGCAACGTAAGTGGATACATAAGATTCAATCAACAAAAGAAAGACATTCCGTAAACCAGCAAAATCGGATCATAAATTTCTTTCGGTGAACAATTCGCTTAGTTTACGCAGATCTTACTTGATACACTTGTATGGAAATTTTATGTAATTAACTTGTAGTAGCATTATTCATTTTGTATAACTGTAGGCTTTCACGGCCGGCGTCTTGATCCCTATTAGGTTCGTCTTCCGGGCATCCCAATAAATACAAATCCGAAAACGGGAACAAGGAGGAGGCAAAGGGTAAGGTGTACCTACCATATATCAAGACAATAACGGAAAGAATTGGTCGAATATTAAATAAATATAACATATCTACAACCTACAAGCCAACACAAAAAATCAGCAATATACTGCGCCCAGCCAAAGATACAAGAGATCCGTTAAGTACTGCCGGTATATATCGCATCCCTTGCAGTTGTGGACAGGTTTATATCGGCACAACAAAAAGAATGGTTACCACAAGATTGCAAGAACACAAGAGGCATTGAAGACTAAAACAAAAGGAAAAATCAGCCGTAGCGGAACACTGGATGAACAACCAAGAACATATAATAAGATTCGAAGAAACACAGGTATTGTCCCAAACATCACATTATTACACCAGACTGTACAGAGAAGGGCCATTGAAATATATAAACACAAAAATTCCTTTAACAAAAAAAAGAAAACCATGAAGATAAACAAAATCTGGATCCCGGCACTGCACAATACGACAACGAAGCCTATGACTTCTGCTAGCGACAGCCTGGACAAAACAGCACGCAACACGGACCGTGCAGAAAACCGCCTCTCCACCAGGGGCGTGCCTATAAATAGGGAGGGAGTTTCCAACGACCAGCCAGTCTGCAGCCGACTGTTGAGGAGTTCACAGAGAGCACGCAGTATCTCCTGATGATGTCTACCGCAGCAGTAGACGAAACGTCGAGTAGAAGAACGACTGGACCACGGCCTATATGCCCGGAAGACGAACCTAATAGGGATTATTCATTTTGTACGTCGGTCTTTCTTGTTAGTAGACATTTTGAATTGGGCATTTACATTCAGGATCTAATCGTATTTAAAATAAGTTGAACCTATATGAAACAGACTTTAGCACAACCAAGAAATATTGTAAGATACTGATTCAGATTACTTACTATTTGCGAACTGAAGAAAAATGTAGTGGCTGTCTTCCGCCTCAACAATTAGCAAGGAATTCTGACGAAATAACTTTCGTGCAGTATACAGCCGTGATGAAAACGACCGAGTACTGGTACATCTTAAGAAGTCCCCAGTTCTTCAATGTTCCACACAAATAGATCGACACTATTCTAGGATGTAGAATTCAAAATTAGATTTATTTGCTTGTTTTGAGTCATTTAATGACAAGTTTTAATTAATGAGTTATATATTAAATTATTATTGTAGTTATTAGGTAAATAAATAAATAAAATGATAAAAATAATACTCACTTTATTTAACCAGCATGTTATTCAATACTATTTACTTTTATTTTAATATTACCTTTGATGTAAATGTTTAATATGTGAGAATTTAAAAAATAAGCGTTTAATATATCCAAAATATTTAATTATAAAAAGTTATATTTATGAAATTATTTGAGATGTAAAAATATTTAAGATGTTGAAATATTACAATATGCAATCATTGGAATTATAAATGTTTTAATAATGCGAGAGCATTTAGGATCTAAAAAAAATGTGGTAGTATGTAAGCATTACAAACGTAGACTAGTTGTTGCCATGATCGTCCCACTGATTCCAAGGTTTAAACCCAACCGGGTACGATTGATTTTTTCAGAGATTAAAAGTCCTGAGTATGGCTTCCTACAGAAGGAAAGGAAAGCCGTGGTCCTTTGTGTCATTTTTTTTTTCGTCTGCAAAATAGCCTCAAGCAAAATTTGTCGGTACTTTGACTCCCAATCTGTATTGCGATGATAATAACTTTAGTTGTTAAAGAGCATTGTTAAAATAAAATTCTAATGCTACCCACCTCTACTACTACTACTACTACTACCACCACTACTACTACCGCTACTGCTACTACTACTACTACTACTACTACTACTACTACTACTACTACTACTACTACTACTGCTGCTGCTGCTGCTGCTGCTGCTGCTGCTGCTGCTGCAATTAGTATTACTACCGCTATCACCATCACCACAACTACCAAGTTAAAATGTGGTTAAAATGTTCTAATATTTAAGCATGCACAATGTTGAAACATGCAAACATTTAAGAAATACTAAAATATGCAAACATTGAACATATGTAATTATTTAAAAGGTAAATACATTAGATCATGCAATGCTTATGACGTAAATAAAAAGTGTGAAGCAGTTAAGAAGTAAAAATGTTTTCAGTTTTATTCTCAATTGGAATGTATTTAAAAAGTCATAATTTAATACCTGAGTATGTTTTATTCCCCTTGTATGTGATAAATTCAGTGCGAACCTAATGACAAATATTACCATTTCCGGACGATTGACGAAGCTGCGTGAAGTATTTTTAATGAGTGGGTCATATACAGCAAGCTATCTCTAGGAAATGATATCAGTAGTGTGATGACGAGATATAGGAAGTGATGAGATGAGGAAATTAGAACGTCGAACATTTTAAGGTGACAAACTAGGAAATGATTACATTGTTTCAATTTTTTCCTCTTGAGTGTTATTATTTTTCATCCTCATACTTATATTTTATTTTAAATTCAATAAAGTACCCTTCCGGGGAAGGGAAAGTTTCATTAACTTTTTCTATATTAAATTTTAAGATCATTAGAATTGTATAGGCCTAATAGGAAAAATAAGTTTATTTTTCCTGTATCTCTCTCTCTTTCTCTCTCTCTTTCTCTCTCTCTATCTTTCTCTAACTCTCGTTTCTCTCTCTTTTCTCTACATCTTTCTCTCTCTCGTCTCTCTCTTTTTCTACCCCTCTCT